>VZRZ01001158.1:0-127768 GCA_013398175.1 Climacteris rufus
AAAGTGTTTTAGCCCATGCCCTGTGCTGTGCCAGTCATGCCCATCTTACCCTTCAGCCAGCTCAGAAATGGAGCAAACTAAATTTCTGCTAAGAGTCAGATCCTCTCTTTTTATTGCACTGGTGTGTTTCTTGACCTTGGTAGTTTTCGTTGTTAGTCTTATCTGTGTAGTGCATATACATAAACCAAAATACCCCGTGTGGAGTTATAGTTCATCCAAGATGTTACATAACAAAATTGATAACTCTCCTTACAGTCTTTGTAGAAAGGTTCTTCCTGGCAGTGGTGTGGTGCAGCTTCTGTTGAACCCAGTAGAAAATTGGGGCCTAAAATAATGGGAGTTGTTCAATTTGACTAAATATGGCTTTGGTTTTTTACGTGTACTGAAATCATACAATAGACACTTCATTCAGAGTTCTTTTGTGTTCCTGTAGTAGCTGATTTTCCTTCTAAAATCACAATTAAAATTGGTTTTATAGATTTTTTTTTTTGGTTGGAATATTCCACAACCTTTTTCCTCCTTCTGTTGACCTCTTCCTTTTGTGGTTTTTAGAACTACAATTTTTTCCTTAGATTGTGCATTGAAATCTTGTTTTTTAGTATTGCTGGTTTTATTGAAGACTTGAAAACCAAGGGTGTATTCTGGGCTTTGTGGTTTGCCACGACATGCCAGCTTCAGAAAACTGAAAATGGAAAAACTTAGGAACTTTGAAATTTGATCTTTAGATAAGGTGGATGGGAATAAATTATTAACTTATATGGTCATGCCAACCTCATCCTGCCAATCTATGATTATCATATCAAGCTGTATTGTGATGGCAATAGACAGTGAAGTTCCAAAGATCAGGGTTACAAAAAGGCTCTTGCAAGGGGTTATATTCATCTCTCCTATTCATTGTTTTGTGGCTTGTGTTCAAGATGTTCTGCCTAAAATGACCTGGGGCAGTAGAACTGCTCTACCATGGAATGGTTAAGGCTTGGTTCCAGCATAAACGTCATATACTCATGAAAATATTAATACCTGTAATATTACATAATAGGAGATAGATTAATCCCTGACAAACCCATGCCAGATTGATTGGGCAGGATTTGCATGTGTTTTCTGTTGAGGGATTCTTCATTGTGTCTTGGGATGGATTACAAAGATGGATCCCTTGCTGTGAAGTTTTACTAAGCATTTTGAACCTCAATACTCAGTTTTACATCACTGTGGGAAATAGACAATTCTGTCTCAGTAAAGCCAACTTAAGCATAACTATGGGTGGCCTAGCAACGAGGAGCTTGTTGCCATCTCTTGGATAAATCATTTCAAAGTACATATTGCCATTGGGTGTTACATTGCAGCAGGATTAGATCCTACTTGAGCTAAATGCTGTCCTGCTCCAGCTGCCTGTTTGCTGAATTTCTGGTTTTCTTTTGGTTCAAGGAGAATCTCCTGGATGCTGCTAATATGAAATCTGATCAACAAGATGATCCAGCTTTCGAAGATTACCTAGACATTTCCAGTGAGTATAGATCCAATTGTGTGATTAGTCAGTAGTGGGCTGTGGGTCTTGAACCTTGCTTTTAACTGTCTCTATACACTCCTTTATCATTTCTGTGTGATGGCTTTGATCCTTAAAGTGCTGTAGGTTTTTTAGAGTTGTTTGTTGGAGAGAACTGAAGTGCATGAATTAATAAGCTCCAAGTTAAAAAAATCTAGGAGGAAAATTTAGGATTTTCTTAGAGCAGTAACAACCCTGGTATTTACTTTATCAGTTACTGCATGCTGAGGTGAATCCTAGAACTACCTAGAATATTAGAATCTGGTCTTATTTCAGTGAAAAGAGGGTGACAGTGAACAATTGCCAATAAAAATAAGTGTGCTTTTCCAAAAGGGTTATATGAATCTCTGAGTGTTAGTGCCATTTGTCACTTGCCACCTAGAGACTGATAAGCCAGCTGTCCCATGGGGCTTTGTGTTAGGCTTATCTAGGATATTTAAATTTATATCTGAATATTCCTGTTTCCCCAATTTTATTTTGTTTAGAATATGAGATGTGATCATAGGCTGGGGTCAAGTTATAGTCCAATGAACTAACAATGTACAGTATTGAATGTTTGCATCAGTCATTTCAGTTTTTCCAAAATCTGAATGGATCTGAAATGAGTACTTTTAGTTCATTTCACTATTACTTTTTGCTTATTGTAAACTTTTTGCTCTTGTTTATAATATAGCTCCAAACTCCACCAAAGGTTATTGTGATTCTCTGGATTAGTGACTTGAATCTAATTTCATCTGTAAAATAGTGAGATCCAGAGTTCTTCTGAGTGCAACAAAATAGCAACAGAGCACCCTTATAGGGCTCAAATATTTAAATATTTGTGTATGCGGAAGGAAATGATGGTTTCAGATAAGGATTCTTTTCTTTGTGTCTCATGTAAAAGCAGAATGGACACGCAGAATCTGGTTCTCTTTCCAGCTCAGAAATGAACTTTCCATGTGACTTTCATCAAATTAACCCCTCTACTTATCTGTAAAATGAACTTTCCTTTCATTAAGAAGTTATATATATATATATATCATAAAATAAATTGCCTGTGACCTCATTAACTACTACAGTAAAAGGATTCTGAATGCTTATATGCAAATGTATCATGTGTAAAGTAGGGGTTTGATTTAACTGTGGATTTTACTCCTGGTTTTGATGGTGTTAAACAAGAGAAACCTGTGTAAACTATAGATTTTATGAATTTGTGATATTTTTCAGCTGAAATGTTCTAAAGTTCTGTGTGTGCTAAGAAATGCTACTCTTCTCTGAAGCGCTGAAAATCCCAGTGATTGTCAGGTTCCATAAATCTGTTCCTAAACCTTACTATTGGAATGAACTCATTCCTATGAGGTTTTTCCTAAAAATCTTAAAGGCTGAGATTTCATGGGAGTGAGACATGCAATAGCTGTCACCACTGTTACTAAAAATATGGCTGGAGGAAAGAGCTGTTGTCCTTCCCATTTGTTAATGAGGCATCAGAGCTGCACAGGATGAGAAAGACCTTGTGCCATGTTCTTGCTCAAGGCCGTGTTCTTTCCAGGGCTTGCTAGGGAATATGTTCCAGTTCTCCTCTGGAAAACTGCCACATCTTAGGAGTGAATTCAAACCTTCAGCAGGCCAGGAACACTGAGCAGGAGCATGGCTGGCTTGGTGAGAGGGCTGGAAAGGTTGTAGTCCCAGCAGCAAATGGACTGCCTGGTGTATGTAGATGTGCACAGGCAGCTGTGCAGTTGCACCCATAAACTGCAGTTGGTTCAAGCAAACAGTGCTTGTGTTTTGTGCCGAGCTAAATCTGGCCCTTCATAACTTTTTGAATGAGCCTGCTGTTTGTCAGGGATTTACATACTTCTTGGTTTTGCCTAGAGCTAAAAAAAGTCGAGCCAGAAGTGTTGCTGTGCAGGACCTAATGGGCAGAGAACAGAAACTGCCAAGAAGCCCACTGGTCCATGTTTACTTCTAGGATCAGCAGCTTGTGCATGATGAGGCTTTGCTTGTCAAAAACAGTTTTTTTCACAAATTTTTTGAAGCCACTGTGTTGATTCTTTCCATGTCTCTTGCACACTGTCGTAGGAATTGATATATGGGGGGCAGAGGATGTGGATACATCAGTGTAACTTTTCTGTTTGCTGGTTCTGCTTATCCAAGAGATCAGCTGGTTTCTGACAGCTCCCAGTTAGTGCAGCTCCAGTGCTCTCTAGTGGTTAGCAGCAGTGAATTGGTTTTTTGCTGTTTTTAAACAAGAACTAAATTCGCCACTGGCTGATCTCAGTAGCACTTAAAAACATCTTGATAAGTTACATTTTTCTTCTCCAGTATTTCTAGGACCTAGAGAAGTTACTATAAAATATAGATTTACAAAAGCAATGGTTTGAATCAGGGAACAATGAGGTGTTGAAAATTCACCCTCAATAATACTAATTAACAAACAGGAAAATTTGACACGGTCCTTTTTATTTTAAAAAGCATGAAAACGGTACAAAGAGAAGAATGTGGAAATAAGCAGCAGGCTGACCACAGAAAATAAGCTGATTCTATGTTCTCTATCAGCTGTACAGTAAGTAGGGCTAATGATTCTCTTAAGTAACTAGCTTCATTCTAAGAAGTCATAGGACAGAAGCAAGTGAGAACATATAACATTCAGAAGACTTTAATACTGCTTAAAGGCAAAACATAATATACAGAGAAACCCCTCAACCTAGTACAAAAATACTGTGCCCAGAAACTATATATTTGTTCAAATATTTTTAAAATATAGAAGAATACAAATGGACAAACTCAATGACTGGTGACTGTGACTAAGATTTTTATTAAACTGTAATAGGAATGTAAGTTAAAACTATTTACAGTGCATTTCAAACTACATTCTTTAAGAGACATGTGCAGGTGTCTGCCATGTGAATAGCAAGAGGACTCAACTTCTAACTTCAGTTCCATCTGTAAGGTACCTTGGGCATCAGTAGCAATAGCTGAACACAGCAAAGAGCAGGTGAGGCAGGTGTTACCAAGGATAAGACTTTGGTCCCTCTTTCTAGGTGAAAAAGGTGGATTTGACCCATTCTTTCACTTTCTTTACAGCTCAACCCCACTCCCAAGGACATAAATGGGAACCATATAATTGACTTTAGATGGGCATCTGAGCATGCATTAGGCCCTGGCATGCCAAGCTCATGCTGTGGAAGTCAGTGGGAACCAGCTGGTATCCAGCATTGTCACATAAACACACATTTACAAACAGTGGTGCTTAGATACAAGTTTCTCTATGGAAACAAACTTCTTGAAGTGGAAAAAGCTTTCCCATGCCATTTCCATTCACCTCTCAATGACCAAGGTAAAACATGCTGCTGTCACAATTTGCTGCATTTAGCAAGTGTCCCTAGTTACCAGGCCAGATTCTGTGGTGTTTCTTCTTCCTGCCAAAGTCCAAACCAAAAAACCCAGCCCTCATTATTTACCATACTCTGGCCAAACTCATTCCATTTTTCAAGCTCCAAAGTTCAAGCTTATGTTTCAAATTTAGTGCAAGGCCCCGAAGAAGTACAGCAGGGAACTGTGAAATAAAGCTGAAACCTTGTGGAACGTAAACTGCATATGATTTGGCATGAGGAAAAAAAACTAGAGTATCACAGAGATAAGACTCCAAACTAATGCTTCTATATAAATTTACCTGAAATACTAAATCTTTATAAAACCTTTAAAAATGCATGGATTTGTTATGAGTGAGTCCATTTTTTTCCATAAAAAGCCTCTGCTACCTTCTTATGCATAACTGGAAGCGACACCACCTGGATCACTCCTCTAATTTTCAGGGACTAGATCTGACTCTTCATTCTCCTTCTGTATAATGGGTTGGTAAATCAGTAATTTTGACAAATCTTACGTATGAATAAGATAAGTGTGCTGAATTTGTCAGTTCATGCCACTGCCAGGTAAAATGCAATTGGATTGGAGGTACAAAGTTTATCTCTGCATGAATGCAATTGTCAGGGGGTGATGCATAAAATCAGGCTTCAGTCCTCTGTTCTAAGGAAAAATCAGCTGATCATCAGTGGAATAAATTGTTCCCCTTTATCAGTAGCTCACTTGTACATGTGCTCTGTGAAGATATGACAGTTATCTGCTCTTAACTTTAAACTGCTCTTAATTAAAAATTAACGCCATCTCCAAAATCAATATTACATTGTTTTTCACCCCTTTCTTTAATTGTGTGAGATAACAGAAAACCTAGGCTTTCTACAGCTAATATTGGATGTGTGGTTGACTTACTGGAAAAGAAAGTGTGTCTACAGCTCAAGAGCCTCCCTGTTATTTGGAATTAGAAGAGGCAGGGTTAATCAGTCATTTTATGTATGTTAATACATATGACTATTTTTTTCTGGAGAACGAAATCAGAAAGACAAGTGTACTTTAAGCAAGAAACTGTGCTGTGGAGTTTTGGAGTTTGAAGGAAAATATGTCCATATCTGAGATCAAATAGGATACTGACTTAGTTGTCTTCATTGAGAGGAGTATTAAGGATTAATGGACAAATTCTTGTAGCCAGAGACTTAAATATCAAATGTGACAATGGTTTCAATGGACTTAAGGCTGGACTGACAAAGTGATAACCTCCATTTCAGCTGGTTTCTTGTGTAATCCACACTGATTGTTTCAGCCAGACAATATAAACTGGGAACAATGTTTGAGAGCTGACCAAAATAATGAGCTACACAGCTCCTGATGGAATTAATGACAGCTGCATGGCTGTAATCCACCAGAAAATGTTGCATTCTGAAGACAATGAACTTCAGGCAGGAAAGCTGCCTATAGCCAGGTTGTTTTGTTGGTTTTTTTCCCCTCATATTGTCCCCTGTCTACATCATGAAAGGAAGGAACAGTTTCTGTAGAGGACTCACATAAAGCTATGGAAGAGAACCAGCACACTCTGACTTTGCCTTCAGCACAGTAAAACACTATGTAAAGGCTTTGAATTTCATGAAATACAGCACTCTATGCTTTTAAGGTTCTTAAATTAGTAATTTAAAGGCTTTGGTTTTGTAGAAATATATACAGATACAGGTGCATTATGATATTTAAATGTTTATTTACTTGGAACTGTGTTTATATGTATGTTCCAACATTGATAGTGGAAAAGATTCTGTGGGATAAATGTGTACAGATATGTAATTAAATATATGCACATACTGTATAACTGTTCATTTTAAGTGAACCTTTAAAAATGTAACATCATGCCCTTTTTTTTCAAGTCAAAGGTATGAATCCAGCACTTCTTTGTAGCATTTATAAATTTAGTTATAGTAAAGCTTTGCTGAAGACACAATGTAGCAAAGAAATACTGGGATATTAATGTCAAAGATACATCACTACACTGCAATATCATCAGTTATCTGCTGTGTTGTCACCATGAATTACTAGTCTCAACCATAATAGCAAGAATACACCTTTATATACATATATTTTATTCCTATTTATATTAAATATGTATCTCATCAGTTAGCATAATAATTATATTTCAGTATCTCAAGCACTCAAAGAAAAGACTATACAAGGACTACGCAAAGTTTTCTATTTATCAAAAAGTACCTAAAATATTTTTTTTGGGGGGTTGTGTTGGGGTGGACAGGCTGCTGTCACCTGCATACTGTGTATGCTTAGAAATACACATATGGAGCACTGCACAACAGTAGTCCTGGAATTCTTAATGATTGCTGAAATCCATACTTTTTTTTTTTTTTTTTTTTTAAATTTCAGGGGACAGAATCAGGAGAAATATGTCTGTAGAAAAACATTTTCAAATTCAGCTGCAATAATTTATTATTGGTGCTCATTAGAGAAGTTTGAGACAGGACTTAATGATAAATAATTTAGGTTGGCAGAAATGCTGCTGGCTGTCAGAATACCTTATTCTACATGAAAAAAAAAAATCAACCATGAAATTCTTTTGAAAAATTTTGAAACATTTGCTTCATCTTTTCTTAGCTTCTGGTACAGTTTATCTAAATGAAGCAGTTGATAAAAAGGGGAAGTTTTCACTGTCTTTCTGACCAGCTCTTAAGAGTTAGGGTAGACAGTTTCCTGGGAAGAAAAACTTATTGCAGTTTCCAACTAAAATTTCCTGGATTATTGGGACAGAACAAAATTCCCACATTTCAAAGTGCAATTCTGACTGTGCTACTTTTGCCAAATATGATTGCTGATTTAAACTAAAAAATTATTATTACAGATTAAAGAAGCACAACATTTAGTGTGTCTCTGTGCAGCCAAAGTTACATGTACTGCTAATCCATTTTACACTGCTGACATTCATCTCCCTAATCCTGTCTGCCCAAAGAATAGTACTCTCCTTGTATTACTCTTCTGGGATTTGTCTAATGTGTATATTTTCTTTAATTGGTTCCCAATTCAAAACCATTTTTAGTAATCATCTTCACTTAAATAAAATACCAATTTTTTTTACTAGTGCAAGTTAATTGATTTCTTACTTTTCAGAACACGCCTCACGTACAAATGGCAAATCCCTGCAGCATTCTTGGCTATTTTTGCTTTTCGTGTTCTTTTTTTCCTGTTTCTTTAAGACACTATGAATAATCATTTCTAACTAATGCTAAAAGTGATTTTTAAGAGATGTTAACATAAAACTTTCTTCTAAATGGTCACAGCCATTTCACAGTAACACTGGCCTGAAGAATCAGTCGTTGAAGTCACCAGGAGTGTGCCATTCCTGCAACATTCTGATTCAGCTTTTCACCTCTTGAAGTCGTATTCTCTTCTGCCTGTGATCCAGTCTCTTGCTTAGATGATGTTAAAATCAGCTTCCAAATGGAGGTAAAATCAGCATATAAACCCAATTCTGTTTTGTTTCCACTTCTCTGTGTGCTTCTTGCAGCTTTCTATGGCAGCTGCCCTTCCAGAGCAGCCTGTCAATTACGTTGGGACAGTTCATCAGTCTTCAAGCAGTTTCCATAAGTCATGGATAATTATGACACTTCTACCACAAAACTCCTAAGACCCCCCTTACTTAGTAATTCACAGGGGTCTTAGAAATTTCTTCAGGTGGAATAAGACATTTGCTAAGGCAGCCATCCAATATGAAAAGGAAACAACCAACCCTACTGGGTACAGATTTTGGGGCTTTTCACCTCAGAGCCCAGTTCTACTTTCTGAAGGAGCTCAGCATAGTGTATGCTGGGATGGGCTCCCCAGAGTGAGTCCCAAACTTTCCTCTGAACCTCTGGAAAGAGAAGAGGCAAGACTGCTCATGACTTTTACAACATAACTCAGCAAGATGGGAAGAGGGAGAGAAAAGGTGCGAAATGCAGTAGTCTTTCAGATACTGGCCACAACATGATCACCAAACAACTATGTACATCTGGAAAGCAATAGGCTCTCAGGCACAGTCAGTGACTGCACCGGTACCTTCTTGTGGAGCAAGGTAGCAAAAACCACCCTTGCAGGTCTTTTTCCATCTCAGTCAGATGTAGTAATAGAAACATACCATCTTCATACAATCTTGGCATATACACGGTCATGCTATATCTTGAAATGTGGAAAAATAATACAGCAGTGGCAAAACAGAAGCCCAATTCATACAGTGTTTAGAAAAATGCAGTACTCCCCTGTTACTGTGTCTTCTATGTGAACTTCAGCTTGTGGCTGTTCAATCAGCACCTCAGTTCCGTTTGGCTTGATTGCTTTCTCCATTAATCAAGTTCTTCTCCTGTTGTTCAGCCAAGGCTTGCCATTTCTGCCTGTTTTTCCTGCAGCCATCCAGTAAAGGGGAGCAGGCCTCTGACACGTGCGTTAGGGCCTGAAAGAAATTAAGAACAGGTAAAACAGATTACATTTGATTTTTAATTACAAAACAGAGAATGAAACACATTGCTCTTATTTTTTTCAGATTTCTGAACTTAGGGGAAAACTTATAGATCATTACCTGCACTGGTTACCTAACTAACACAAGAGCTAGGTACAGTTTGTACTAGTATCACTTGGTAACTCTAGATGTAAGCAGCAGTGCATATTTGAAAGTAAACAATTCCATTTTTTCTGGTCTTTTCATAAATGGAGAGGAAAAGCTCTCACCTAAGCAGAAGTAGTATAGATGTTCAGCCTCTAGAACTGTAGGCATTCAAACTTGCTCAGGTGTTCTGTTAAAGAATTTTCTTTTTGTCCAGTCTGTACCTTTGCAGAGAACCTGAGTCTTCTTTCAGTGGCCTACCTCATACTGGAGGCAGTTTTCTGAGCCTTTCCCAGCAAAGGCTGCCTTATTTTCCTGACAGTTTCTACAGCACAGAAATATTTGACTTTCAGGGACAGCAGCTAGTGGTTCCCACTCTTTTTTCTATCCTTCTTTCCTTTCAACTAGTGAATGTGCCTTTTTTTTTAGAAAAGTTTATTGTGTAAGAGGGAAAATTCAAGTAATCATCCTGTTCCTCCCACTGGAAGATTAAGTTAGGTTATCTGTTCAGTCAAATTCAGGTTATCAGTTCCTGTCAAATCCTTGCTACAATTCCAATAAACAGACTTTCACTCTAATGTTTTACTGGTGTAAAAAAAAAAAAATAAATCAGAAGTGATTACGTTGTGTTTCACTCTGTGTTTGACCAAGTAGCTTCTCATACAGTTTGTGACCAGGACAAAAAAGCATTTCAGTGAATTCTCTCATGCAATGCTTTAGTGTGTGATGAAAGAGAAAGAAAAAAATGGGGAAAGAAGTGTTAAACTTGGGTCACTTTCCTATAGATACCATATCACCTTTTGTATGAAGAATTCTGAATTCTTTAAAACTCTTAACCACACTTTATATCAATGGTCTACTTGGGTACCATTTTTTCCTGGAGGTCAAAGCATCAGTTTTGTGACTTTCCCTGATAGTCCAGAATATAACCCAGGGATGTAACAGCAATTGCACAGAGCACAGCAATTACCAGTAGGTTTAAAAAAATTACAACAAAATACATTATTCAGACAAACATACCATTAATTATAAATACTAAAAGAACAATTTCTTCAACAGCATAATGAACCATACGTAATGTATGATAAAAATACTTTTTAACTAAGGGACTAGTTTTTTCTTTGATTTTTGTGCTAATTTTAAATCTGTGTCTACTACTAAGCAGTGGTTTTAGATGTTTGCTGATCTTCCTTAGGCACCATACCTCATACAGCTGCAAACAAACAGCATCTATGAATCCAACCTGCATGCTGGGAATTTTGTTTTTCTTCTCTCTGTTCATTAGATCCTGCAGATAAGAAGTAAACAAGTTCTGTGTCTAAATGCATTAAATAGAAAACCCAACCCAAGCCAAAGAGAGAGTCTGGAATTAAAAAGCAGCACCTTAAACAGCACAGCAAGCTCAGCACAGCAGGGTATCATTACCTGTGTTACAATGAAGGAATTGCACTGCTTGACTTCCCTCAGGAGAGAGGCTTTGGATGGACAGAGCCCAAATAACTGACAAACAGGCAGACTTACTGGGTTTGGATAGCTGCAAATAGGTACCAGTTTAGGAATGTATTTCCCAGACAGTTTAGTAATACTGATTTAAAGGAAATAATACTGTCTGTTCTTCTGGTTCAGAGACAATGACACACTCTTGGTGCTTTGGAACCAGAGAAGAAAACTGACTACGAGGAAGACAGGGAGGGATATTCTGGCCCTGTGTTCGGGTCAGTGGGTGAAACTGTGGGATTTTTAAGTGCTGTTTCCAAAAGTCACTGTGCAAGAGGTGATTCTGCACGATTCTGTCCCTTACCGTGGGTTCTATGTTGAGTTCCTTCCGCTCTTTATCTCCTTGATCAAAGAACTCAGTAGCCACAAGCTCAGCAATCTGTAAGAGAGTTCAGTCATTAAGAGCTCTAGAAGTTTGCTTGCTGCCTCCACAAACAAGACTGTTTCCTATCTCTCCTTAGGATGTATCAAATTGGGCCCTCCCCCCTTAAGAGACTCCAGCTCTTCATTCCACCACTGCCTGTGCAATAAGGACTGGGTGGAGGAAATAAATTGTTACACAGTTTGTATTTAGCAAATCTTAAAAATGAAGCACATACCCGTTGCTGAACTGGCCATGGTTTGGTTATGGCTGATAAGTCACAAGCAGTCATCAGCATTGCTCTGTAGAACAGAAGAAATGTAAAAATTACTGTATGCTGAAATGTATGCAGCCACCAAGTCAAACGATTAGTAAAATAGAATATAGAATTTCAAGGATAATCCAAGTCAGAAAAACAGGCAATTAAGGCAAAGTTATAAATGTAACTTTGCAGACTTAGTAGTTCAGACCCAGGGAGTTCAATGACCTATGTGACTGTGCCAGCTTGTACAGGCCCAGAGAACACAGACCTGCTGGGTTTAATGAAATTCACAGCAACATGGCATGGAAAATTGGGTACTCAGTAATATTAAGTGAATTTTTAATTATTCTTACTTTTACTTACAAAAATAGCTCCTTTTGTGAGGGATCTTCCATATTAAACTGCTTCTTCCTTAGAAGTTCAAAAAATTCTCCTCTCCTCCTGTAAAAGAAGTTAGAACAAAAGATTTTGCAGCATGCTGACATGATGCTAATATCCAGCAGTGACTATCCAGCCCAACTTTCCTGTGACTTACTTTATGTACAGTGCCAGGTCTGTGGCAAGAATGGCTTGTTTTATCATTTTCAGTGTAGCCTTGTATTCATCGATGGAAAGGCTGCTGAGAATCTGATTTCCCTTTACAAAAAAAGCCAAAAACAGTGCTATCAGTAAAATGGGCAACAGCACACCAGTTTGCTAAAATGTCTCTAAGTTACCAAAGCATTATGAGTTGCTTGCTGATATCTGAGGTCATTCTTTTACCCTGGTTCCTTTTGCAGGTTTCCCTAGATTAAAAATAGAAATTCCAGTCTTCTTGAGTAATGGCAGAAAGCCTCACAGCAACAGCATCATCATTGACTATTACAAAATGAAACTGCAAGCAGAGCAACATCAAAGCCTTCGAGGCCATTTCATTCATTGAAACTGATTTTGTCACTGGCTGTATCATAGCATTTCTCTTTCCTCTCTCTCCCCTGCCTGAAGCAGAGGAACTATATCAGATTGCCATACCTGTCTATACACCTCTAGTAAATGAAAATATTTTCCTTTTATGAAGCAGCATAAATAACAAGCTGTTAAATAGAAATATGAGCTCAGCAGCCCCCTGTTAAACCAAAGCACTGCAGACCTGGTGAAATGGCAACTTTGCTCCTTTTTTTTTTTTCCTATATTTGCCTATCTGAATAGGAAAGGATCATTACAATACAAAGGATGCCAGAAGTACCACAACCTGTGGCACAAAAGGAGCAGTCCTTCGAAAGAATTGTGCATGCTGAAATACTGGTCTTCAGAATTAGTTAATAGCATCAAAGAAGAAGAATGTGGTTTTATTTGCATATTTACTTAAGTTCGGTTTGGCTTCACTTTGGAATGTCAACATGAGCAGAGTTTTGGTCTCATCAGGGCTGCTTGTGTGTGTGTAGGCTGGAATGTTTTTTGACATGAGAGGAAGGACTTGGGTTTGTTTGGTGGTTCATAAGAGGTCATGAAAAGGCAGCAAAGCTTTTTGTTTCCTTTGGTCCAAGGAAACAGGTACTCCAAAGGATGGTAGCAAGGCTTCCCTTATCAGGCAACACTTGGAAAGCTTTGGTGGCACTCAGCAACAGAGCACTGATTGCCATGTTGCTGCTTTTGCTTTCTTTACCCAAAAAGGAATAAAGAGCACTTAAGAACATATAAGGGTGGGATTCTATCCAGAGCCTAAAAATAGAAAGTAAAGTTTCCTTCAGCATACA
The DNA here is from genome assembly GCA_013398175.1 of Climacteris rufus. Taxonomy (NCBI): domain Eukaryota; kingdom Metazoa; phylum Chordata; class Aves; order Passeriformes; family Climacteridae; genus Climacteris; species Climacteris rufus. The sequence continues at coordinate 13,342 of VZRZ01001158.1, forward strand.
CAGGAATGTAGCACTCACTGGACTGTTCAGGATCATAAGGCATTGATCAAAATGATGATGTTCCATGATTGAGTGGCAGTACAGCTGAGCCAGTGGATGTTCACTTCTGAGGAGTAAAAAGATGGAGAAATCAAATTAGACAAGCATACTAGTGACCCAGAAATAACTTCCCTTTTAATGACCTCTGTGTAGGCATACAGATAAAAAGACAATGCTATTCCTTTGTCAGAGCACTGACCTCTCTAGTTTTCTGCCTGCTGTTACCTGTGGAGACCAGCTGCATGCAGAGAGTGAGAATCTAATACAAGGTTTTATAAAGACTGAAAGTTCTTGTGTGAAAAGAGAAGGTAACAAGAAGAGTTAATTCACAAGCAAAGTTTTGGTGTCTGTAACATGTTCTTAAACACCTGCCTGGCATATTTAGTCAGCTCAACTGCTGAGCTTGTAAGTAATAATGCAAACCTAATAGAAAACCCACTGATACCAATGGAAAAAATCCTGCTGACCTCAGTGTAATATGGTGCTGGGCCCAAAATCGTGATCAAGTAATTTCCTAGTGTTAGTAAATATACTGATGTTTCATCACCACTATCTGCATGACCTAACTACTGCAACATGGCTACCTACCCTTTGCCCGGGGTAAAATCCAAAAGGGAAACAAGAGGTTGGTTGTACTACAGGCAGTGAAAAAAGGCAGGAAACCAACTGTGTGGGTGCAGAACTTGAAAGTATCTTAGCCTAGAAAATCGAATTTGCTGTTTGAGTAGCTTTAGACAAAGTACAGAAACTCCTCCTCTCTTGAGGATTTCCAATTTCTCCCTGTTCCTCATTGAATAATACAGTTCTTAGTTTCTGCTGCTCTATCTTCATTTTCAGGCCCTGGTCATGTCATTGCTCATGACATTGCTCATGTCATCTCTTCAGCTAAATCTGCCTTCTTTTCAAGTCTATTTTGCTGATGATCCTGGACCCATTACTCTAATTATAATCTGACCTACAAATGTTTAATCGTGTGAGAAGTTCTTTTTTAGCATATAGTTCCATGGGACTTTCTGTATGGCTAAGAACCATTCACATGGCTTAGTGGCTGCAGGATTGGGTCTGTGTGTGAGTGAGTGCACAAAGTCTCAAATAAAAGTCATAAGAGGAGACTCTGGGGATTTAAAAAGCACAAAATTGTGGAGAGAAAGATGGAAAGACAAACAAAAACATGGAAAGGGAGACTAAAGGATGGAAGCCCCTGAGGATTATGGGCTGGCTGCCCAGCACCTCCTCTGAGAGCACTGCAAAAGGAGTGTAGAGCAAATGTACTTGGGTGTTTCTGTAAGGAAACAAACTGCAGGATGGTGCCAACACATGCTGGGTGAAATTCCCATTGAATTAAGTGGGATGCATATTGTGTCTCCTAGAGCTCATCCTTACTGGAGAGAGAAATATGTCAGAAATACCTCACGTTATCTTCCCAAGTACTGCACCAAACTACAGCTTGCTCAGTACTCACAGGCCCTGGCTGGTGCTGGAAATAAACTCAGGTCCTACTTCTGTAGCAGCATTTCTGTTAAATCCCCACGCCAGGCCAAAGGACACCACTGCTTTCTGAGCACAGGGGTTTGGTCATGCAGCTCTCATACCCTCTGCTTCCTACTTTACATGTGGGATTGTAGGAGAAAGAAAATAACCCCCCCTGTGTATCTACTAAAAGGCCTTTAAGTAGTTCCCTTCCTGTAATTGCTACTGTCAGGACCATTTCAATTTTTGAAACCTTGCTGCTTAAGAAAAGAACCATGCACTAAGTATCCACTCTCCCTGCTTCAAAGGAAGAAACAAAAGGGACTGTTCCTAGAAATAAAACCTTTATATTTAGATTTAAATGAGGGATTAAAAAAAAAATCATGGAACTTTCTATTGCAAAAGAGTTATTAAACTGAAATCATCTCAGCTTTACAGCATGTCAGATTTTGCTGTCTATGACACTTTCCCAGGACATTTTTGAGAGGAGATGACGCATCTCCAGATGTCTTCCAGGAAATTTATTTTTAAATAAATAAAGCAAAAATAGCTAACCAGTTCCAATCACTGTGAGGCTACAGTTACCGCTGGAATCCTCTATCACCAAACCAGAAAAAGGTTACTCTTTCAGTTTTGGGGAGTTTGGTTTTTTTTTCTTTACACATCAGTCAGTGTTACTCCAAAAATATAAATCTGAAATGCAGGAGTTGTGCTTCAGCTTACTTATTTTCTGCCTTTCAGTATTCTCTGCCTCAAACAAGCTTTTCCTTCCCTACTATCTTACTTAATACCATAGGGAGAACAGCAGACCATTTCTTCCAAAGGTCACTTCAAAACCATTCTCCATCTCTGCCAGAAAAATATACAAGCACACATACTTTTGGTTATCTTTTCCTCATCTCTGGTCAGACCAGGACACCTTGCTGTATCACAGGAACCACATTAAGCCATGCTTAAAATCAAACTATATTCAATTGAAGACTCGTACTGTTATTTAAACTGATACCAAATTCACTGAAAACCCCACATTTTGTGCAGATTTGAAACTACTAATAAATTTTTAAAAAACAAGTATTTTTAGTTAAAAATTAAAATATAGAGAAAATTTAATGCTTGTTCAGATATTTCATTTTGTGAACTTCAAACCAAAATACTTTGTTTAGTCAAAATATTTGTTAAGTAATTTAAACATATTTTATCTTTTTTCATTGTAAAGGCTTTTCTGTAATTCCAGATTGGATCAAAGTCAAAGAGTACAGAAGACCCAAAACAGTCATACACTTTTAATGAGATTTTAACTATGTGTCATATTCTAGACAACTTAGAATTGTGGAAAAACCATGAGGAAAACAATCTGAGTTCCCAATGGTAGGAAGACACCTGTGCATGAGAGGGCTGCAGATCTCAGTGCTGTGCTGGCCCGGATGAGGCAGGGAACAGCTGGGTTGGGGAGGGAGTGATCCGAAAAGCTGCACATTTCCTACACACTGTCCCTGGGAAACTGAGACTTGATGGCAATGGGGGATGGGACTTCAGGAATGGGAGCAGGAAAATGTTGTCCCTGCACAGCAGAGTTCAGTTCATCTGCCATTACTGAGGTTGTGCATCTTTGCTTTGGACTCCTGAACGGTTCTGCCTCTTCCTGGGCTTTCTGCTTTGTAAAAACCTGCTCCTTTGCACAGCCCCACATCATCCTGTCAATCAGGTTGCACATATTTAGCTTTTTGATTTTGGTACTCGTTTGTTTTTATTTGACTTCTCTCAGACTCACCTTTGTATGTAAGAGTTGTTCACTCCCCTGTGATCCAGATCATGGCTCAGGGTTGCTATCAGCAAAGCCAGTGTTTCTAAGTCAGTCAGCTTGCTCTGTGTGCAAAGAATAATGCAAGGAGTGAGCTGGGGATTTGTTTGGCACAACATGTTTTCTATCTGCTTTCTAAATAATGAAACCTGTTCTTAGACTAGCCAAAAGACAGCTCAGTTTGGAAATGACTGATTTTGTGTTTCTCCTAGGAAGATGTGTCCCCAATGCTTGCCTTTCCCCTCAAACTAGAGCAAAATTGAGTTATATTCAATGCTGTTCAGACTGTAGAATCTAGGACATGAGAATCAGCGGGGAGTGAATCCAGTGTACTTAAGAATAAACAATTTATGGCAATTGCAGTGGAGACTGTCAGGATTCCAAAAATAGCAACTAAACTATCAGGATTGTCAGAGATTGCTCGGCCGCACACAGAGCAAAACTACCATGGCCGTTCCAGCAGAGGAGGAAGACAAATGCCCTTGCCTTGGTCTCTTTCAGCACCTTTTGTCATTTTTATTAGTGAGACAAAGTTTGGAGAGAAAAGAAATGCCTTTTCCTCATTGGTACTGGGGCTTGGCCTACAAATGGGATTTATTTATGCTCTCAGAAGTGCTTACTGTAAAGCAGTATAAACCAACTTACAACAACTGTCTGTAATCAAACTGAAGAAACACACTAATTCAGAATGAACAGAAACATTCTGTTTCCTATAAGAATATAATACCAAAATCTAAAAAACCATATTTTGGAAGAATCTAGAATCAATATCTTACTTATTTTGAGGATCATCTAGTGCTTCAATCTAGCCCTAATCAGAATAATTAGGTTGGTTTTTAAAATTATTATATGTCTTTCAAAGTGGAAGGTTGAAAATTGGTTCAAAAGCATTGAGATGAACATCGAAATCTTTATTTCTATATTTTTATATTCTGTTGCTTGTCGAAAGCTGTACTCAGCTCTAAGTTTGTACTTAAAATTTTTTCTGTTGAGCATTTTAAGGAAACATCCTGAAATTGGGACAGGATTTTCTTCTCCACCTTTTTGAAATACTTGTAGCATAAGCATTAACTTTAAGAAAGGACATAACCACATACAAGCCTTATTTAAGAGATTCCCATTGGGAACATCCAGATGCCCACTTCCAGAGGATTGAACTGAAACTGGGCACAAAACACCATGGCAGCAGTGTCACCAACCAAGCCCTTACAGCCACAAGTCTTCAGCAGAAAATGTCATTAGCAATACCATGGAATGATGAACAGCTCAGCGACATGATAATCAGAGCTACACAGCATTAGATAATTTGCCTTAATAAAGAAACAGCAAAATGTACCTGAATTTTACCAGATTTCAGAGCAGCAAACATGCACTGGGCTGTGTTAAAGGCGTGTCTCCAATTGTGATAAGCCACATTCTTCCGATAATTTTTCTTTACACTTAAAATCCATCTGCAGAGAACCTTTAAGAAACAGCATCACATAGATTTGTTTTCATAAAAAGAATAGATTTCTAATACATTTGAACTTTCTCTTGGAAAGTCACAGGAAAAAAATCCTTCTAATCCTTATTTAACTTATTTGAACTTAACTTTAATTTCAAATAGAACACACTTGTAACTGTGAACATGGAGCTTCTCATTAGTATGTAATACTTGTGGGTTTAGGGTTTTTTTGCTAATGGCTAAATGTTGATGTCAGAAGCACTGCTGTTAACTCAGAAACTGAGGTAAATTGAGCTAACTGGGAGAGAAAAGTCCTTGTTTATAATGACATATTTGATAGCAAAAAATTATTTTGTTAGTTATTGAATCCTCTTGAGAGCTGTTTTGAAAATGAACACGTGGCTTTTCCCTTCTATCAGCTTGTCAAAACCCAAGGAGAATTGGACTTTGGAAAGCAAATAAGTATGACAGAAAGATTACTATATAGCTGGGTAGTTTCTTTTTTTATGCAGAAAGAAAGCATGTCCTGAGTGTTTGACTCAACAGGGCCCTTGGTTTAAATGGGTACAGGATATTGCTCCATGTTAAATGCTGGCTGAGAATCTAGGCCTTGGTTTGCTCTTTTTAGTGTTCCCAGTGAAGGGTGTCATGCTGACAGAAACTCCAGTATCACTCCCCCCCATAAAGGGTTCCACACAGACAAAAGCAGCAGTTTCTCTGCCTTTACACTGATAAAAAGGACTGCTAGGCTACTGCAGTTTTCTTTAACTTCAGTGTGGGAAGTTGAAAGTGTAGCTTCAAAGCTGTCAATAATTTTCACATGCATTTAATGACACGTGTACTTACATGTCTATTCCCATCACAACTGCTCTGCTGGGAACTTGAATCCCATCCATTATTGGGCTATCTGACTCCCTCTCTTGTCTTAGGACATGTTCCTTAAGGTTGTTGACCTTATGACAGAGGTGAATATCCCAAGTACTGGGATATTCAAGAGAATGGACTAGGTAACATGGTACTTTTGGCCCTTGAACACTACTAATCTAAATTGACTTATAAACTGCTGATCTAGAAAATAAATACATGGTTTCTTTAACTAATTTGCTTGCCTGTGAATCCCTACATATTAATCTTGCATTTTGATACTGAATTTTGAAGGTTTTGTTGGAAAAGGTATAAAGCAAAAATTTAAAAATAAAGGCTTCTACAAATAGATGTTGTGTGCATTGAATGGAAGAGGCCAAAGAGATTTTCTGTTTTGCCTGTCATGAACATCTCTGACAGATGTATTGATAAAAACCTTCAGGGAAATTCCTACAGCCCACCCTAAGTTATCTGTTTCAGTCTTTACTATCTCCAAAACTAAAAAGTTCCCCCTAATCACAAATTTTTTTTGTAGGGAAAGACTAAGATAGTAATTACCTTATATGGACATAGTGAACAATATTATTGTCCTCTTTATAAAAGTTTTTCACTTACTGAGAAGCTGCTACCATCTCTCTCCTCAGTATTCTGTTTTCCAGTCCATTAATCATAGGAGATAAAATTTATTAACCCTTCTGCAGAACCATACTGAAAACAGACCCGAATACTTTATACACCTTCCTAGTTTGCTAACTACTCTTCAATACCAATTTCCAATTATACTTGCTGTGGGATCATTTCACTATTTTGAATTTCTACTAATTAATCTGTCTCTTTCTGTGGAGCAGTGTTTGACAGCAACCATACCTCATGTTTCATTTGGAAATTTTGCACCAGGTTGAGGTCTGTGAACATTCGAATTGTGCACAGTGTGGTTTCAAAGTCTGACAGCTCAAAGTCGCTGAAGTAGAAGTCAGTCAGGTTGAGAGATTGTGCAGATGGCACTACAGCAGCCTAGGGAAGAATGAGAGAACACAACTGAGCACCAGGGCAGAGGAAGCATAACAAACAGCTGCTTTTTCAACAGAGAAATAGTGAGACACTGAATTTTACCTTCACATGATACTGAAGACTGATGATTGCTTCTCATTTCCTTCCCCTAGCCTCTCTTGTTTAACATGACCTTATTACCTTCGATTTAACAAACACTCTTCCAGAGATCAAGAGAACAAGGATAGAATTACCTGGTCAGTGTGGTTATGTAAATCACCCGAGACAAATTGCAACCAAAGTATTCATGAAACTGGGAGAACAAGAAAGTAAGGCAGTGGAGTTATATGCTTGTTTTTATGGATGTGCAGACATCAAAATCTGTAACTGTTGACATTTTTTCTAAAAATTATGAGGAAAGAGATGTCAGTAAAAACAGATTTGCCTACAGCATCCACACTCAGCACGATGGGAGTCAGAACATGTCCACAGGCAGAGCTTTCTCAGGGCTAGAAACCTGAAAAATGAGCATTCATCTGTGATCAGGAATCTTTAAAACCCTTGGCCAGTGCTTTTGGTACAATTTTTATAGAACCATAAACCTTCAGTGTGAAATTTGAAATTACAAGGTACGCACATCCCCCCACCATTCTATAAATTTTTCTATCTGTTTTTAATTGTCAGTAATATCTCCATGTATTACATCCCTGTGTATTATAGCAGAGTTGTAATAAAAAAGTTATAAAATACAGAGTATAGGTATTGGTTGCCCTTCAAAATACAGGTGTTAAGATTATGCTAGGTCTTGTATTAACTCTTAAACTAACAAAATAAATGCTAAGTCTTATACTGTAGAACAAAATTTAGTATCATTTTCTTCAGTAAAAGGTGGAGTTCTCAGTGCTACTTCTTTAGAGTTGTTTCACCTCCGTAAGTGTGGTCCAAAGAAAATCAGGTAAATCTGAAATGGTGAAGGGAATAAAGCCTATGTGGTTATCTTCCTCTTTGTAATTCCAGAGGAAAACATTTCTCCAGTGTGGGCAGCTGTGTCCCAGGAGGCTAAGGAACTGAAAAGAAAATACGTGTCATAATCTACAATATTACTCATGTAACAGGCAAATCCACAGAACTATAGTGACCAGCTTCTGTTCTGTATAAGTCTGCTGCTCTCCCTCTTGTGTGTCAGAAGGAAGAAGGCATGAAAGATTATGAAAAAGAGTATTTACACAGGAAAAACATCCACCATTCTTGCACATTACTTGTGCTAGTAGTTTTGTGTCCCTCAGTTTGAATTCATGTGGTATTTCACCTGTGAGCATGTGAAAGACTTTTATGTCCAGTGGCAAATAATGCAACTCTTCAGGAACTCTACTGACATAACTTTGAAAAACTGCAGCTGCAGGCTGGTATTTCATGAGGAAAGGGGCTGGAAGGACACACAAGGAGCTCAAAAGAACACCTCATGCCTCACTTCATTCATAATTTATCTTTCCCTTCCTTGATCTCTTGCTTTTTACAGCCACAACACAAAGTTTCACTTCAGCTGAGACATGAGAAACCTGCACTCTATAGCAGTTTATAGCATTGTTTAACCAGATTAGTTATTTCCTCTTTTACTTAGTGAAGCCACTAGAGCCTTCTGCCTCCTGGTTTACAGCATGAAAGTTCATCAGCTATTTTAATTTCAAGTTGTTGAGCTATGGTTTCTGTAAGTACATTGGCAGCAAAAAGAAGGCTATGGAAAACATGGGACCACCATGTTAACTCAGTGGCAACTACAAAAAGTTTTGCTTTGTTTCATCTACTTTGCATGATAAAACACAGGTTGCAGACAGTATCCAGGCTCAAAGGAGGTGACCTATGCAATATGACAGTTCTGTAGTGTGTGGAAATGATGATCAAAGTGAAAAATTTGACTGCATCCTCTTCCACAAGGCAGATAATGAATAGAATAGTTCCAGCTGGAAGGGTCCTACAACCATCTTCTAGTCCCATGGCCTGATGAAGTATCTATTTTCAGATTATTTAGAAGCAAAACAGCAAAGAGGTATATCCAGAAACATAATTTTAATCTTTTTTGGATGTCTTTACACAACAATATGGGTGCAAATGAAAAGGCCTGCTGTGCTTGTACTCTTGGCACGGTGCACTCTGATGTCACCTTAGAGAGCAGTCGTTGACTTGGGCCAGGATTGTGCTAGGAAGCTGTGGACAGTTGAGCCATGGAGATGGACAGTGGTCCAGTCCCAAAGTTTTGCTATGGTTCTGTTTTCTTGAGCAGTAATGATGTAACCATAAGGATTACTTTTCCCTAAGGAGAAACCTCAGGAGAGGTGTTGCATTCTGGTCTTGTCAATGGCTCTTCATTGATGGAGCAGCGTGGTAGGACTGAGGTTCAAAAATATGTGTGACATTTACCATTCTAGAAATATCCTTAGTCTTACACCTTGTCATGCTGCTTGTCCAGACCAGTCCCGTGCTACCCAGCTCCTGGTCCCCTATGTCTGCCTTCCTCTCCATCCCTCCCGTTTGTTTTTGTGCAGCAGGAGTGGTGCTATTTTCCTGGAACACCTGCTGAAGTCTTGGAGAAGCTGAGCACATCCTGTGCTTTGAAATGCACTTGTAATCATAGCCATAGTCATTCCTTAGGCAGTGGCTTCTGAACACAGAATTAAACATGAGCAGAACAAGACATAGCGCAGAAAAGCAATTATAAAAAAATAAAATAATTGCATTCAAAATTCAATAGAGAATTTATACATAAGGCCATAAAGATGCACCCATACTTGGGATGCTTGAAAGGTACCAAAACTATAAGATGCACAACATTCAGACTTCTACTTTTAGCTGTAGAATGAAGAGTTCTCAAGATTTTGCTTCTGAAATACTCCATTATTGTGATTTTGATACTGACATTGCATCGGCTGTGACTGCCTCAGACTCCTGAGAAAAATCTGTGAGTACAGTTCTGAGTACAGTTCTGGTTCCTGCAGCTCTGGCCAGCTTGGATCTCTTACTTGTAGACACTGTACTATTTCCCTTTTATGTGATTCAGCTCAGGAACCCATCAGTCTGAGCTTCACTATGATTTTCATTTCAGGAAGATTTGCTTCTGCATGTCCAGGGGGCACATCTGTGTACAGCACTGCTCTTCCTTGTTCTATTAAAGGAATATTTCTAAAGTAATAGCAAAAAGTTCAATTACCACTGTTACCTGCAGCTCCCTCGTTTCCTCCTCAGCAGCAGAAGCGTGATATGAGAGAACCTACAGAAAAAAAAAAAAAAATCAGCCCTTAGTACAAAGAAAAGAGCAGTGTGATAACAAGGTACTTTTCCTAAAGCAGATGTTTTAGCATTCCACCAGATTTGCTGATGAAATCTTGTGCCCATGCAGGGCCCAAGATAGTTTTAAGGGAGATCTCTGAAGGCACATGGGGAGATATCTGTAACTTTTACAAATCTCCCACAGCACAGAATCTTCTTGAGATAATTAGGCCAAGAAAATGTAAATAGTTTCTATAAAAGAGCAAAGAACTCTGATTTTCTCTTTGGAAAGTTATCATGCCCCACTTTCAAAGACAAATAATACATGAAATAGCCATTATTACGAGCCTGACATTATTGCCATAGTAATTCTTTCAGGAGTTTATTTAGACATAAAAGAAAGTTTTGCCCTAACTGAAACTTGGCACAAAAGTCTGAAAGACAATATATTTGTTTTAAACTAACCAAATAAGCTCTTATTTTTTATCTGTTGAGAACATATAACAGGAAAATGTTACTGAGTTATTTCAGGCAACTAGAGACTTAATTTTTTGTAAAGAATCCATCTTATATGATAACCTATAATCTGGCTGGAACTTCCTATATTATCTATGAAATGCTGTAGTAGGAGAGAGAATTGCTAATTTGCCATATTAACAAATGAATTTGACAATAGTTTTACCAGCTTTTTATTTAACATGACCTAATACAGGTTTATTTGAGAGCTGTAATGTTTCTTTTAGAGACTACAGGGCACATAATCCCATTTTAGGAGCTCTGCAAACACTCTGTTTACATAATGAATGTTAGGAGCTCCAAAGTCTACAAATTTTTCCCTTTCAGCTTCAAGTTATCACCCCTGAGTAATTCAGTTTCTCAGACTAAAGCCCTCTTCAGCTGGCAAACTTAACAGTAGCCAATTCAAAGGCTGAGACCAGATGATGTTCATCCTGATATGGTTTGGGGTCTGAGGAAACTGCTGAAAACCTACAACAATGCTGCTGTAACTCCTCACACTGGTTTGTCTCAAGGACTGAGCCAAAACCATCAGAAAAACCCCCAGAGAAGACGAGGAAGCCCCGTAATCCACCAAACCATTTCCTCTTCCTACGCAGCAGAACGTGCCCGCTGTGCTGCCAATGTGCAGCCTCACATAGAGGAACAGATGCCTTCAGCTCACCACTAAGCCTCAGGAGTGAAGTTAAGACACAATACCGAATTAAAGAGTCTGCTGGCAGAGACAGAAACAAGCAGAAAATTCCTGAGGAGTTCAACAGCCCCAGTGCTGCTCTCCCGAGGGACAACAATCTCTGTGCAGTGTCCATATGAGTAGCATCACCTCAGTGCAGAACAGGCAGGGTCTGGGGAGCATTAGGGTCTGCTTGGGGCTAATTAAGGACCACCTTGATTTTGAGCTCACCTCTAATGTCACCATCTGTTTGGCCATGGCTCTTTCTACAGCTTCGTACATCTGTGTGTTCTGGATCCCCAGGCCACAAAAGATGACGAATGCTTCCAGGAACTCCTCATCATTTCTGTTGAAAGCCTTGATTTTTCCTGAGTTTTCTTCCATCTTATTCACAAGCTGGCAAACCCCTATGTCAGGACACAGAAATGAAAGGAAGTAATACAGAGAACTGCCAACATATCACCTATTCTATCATCAGGAATTAAATCTAGGACAGTTTAGCCTACAGCATAAACGACCAATATACGTAAGTGACACACACGAGTGCTGTAGGATTTTCCCTTTTTTTTTCCAAGAGTAATTTCAATGTATCATAAAATAAATGTTAAAACATTATATATACTTAGTAGCTACAAAAGTATTTCTTAGGATTTGTAAACCAAAAATGTAGGGCTTTAGACACTTGATTATCCTGTGAAATTCTAGGGTCGTTTTCATCCTTTTATTATTAATAGTATTCTAGATTGATTTAATCCCTAAAGACAATTTGTCCTTTGGAGGCTAATTAAATTTTTGCAACCATGCCAAAAGAACATTTATGAAAGTCAGAGCAGTGGTACACAGAATTTTTGCTTCCTTATTCGACTCAGTACTAGAATGTTTTTTAAGTAAATGAACTAAACAGGGAATACCCAAGTTGAGGTTCAAAGCTGAAGTACACTCACTGATTTTATGAGGATGTGGTTGAATTACAGCCTGTTCCAAACACTACTGAACTCCTTGAAAAGCATCTGACTGAATTCAGCTTGTTAGGCTCAATTTTGTTGATGTTTACATCTGCTAAGAATTTCTGGATTTTTTTGTGCACATGTCATTGAAAAACTCTGACAGGCAACTTCTACCACACCTTGCTGCAGCTTAAAGCCCTGACACCATTGTAGGCAGAGGGGAATTCAGACATACACCTACCCTTAGTTTTACCTTTTAAGAAATCAGAATATTAATTAAAGCAGCTGAATTATAAGAATCTTTGGTCAAAACTGCTTTGGGGGTGAGTATTGTCTTAGAGGACAATGTTTTCTCAAATGTTTTCTCATTCCTGTGAGGGTGAGAACTGACAGTTCAGAGCATTAAAAGCTGCATTTTCCTGGCGAACTGTAAAGATATCCCAGCTGCAAATTTAAAATTCTGGAAAAAACTACCACATGTGCATCTTCCCCATTACAGTAGGTAATAAAAAACTGAGAAAAAGAATGCAGCACACATATGCAAACTGTGGTTTTACAAGAATGTTGGCCTCACAAGTAAGTTTTAATGTCTGGTGACAATGTAACAGTGTCCTGTTTCCAAATTACATTCTGTTTGGATAACTTAGTATCAGAGTCTCCTCTCAATAAATATCGTTTTAGCTGTAGCTGTGAACTGTTGTGGCAGAGATTGGGGTATATGAATGTTGCAAACAGGATTGTGAACCTTTGTGGAGTGAGATGGAATGGAATAGATCACTGAATCACTGTAAAAAAATATAATCTCAGCAAATAAGTATTAATTCCAATAAGGAACAAGATTAGCTTTCCCTGGGAAAAAAAAGAAGTTGACATAAAACTCTTTAGGAAAATCCCACGAAACCCACTCTCAGATCTCTGTTTAATACAGTTTGACATTGTAATTATTTCCATAGCAACTGTGATGTAATGAACACAAGATTAAGACCCAGCAGTGAATATGCCACAAAAGTAAATGAATTCTTGAAAGACACAGTATGTGGATGCACATAAACATCTCTTAAAAAATAGAGTACTGCAGTGAATATACTATGTATTAGTTAAGACTCTTTAATCTCTTTCAAAAACTTCCCCAAAGCACTGAGAGGTCCATTTATTACAAATAAAGGAATTCAAAAGTCTTTCATTTGTACATGGTTATAAAATCACAGCAAGATTCTGTAAAGCTTTTATCACATACCTGAGAAATGCACAAGTCAGGAGAATAAAGTTATTTTCATCTTTCTTGCTAGTAAGGTTTGCCTGGTTTGGATGTGAATAGTTTTTCGCACCCTAATCCCACTTCCCAAATTCTGGTTTTGGGTATCCTAATCTTAAAAATAATTTTAAAAATAAACCAGACTTATAATAATAGTGATATACACTATGTATGTGTGGTATATACTATGGTAAAGGAACTTCTGGGTATTGTCACAAAGACAACTTCTTGACCTTTCCCTATTAAATATCTGAACATTAGGCAGCTGTGAAACCATAAAAGACTTCAAAGAACATTTCCAAATGAGAATTACTCAGATTTGAAAAGCCCACCTAAATGGGTGGCCAACCTTTCAGTTGGTACTTCAATAGAAAATCCCCACAGAAAAAAAAAAAAAAGAGAGATCATATGCAACTGTTTTATCAATAGCTCACAGCATAGTGAAATATTTCTAATTAAAGCTCAACAGTTCAATCTTCATCTTGGTCTTCTAGGCTTTGTTGGAATATTTAAATAAAGTAATAAAAGAACTTGTGAAAGAAGCTAATGGGAAAAGAAATTTCAGAGAACTCCATCAGATAAAGATGATACTTCTCTTTCTGCTTCAGAGGTTAAAAAAAAAGAAATCTGTCTTCACAAAAAAGGGACCTCATATTTACTCTATAAATTGGGCCATGCAGTTTTGCCATAATTCTCAAAGAAAATTATTTGAAGACCATTAAAAAGGCATTCTTGGAACTCTTAATATTTACTTGCCGGATTTTTTGAAGCTAATGAAATTGGATTCATGCTCCTATCTAAGAATCAGTATATTTTATTTTCTGGTTGCTTGTGGAACTTCCTGATGCCAGGAACACAGGCTGACACTCATTCTATTCTTTGGCAACTTATTAGATAAGCAGTTTATACTCATGGTTGCAGTAGACTTATTAATTGAAAACAGGACAATTAAGGATCTTCTCTCCTGGCTTGAGATTGCATGTTGCTGTGATTTTACTGTGGAGCATATAAACTTATCTATGAAATGTATATCATTATTTTGGTAAAGATACCTACCTATCACTTTATTCTTTTTCCCATTTTTTATTGGTGTACACAGCAAACTCTTTATGTTCTGACTTACATTTTCTGCATTGTCATTCTGTTAAACAAACAGAAAAATACAGTTACAATTTTAAAGACTAGTGTTCAGGTGGCTGAAGTGGAAAAGCTGTAGGGCTGGGGTCCACAACTCTTCTTGGCTTGCATTCTCCCTCAAAAAGCAACTACATGATCAACTAGTTTGCACACAAACAAGAGGTAGGAAAACTACTCCAGCTAGGTCAGCATTCTGCACTCTTGCAAAGACTTTGCATCATGTCTCATGCTGCAATAAAAGGAGGCTGATTTCATTTGGGGAGTGGAAGGATGGAACAGAAATACAATGCCTCTTTTTCAAATACCTGGTGAGAAAAGATCACAGTTCTGCTCTGACTGCTCCTGGAATATTGTGGCAGTTGTTGAGAAGTACATTTGGTCCTATCTCCAATTGGATGTGACACAAAAAAAAAGGGGCACATGCTAATATTTCTGATCAGAAGGTTTGTTTGGATTGGGGTTTTTTTTTTTAATATTGCTGCTCTGCTCTCTGGTGCTGTGCAAGGGCTGTAGATGGTATCTTGGAAGGATTTTCATGAGGTGAGTAAGCATGCTCTTGAATGTCCTCCAAAGAAAAAGGCAAGCCAGGGTTTCTAGGGCACTGGGAACACCTGGGATTTCCCTCATGTCAGGGTTCATCAGCTTTCAAAATATTTAGCCCACAGCTCTGCCGTGAGACTGCTCCTATGCAGTGGTGCAGGTGCAGTCACTGTGTTGTTGGAGAACATCATCAAGAATTCCTCCTAAAAGCACCATTATTTTCTGTTTATGAGTTTCTTTTACATGCAGAAGGTGTATTCCAGGAAAAAAAATTCAAAATAACTAACCCTACTAACAGCCTGTTTCAGACAAACCGGTTTTTTGATGATTCTCAAGGCATTAATGTCTTCAAAATCATCACCTCTTTATTAATCTACACAGCATATTCTTCAGATTCTGTCTGTACTTCCAGTGCTGCAGTTAAGACAGCTTTGGGCCCTGTTCTGCAAAGTAACTTCTGAGAACTCAATCACTGTGTTTTTCAATCCTTCATAGAAACCCAATCCAGAACATCCAAGAAACCGTGCACAGGAAAAAAAGGGAAACAGCACAGCTCCCCACCATGAGCCTGCCATTTCTTTCCACTTACTGGGACAATCACACTGAACACTGGCTTTTCTGATCCTTTTGTTGTGTATCTCAGAACAAATTTTGGTAAAAAGCTGTCTGCTGACCATAGTAGCTCTTCTCCATCTCAGTACCTTCTCCCTGAGCTACTCTAGCCAACAGGATTAAACACAATAGTAAGAGCAGACATTTTTCTAATTTCTGCATCAAAAATACAGGAAAAGACGGAATTACAAGTTTGCTTTTTCTTGATGATGACCATGAAGAAAACCTGAGTGGAACCTGACCCTTGCCAAGTGACCTTCCCTCCTCACTCTCCAGTATCCATGTGCTCAGTCTTACACCACATGCTCACACTTGATGAAGTGTGAAGCAAAAGCTCCCAAAGAAAAGTGAAGTTGATCCATCTCCACTCGAAAAGAACTTGCATCTTTAACATTAATTTTTGCCTGAATAAGAAGGGAAAGGAAAGGATAAAAGGCAAGGAACTTCTGAGAACCTTGCAACACTCACTGTGTGTTTGCATGCTTCTAACTGGTGCCATTACATTGACAGTAATAATAAGGGGAAAGCAAAAAAAGATTTGAAAGGTAAACAGAAAAATATTTTCCATTTCTGAATTTCAAATCTAAGCTGATTTTACTTACTGTCCAGGGAAATCTTCTGTCTTTGCAGACATCTGGGATGTTGAGTGGCTCCATTGTGTTCTTGACATACTGAGCGTACATGTAATTGATTTTGTTTGTGTCGTAGTCCCTGAAGGATACAACATTATTGTTACGTGCTTAGCATAAAAGTGAATCCTTTCATTATGCCAAGCAGGTAGTAGTAGTGTCTTTCCCATATGAGAAAAGGATATATAGATACAACCAATACAAATATAATGAAGTTGAGTTCAAATCCTGCATCCTAATGCAGCTGTCATCACAAAACTGAAGCACGGATCAGTGCATGGTTTCCACCGTTTCTTTAATGTTCAACAACATTAACACTGAGCACCAAACTGAAGAAATAAACAATTCCCTCCAGTTTGCATAGATGAAGAATAAAGAATGAACAGCTGAGTTTATATTGAAATAAACAACTCTTTGAAAACAAGCTGCATTCACAAATCTGATACACTTGAAAAAACAATACTGGATGAAAGTCACATATTAGTTCAAGAGAGTGCAGCAGGTATCACTTGTGAATTTTCTGCTGCTAAGTTCATTTCAAATTTGTTCTCAAAGTAAAGGGACAATCAGTCTCTTGGAGGTTCTGTTACTGAAATAGAACTGTCTATTTCAAATCAGGACATAAAGTATCTTTACAGCATCAATCATCTCCACTTTTTTAGCTACAATTTATTTAAGGCATTTCAATTCTCTTAGACCCTTTGCCTGCTTTGGAGGAGGACACATGCCCTAGTTCTAAACCTATTCCCATCACTTTCTTGTCGTTTCCCTCCAACATTTGACTTGACTTGAGTTATCCTCCTGGTGTAAGGATGCTCACAGGGCTGGAGGAAAGGAATGATTCTTTTGTTATTTCACACGTACAAAGCAATGCCCCACAATTCTGAAAAACAGTCTGATTTGGGGTTTGATTCAGTGTCCTTGATTGCGTAACAGGCCTGAAATTTTATTATGTAAAGTAATACTTCCCATTGAATCCATGTCATTATAGTTTTGCTATTGCCTAAAATTGTGCCCTTCAAGCATAGCAGAAGTTCTAACTCCAGTTGTTGATTCACAGTTCAGTCCTAGGCTTATGATTGTGCTGTCTCGTGAACAAGATCCTTATAGGCAATTAATCCTCCAAGATTCCTCTCCCCTATCAGATATGAGACATAATTTACTGGTGGCCCATGCAAGCAGTAAAGAATATTTTGAGTCCACTAACAAGTAACCACAAAAGGGATAATGAAGAGATAGGGTCCATTCTTATATAGAGTAGAAGAGGAACTAAAAAGGAATTTTCTTTTTCACCCTTACCAGGGTGATCTTACCGGGCTGTTGTACCTCTGTACTTTCTGGTTGAACATTGTCTAAAACTGTAATTCAGCTCAACAGCTTTTAGTTGCTCAAGCCACACACTTTGAACGTCATTTTCTAATAAATGGAATTAATATAATAAATGTTTACTGCAATACAACATCAAAGGGGTTCAGCAAATCTCTCTTTCTTCCCTGCTCACAATATCCATAGTGGAGCTTTCTATATAAAACTGTGTCTTTTTTTGACATTATTTGAAACAACTGCTTTTGATGACAGAGACAGTAATTTTCAAACTTCGGTACAGAGGTCCAGGCTAACTTTGGAAAGTATTTAATCTGGGTATTTTAATTCAGATGTTTCTATCTCTTTCTTTTCCTACCAGTTGAACTTCTTACTGGTTTTTCAACTACAAATGAGAGATGGAAATTTAGGACTCTGGTCTTGATTTAGACAGACATGTTCTTTGAGTCATCTTCCTTATCTATGAGATGAAGATAATGATGAAAATAGTTGATTAAAACCATTAATGTGATTATTATCTACTCATTTGCATATGTCTCCTTGACAACATAGTTGTCTATGCAGATTTCTTACAGATCAGTTTTAGAGCAGCTCATCTGTACATTTCCATAGCTTAGCCTTGAAACACAACTATATTCTTAGACTGGCAAAGTAAAGCCATCAGGCCCAGCTCCTGTTCTGCTCTGTGGGACCTTTGTAAGCCAAGAAAGTTTGTCTTTGCCCATTTCAGGGGAAAACCTGCTCCATAAAAATAGCAGTAATACATGGGATCCGGTAGAAATAAGTCTGTTATTATGAAAAGAATATTAAAAGCATAGTTTCTTTAGCAGTCTCCCAGAATGAACCAAAGTCTGAATTCAGTGGTTTACCTCTTCAGATTTTCAGCTGAATCTTCTAACTCCTCAGATTCCATGTGAAACACACTAGAAAATGTATCCTGAAATACCGAGAGATGTTTTAATACACAGGTCTATAAGGTTGTCATAATTTAGACTAGTGTTATTCATTAAAACCTTGTTGCATTTATCAAGACCTATTCTCTAATAAAGACAAATACAAAATTATCCAGCTTTATTTCACATCTATCATCAAGCACACCAGATCTGCCACAAACATATCTTTTGACACTGCTTTAAATATCATTGAAGTGTCTTGACTCTCTACGGATGACCCTGAGAAGATATGCCAGTATTTACAAGCTGTGCCAAATTTGGATGTCAGCACAGAAATTCTGTAACTACACAAAGACCAAATCCTCCCATATCAACACCCAACCTGAGCAGATGCCATGAAAGAAAAGACAGAGGATGAAAAGATGACAGAACATATGATGGGACAGAAATACTACTGAGTCAGGGTGGAGGGAAGCCCACACCACTCCCAGGGTAGACAAAAATCCTCAAAAAAGCGGGCAGATCTTCATCCACTATAAAGATGGTACACCACTGCACCTGCATGAAGGAGATTATAGTGGCTGCTATCTTCTTCAGGATAACGTCTAAAGACTGCTGCTCCTCGAAAATCAGGCTGGCAAGATCAAGAAGCACCTGGGGAAAAGGTCATTTGTCAGGTTTTGACTAATTGTGATTTATGCAATAATTATCATTACTGATGTCTTTGAGTCTTCTTCTCTTCCCTGAATCAGGGAAGCCAATCTGTATGGCTGTGTCCAAAATTAAATTTTGGCTCTCACTCAGCTTTCAAGGTAACAGTCAATGATAGCCAGTTTGACACTTTTGATGGCAGAATTAAATAGCACAGTTAGCTCTCTGATGTTTTCAGTCAGAGAGGGCAATAGATTTAGGCATTAATAGGTCAAATGAAACCTTATAAATCCAGACAACAGTTACTTGTCGTTAGGAAGCCTGATAGTTTCTTATGGCTCATGTGTGCATTCTAAAACCAATGATATTTACATCTTTAAGGCTTCTGAACACAATTATTATCTGTTATAGTTCTAACAGACCTTAATTAATTCACTTGGTGAAAAGATAATTTAGATACAGTCTGCTGTATTTCAAAGCTGATGTTGAAGGGCCTAGCTGCTCAGATGTGCTCTTTTTTTTTTCCTCAAAAAAGCCATGATGGCCATTGAAAAAATTATTCAAATTTGCATCAATTTACCAATACTGACAATCACTAGAAAACTCAAAGCTACCAGAAAAATTTTAAAACAACTGCTGTCTAGTTTTTTCTCCAAAACATTCTCATACCGTATAGAGAAGGCACATTCACCCATAAAGGCCACGGCATTAATAACCCATCAGTTATAAAGTTGGCTGCAACTTTAGTTACAGTACTAAGTACATTTATAGGCATCAGAACGAAATTCAATTTTCCATCTGATCACTATTGAAAATATGATTAGTGACTATTACAGTGGTAACAGACTAAAAGAACAGTCTGTATAACCTCTACTATTCTGTAGGGGTAATTCTGGCTGTAATCTCTAGAGTCTGACACCTCTGGTTGTAGAACACATACAGTGAACCACAGGATAACTTCAGGCAATATCAAGTATTTTCTGAAAGTATTTTTTCTTGCCCTACATGAGGCACTTCTCACAGGCCAGGCTGCAATGTGCCCCCAGCTACCTCCTGGTGCAGTTTGTGAGCGCTTTATCAGAGACACACAGGGATTAAGAGCAGCCAAGGAATAACTACCACATCAGAAACAGGAAGAGGATCACTTGCAAAGCACCAAAATTTCCGTATCCCTGGGACAAAGGCGGCGGCAGTACCTGATTGCGCCTGTTCTCGAGCAGAGACGTCTCGTACAACTGAGCGTTGTGAAGAACAATTCCACAAAAGGCCAAGTACGCGGCAAAGTCCTGGAGACGAAGCAACATCAGCACCTCACGGACATCATGTCCCACAGCATCTTAACTCTAGTCCAAGATCAGCTACTGTATGCTTTGCTTTCACTTTGAAGTATTAATTGATATTTGTGTTATTTTTGGCAACCGCACATTTGAGGTCTAGGTTTTTTCACTTATTCATAATTTCTTGTTTCCTCAAGAGTCCCTTCTCCTTTTTTTAAGCTAAACTCTGAAGATCATTAACTTGGTACAAAGAGGGTTCATATAAAAAGCTGCTTAAAGGAAAAAAAATCATTTTGCAGCAGTGCATTTTTATCTAGAAAAAATGAGAGCAGACAGCAACCAGCCTCTCTGATTTTGGGGAATTCAATCTCTTGGGAAGTGGAAATAAAAATTTGCTAACACAGCAAACCCACAATTTTTATCTCATTCAGAATGGGATTAATTCTGATAGCCTGCAGATACTCAGTGTGAATTTTATTTTAAAGGGGAAGCCTTCAAAGAGAAAGGGTGAATTCTGATTCTTTTATTGCTGTTTGTTAAGTCCACTTCTTCAGGCTGAACACAGCCTGGTTTTTGCCATACCAATCTGAACGTGAAGTCTGGAAATTTTTGGAAAACAACTGCAATGTGAGAGTTGGGAATCAGTTCTACTGTCTGCTCTACTGATTCTCTCATATATTGTTCACAATTCATCTAAAGCTATTTCTTTTCCTGCAATTGCTCTATTGAGAAGTGATATGGTATTTAAAAGAGCACCACTCCACAAATTTTAATATTCAAAATGTGTTGGGCTTGTCAGGAGAGTTAGAACCAATTAATTAAAAATTATGTCTATTAAAAGTTATGAACGTGTTTTACAATGCATTTCAGTAGAGTAAGGCTGTGTTTCAGTGATATGTGACAGATAACGTGATCCAGAAATTAAATTATTTCACATTTCTCATGGCCTCATAAAGAAAAAAATTCGCAGTATTACCAGGAATGTTTCCTTTCTCAGCAATGTTTAGTTTTTAATAACTTAAAAATTTCTGAGCAGCATGAAAATTAATAACATAACCATCCCCCCTTCCCCTGTGAAAACAGAAGAGACATAAACCTCCAGTTTTTGTACCTTTTCATCTTGTTCAGTGAAAGTGCCACCGATTCCAGATTTCTTGTTGATTGCTTGAGCCACACCAACAACCTGGTGTATTCAAAATGGAGTAATGAGCTAATTTTTAGGAGCCTGTCATTGGATGCTATTTCTAGGCATATTTATATAAGATAATAAATGATCATTACAGTTACTTGCTTGGTTGACTATTAAATCAAATTGTTAGTACAATAAATGTTTCTTTGTCATGCATAAACATTTCCTAGATTATAGGATTTCATATAGACCTTAACCTTTCCTTAATACAATTCTGTATGTTTCCATTTGAGACTAAGTATTATTATTAATCAGATATAAAGTATATGCAAAGCTTTTAGACCTTTTCAGATTTTTTAGTATGATTACAACAAGTGATAGAAAAAGCTGCAGAGAACTTCCTTTGTTTGAGGTCCAAGTAGTGCAAAACCAGTGCAAGGTATTAATGATGGCATTGTTTTCATCTTGCTTTTTTGGGATAAACAGCATCAGAGGAAAACTCTGTGGTGTGCATGTATAAAAAGTTGTATTCAGCTATTAATTGTTAAATTTGTAACTGCTAAACTGATGGAAGACATGTGGTTTAATTTTTGTGATGGAAAAGAAGACAATTTACAATCTTTCAGCCTAGCATTCCCAAAATACTGATGTTATAAGTAAGGTCATTGTTCTGTAGCACGAATCACTGCCAACTGTGGGCTCAAAAACGTCTGTCTGAAATAAAGCTTAACTGTCAGCTCCATTCCATACAACCCAACTTTTCCCACAGTCAACCTCTCATTTACTTCAGTGAGGAATATTTCTAATCCAGTGAACTTCCTTTCTGTAACAGCAATGTACCACCAGCCTATGACACTTCTGTGGCAGACTTGGAATGAAAGCAAATCCTTTAACCAGTTAATGTGCTTTCGTGTTCCCCTACATGTTCAGAGATTAATGGTTAGACCTCTTCTCATGCCACTAGCTTCTCTGGGTATTGATTTCATTTCTTTTATTTTTTTTTTCAGTTTTGATCCAGCATGAGCTAAGACAACTTTAATGAGGCCAGAGGCTTTTCATCCAAGAGGTGAGTGCTTTCATGTTGTTTAAATACATCCCCTTCATGAAAGGAAAATCTGCAGTCCTTAAAAAAAAGCTATAAGGAAACAGTAAGAGGACCATATTAATACAGGAAAAAAAGAGACTATTTAGGCTCCTTTCATCAGCACTGCAGGTTTCTGACACATTAACAAAGGCAGGTGTTCCAAGAGCAATGGTCAGTTTTAGATCTTTGATAAGGTCTTTCAGTAAAAGGTTTTAGCTGAAGAGGGAGGGAGTAATGAGGAGAATAAACCTACTAAAAATTCATGTTGACTTGATTATTATAAAAGTTTTGCACATATGCAAACCTTTTTTGTTGTTGTTTCAGTGGCATTCTAAGCTTTCAGGCAACTTTGTATCGTGTCCATTTTTCAATTTTTTTCATACAAAATGAACAGTTTTAAAAATTAAATTGGTCCAAATTCTGGCCGGATTTATATCAGTACAAATTGCAGTGCAGTTCACTAAATTCCATAGAATATGGTGTAGAGACAGTAATGAGAAAAACTTCAGACAAGTACTTTTTAGCCATTGGGGTCTTGCCTGCAACCAGGTAATTAGGAGAAGATACAGGAAACTCAAGAGGATCTGCTCCTGTTACTAAAGTAATTATGTAATTGGGACAAAAGTAAATCGTGTGGTAGCATTTTAGGCCATGGAGAACATACACCTGCATTTTAGAGAATCCTAAGCACAGTATGAAACCCAAATCCTAATTTTTTAAACTTATTATAAACAAATCAGAAATGCAACAACAGGCCTGATTGGTGATCTTCAACTGGGAGCTGCATTTGCACCAGCAGAAAAACTGAATCAAAGGTGACCTACTGCTCTGAGCTCAGCTACACAGAAAACTCACACAGATAACAGGGACATGAAAAGTGTGAAAGATTTGCGGCAGTAAACAAGGCATAACTGAGATAAAGCTTGGAGAATATTGTAAAAGCATGGCAGCTGAGTCCTGTGGCAATAAAACAAAGATATGTATGTTTGTTTCCTTGTCAGTCTCCTACTACACCTACAGAATTCTCCTGCATATTTATTGCTCACCCAAGACAAAACTAGTAGGAAAGAAAGGGATTAAAATCTCTATGAAAGGGGATGACCACTAAAAAACCTGAAGGTGGTACTCTGGACTGAAGAAAACCAAGACTAAGGGAAAGATTGGAGTAATCAGGAACTGCTTATACTTTGACACCTGTGAGTTTATGGCCTAATCCCTGAAGCAACCAGTATGCTGTTGAGTGCTAAACACTCCTTCTCCTGAGCTTCCCCCCCCAGTTTGACTGGGATTATAGAACACAGTGTATCTAGAGGAGTCCTGCAGGACCCAACAAGAGCCTTCATCCAGGTTTGCTGTGTTGAAAGCACTTAAGGGGTGAGCAGAAAGAAATACCCCTTGGTATAGAACCCAGTACTTTGCTATTTTCCATTCAGTTCACATAATACAGACATAAAGACAAAAAGGCAATTTTGATGATGGAATTGTTCCCTTACTTTCAGTCCCTATAAAGGAGGACAAACCTTCCATCAGTCACTGAGTCAATACCCACACATGTTTCAGTACATCTCAACTCAGCTTTCCTGATTGTATTCTTGCTGGTAACAGCTGATCTTCCAGTGCTCCACTTGTTCTCTAACCTTTCTTTTCTATCTGTACTACTTTTCCCATTTAATAAGTCCTGATCCACATTACAAGAAGAAATTTCTTCTAATTATCAGAGAATTTTATTTTTAATATTTTCTCACAATAGCTTGAGTCCTGCCTCTGAAAGTAGCAGGCTATCTTCCCAGTAGGTGATGACTGATGACTTCAATGCTGATGACTGTGCTCTGGATTTTATCTGGATTGTTTTATGCTGCAATTTTTTGCACATTAAAATTACAGGCCTAATGCTGTGGAAGCTGTTCCAGCTCTACAGGCAGCTGGTGCCTTTTTTAGTAGGCTCTTACTTTAGCTGACTTAAAAATATAATTAACTGTGCTTCTTAAGGAGATCTGTTTTTTTATTTACTTTGCTGGCACCTGAAGAAAAACTACATTAAGCTGAAGAATGGTAACAGAAAAAGGGAAACTTGACATTTCTGCTACGAGCACATACCCACTTCAGAAGAAAAAGTGGTGTTAACCTTACTTTGCTCTCCTGGTCTTGTAGAGGTTTGATTCAAGCTTATAAAATTATCCTGCAGGGACAGAACTGTATTTACAGACTTTCATTTTTAATCAACAAAAATTTTACATCCTCTTCTATCACCCATGCCAACAGTAGCCTGCATGCTTTCCAGCAGTCCAGCTACTATAATGTGTCTCAGCATAAGCAGAAAATCCAACCAAGAAACAAATTACTGATCTGCATAATCCTGCAGCAAGACTGCTACCAGAACTTGGAGATTGTTTAAAAACAGCTTGGCTCTGTATTGCAATGATTGGGATGTGTGCTATCTGCAGTGTTCACTGTGGGAGAAAATAACTGAGCTGGCTAACAGTAACATGCCTGGTCCCATTTTACACAATAAAAGTCAATAGGGTATTTTCAAAGGCTGTTGTAAATAGTAGCACCCCTGATTTGTTGGGAAGAGCTTCCCAGTGATGGGAGAAAGGCTGAAGTAAACAACAAAGCAAACAACTGAGGGAGCATTGCCAGAAAAAAAAAACCACCAAAACATTTCCCATGCCAATTACTAGGAAGTTTAACCTTAAATATTCAGAGCCTGGGAGAGAGGACTCAGTTAATTCAGCTAAAAGCTCTATATGAGAAAATCCTACAGATCTGAATAGAAATTAAACTGAAATTGACTTTTATGCAAATGATTGTGCACAGCTCAAAGAAAAAAAAATGCAGCAATGACAGAAAATGGTGTCATTCCTGGAGATGTTGTGTGGTAGCTGTGGTGACTCTGTGCATCAGAGACCATCCATTCTTCAGGTATTCCAAACCTGTTAGAGAGCTGTACTGAGTCTCCTGTCAGCTCTGGAGAACTCCACAAGGTGGTTTAATGGAATAAGGATTTGTATTCCCCATCCAGTTCTGTCAAAATGACTGTTTACAAGTGTCCACAAAAACATATGGAAACATTTGAGGTGATAATTATTTGCAACAACTTCTGTAATGCTTTCTCTGTGTCTCTAACTCCAAGGCCAAACAAAACCAGAAGAATGTGCCACTGCATTTCCTGACTTTACAGGAGCTCTAGGAAGCAAATCAGTACCATTTGGAGCTTGTGAACAAGGAAAGGCTTAAGGCCACAGCAGGAATGAAAAGTTGCTTGTTGAGATGCACAATGCTGAACTGCCCCAAACCTGAGCCTTCTGCCAGCAGCAGTATGGCCCTGATTTCTGACAAGCACCTTAGCACTGGAATGGTTCATGTGAACAGCTACAGCTAAAGCCTGGTGCCAGCAGTACCAGCTTCCTCTTGCAAAAGAAATAATCATGGTAATTCTGTGGTACAAACTGGCTAATAGTGGCTTTTCATCACTGGTTTTAGTAGTACTGAGGATAAAAATTCAGTGTTTTGAAGGTTTTCCTGAGTTCTCTAATACACATCAATAATCCAAGTAGCAGCTCTTACCTACTGATGTCTAGATAACTGTATACAAGTCTCTGCTCTTACAAATCACCAGAAAAATCTCATAGGACATGATCAGCAGAATTTTCTGCATTTGAAGTGCCACATATCTGTGACATTTTTGTCAGCAAGAATACATTGAGCAGGCAATTAGGAAAAGTTTTAGTATTAAGTGGATGTAATTCTTCATGTTTATCTATGGAAAGGTAAAGTCCTCTTACTGCACTGCAATGTGTCTCATTGTTACTAATTCCTGGGTCCTTTGTGTGAGCTCTTCTGTGAATTGAATTGTTTTCATTTATGGAATTTTTTACTAGCTGTTATTTTTAAATGAGACTTTGGTTTCTCACATGCCTCATGGAAATATAGGCAAATGTGAAAAACATCTACTGGAAAAATCTCCATACTTCAGCAGGCCCAGAGGATTTAGTAATCAGCATGAGATTTTCCTCCTCTCAATTACTGACTCTTTTGTTTTAAAAAAATAGTACTAACACTAAACAAACAAACAGAAAGCCCCAGTTTCTTCTCTTTCTCAGTGTTTATTTTTGGATGACTTCCAGAATCATCTTTTGACTGCAACTGCTGACATCCTGGGCTAAGGCAGGATTCACAGGCCTCAGTATTTCTAGAGGGGCTTTGGGGATTTTTTAATTTTATCTATTTATTATTTTAACAGAGAGGAGTCAGCATTCTGGTTTTGTTGTTCAGGGGATTTTTAAACAGAAAAAGCAGCAGAATGCAAATGGAAAACTAAGGACTGAATCACTGACTCCAACATCTCTCCAAAAACACATCAGTCATTTGTTATAGCGAGAGCGAGAAAAACCTTCTGGTAGAGACTGTAAAAATCAGAAAAAAATTAGGAAGTGCCATCCTTTCCTATAAGAAGTCTTACAGTTTAGCACCTTCAAATTATTGCATATGACCGTAACACTCTCCTCAAACTTCAGGTTGGCTGAACTTGTCAAAATAAACAAATTCCTGCTTCATTTCCACTTGCTGATGCACTCAGGAGTAGGAAGCTGGCCGAAGACACGGCCCATTGCATGTTTATTCAGCCCCTAAGTCATGGTGGGCTGGACAAACAGACTGCAGCTCTTATTCCTTCCCCCACCCACCACCAGGACCCAGTGAGAAGTGAGCACTTCCATGCTCCCCAGCCAGCAAGACTTTGCAATTCATTTCTGTGCCCAGTTCCATGGAGCATATCTTTTTTTTTTTTCCATTTGAAAAAAGAAAATGGGATGGCTTAGGTGAAATCAAAAGCCTTGCATCAGCCTGACATGGCCCACTGGTCCCTGACAGCTCTACATATGGCATCTGCTTTGCTCATCCACTGGCCCAGGGCCAGCAGAGGCTGCTGCCAGGTAGAAAGGGGAAGACTTTTAAGCAGGAGTGGGAGTAGGAAAGGATCAAGTGCTGTTCTTGGAAGAATGGAACAAAATAATTTAAGCTAAAATTCGCAGTAAGTGAAGAAAGGAAATACTGCCTGATCATCTGAGTAAGAGTAAGATTCAGTAAACAAGTCAATTCAGGAGTTTACTCAATTTATTTAATGAAAACCAAAGATTCAGGGCAGTAAAAGTCAAGGTGACACTCTATAAGAGGAGTGAAAGACATAAAAGCAGGAAAAAGAAGGTATGATGTCTTCACATCACATCTTGGCAACATTTCTTTTTGGGAGTTTGAACTTTCTGGAAGGAAATTATAACTTCTCTGAAAAACAGATGAATTACAGGAGAGAAAATCTCCATTTCAAAGCTCTGACACACACTGTGGAGAGCCTTACATTTTGTGAGTATTCCTAGAATTGGTGATGTGGCTGAAGGCCACTACAGTCAGGATCAAAGAAAACCCAGCCATACTTTCTTTACTCCCTAAGTCAAACAGCACATCTCACCTTTCCCCCATTCATTGGCTTTCATTGACTTTACTGAATTCACTCTTCAAATACTTAGGGCAAGAAGACATTTTTAGCCCATAATAAGAATTCTCCCTACTGCAACGGCAGGAGACAGGACGAGAGAACTCCCGTGAGAAGCAGCACGGACAGGAAATGTGGACAAGAGTTCAGTGGGCAGATTCACATTGTTTTAAATTCAGAGTGATTTTAGTTATATGACTTGTGGATTCCTTTTCTGAATCACGTCAGCACCATGTGTTTTTCAATGTCAAGCACTTAGCTCATAAGTAATAAATTAAGAAACATGCTGAGTTAAGTGAGTGTAAAAATAATCAGGTTTTTAGACAATGATAAAACCCAGTCTGTGCCCTCTGAATTAAATGATACAGATACAAGCTAAGCTGAAATACAGTAACTTAATCACAGTGTGAGCATGCACTGAGATAGACCAATTAGCGTGCAGAAAACTTTAATGCTGACAGATACTTTGTACAGGAAGCAGGAACAGCACTTCTAGAGTTAAATACATATATTCTACTGCTGCATCTGGGATTAAACTCTTCCTGACAGTTCCCTTTGGCATACATCACCCAACTAGATAAGATAAAATTAAAGTCTAAACAAACATAGGCAGTCTTTAAAAAAAAAAAAAAAAGTGATGGTTTTATGCTGGAAGATGACTGCTAGCTAATGAAAATTTAAAGCATCAGCATGGCTGGAAAGAGTATTACATGAAGTAATTCCAAGACTGCGACTTACCTCTTCCCTGTGATTCTTTATTGGCATACAGAGAATGCTCTGAGTCTTATACCCTGTGATCTGGTCAACTTCTGCATTGAATCTTGGGTCCTGATACAAGAAAAAATACAATTATTAGACTACTTGCCTAAACACCAGTTTTTTTTCATCCTTGGTTTAAAGATTAAGAACAGTTGGATATTTGATTTGACTGTTAGCCAGGTTAACAAAGGTCCCACTACTAGCCAAGAATTAAATGAAGTTGTTCTTATCAGTGTGCTAACAACAAAAAAAAATTTGTGTGGAACATGAGTGCCAGTAGCTTAAGACAACTGCCATCAAGAACAAAGAACCCAAACCTAGGTGAAGCCTTTTTTTTGAGCCTAGACCATCATTATAATATATATGCACATGGATTAACTGTCCCTAGTTTAGCTTTTATCATCAAGAAGAAATTACAGAAATAAACTGAAAGATACATGCCTGTAGAGGAACGAAATTTCATGAATGTGGTTAGTGGTTTTGCTTTTGTCAGAGATTACTTGTTTCATTGATTCACCTCAATATTGTTACAGAACTCTGATGTTTTTAGTCATAGCTTCATGTTTCTGTACACGTGTATCTATAATACACGTATTGTAACCAAAACCGTGGTGCCATGTTTGCATCTCAACCAGTTTAAGTCAATATAGCACCAAATACAGGCACTAAAATGGCAATATTCCAACAGCTGACAATATGACTTCTTTTTTCAAGAACTGCTCAAGGTAAATTTCCTTGGCTTACCTCATAGGCATTCTTGATGTTCAGAGGCTGCCCTATGGCTGCCACGTGGCCCACGATGCCCTTGTTCCACGCCAGGCGAATGCAGTTGTTGGAAGCTTCCTCCAGGGTGGAGCCTTCTGCCACATCAAAGAGCCTGCTCACCAGAAACTTCTCGTTGGAGCTGTCCTCACACACCAGGAACAGGGAATAGCGGTCGGCCGCTATCAGCTCGTGGATGTGCAGGAAGATCTTATGGCAAAGTGCTGTGACATCTAAGTGACTTGAAATATCTTTCACAAGTTCTAATAGTCTGGAGCACTGATCCCCTGCACTGGTCTCAATCCTTGGAGATTGCAGAGGCATCTGTTCCTTCTTTTCAGAGCCAGAGAGGAAGCTCACTGCTCCTACCGAGTCCTTGACAAAAATAGGCCTCAAGGGTCTGTCAAATTCTGAAGCGGAGATTTTCCTCGCTGGTGTCCCAGAGTTGGTGGTCTCAGCACAGGCAGGCTGGTGACAGGCACAGGCTTCACTCTGGGACTTGGTTCCCTCCTTGCACACTGGGATGGTATGAACTCTCTCAGCAAACCATGCATTAACCATTTCTCTGTAAAACAAAAATAAAAATACAGTGAATGACATGAACTGAAAATCCTCTAGCACATGTTGGAAACTGACAGTGTGAAGAGGATAACTGAATCTTTTCACACAGAGGACAGTGACGCACCTTTAGGCTCCTCTGTATCAATATTCTCCAATTTTACACAGCACTGAGCCCAGACTAAGCAGTAACATTTTCTGCCCCATAAAAAGCTATTTTTGCCTAAAGGAAATACCTGAATAGGGCAGAGAAGGATCACTTACACTGTGGCTTTCAGGATACAGATCAGGATTTACTCCATAATTTTGTGATTGAAAAGTTCCAGTCCTTGTCATTCCTAAGGTCTGGATTTCTCTATAAGACATATGTATATATACATATGAAGACACAACTTTCTGCTTTAATTCTGCCTTACTAGACCATTTCTAACCTCTAAAAATATAGTTTTGAATTTTAATTCTCTCTGTCAAATCAGCTGCAGCCCCTCGTTATTTTTATGTTGCCAATATACTGTTTTTAAGTTAACTTCCCCTGCTGTCTGAGTTAATGAAAAATGCTGGTTGGACTCAAGCATAAAAGTTTTGCTTAAAAGTTGTCATAAAGACAAACAATTATTTCTAATTCAACAATTATTTCTAATTCAAAATAATGAAAGAACCAACTGTTTTAATGCATTGCTGCTATTTTCTTTCCTTGCAGGTGAAGCTCATTGTCTAACTCAACCCCAAATGCTGAATAACCCTAAAATTATATTTTTAAGAGTTCATAAGCAATTAAAAAATGCTATGCATCTCTAGCATTCAACTGTGCTTCTCAAATTAACTTAGCACTAGAAAGTACTAAGTTAACCCAACCCTAATAAAATCCTCACTCAATACAGCATATCATGATAACATGAGTATACTTCTTTATCACTATAATATTTTCTTGTCCAAAATCTGGGGGTTTTTTTGTTTAGGCTTCTTTTTGTGTTTTGTTTGTTTATTTTAACACAAGGCTTTTTATTTCATTTACTCAGTGCTGAGGATTCCTTACAGCACATACCCTACTCTCAGAAGAAATGGGTTTTTGCTGTATTACGTAACACACAAGCCTAGGAACAGCAAAAATCCTATTAAAAAATCTGATCTTTTGGAAACCTTTCATGGTGGTCATGTTTTAAATTTGGGATATTTTTTATTTGCTCAGGAGACCACAGGAATTCTGAGAGTGAAGCTGAATGAAACCATGGAAATGAGTCAGGTTAGTCATCCACTGATCAGTTACAAGCATTGGTGTACGTTATATATGAAAACCAATCTACAATAGCCTTATTTTTCTTACAGCACACTTTATCTCTGTTGTAGGATGCAATAGTGCAAGTGTAATTAACCACTAACTCAAAGCAAAGTGATCTATTAAAATCTAAAGTCCAATAATATAATTTTTAATAGCAAGCGATCCACAAAAGGAAACTTATTTGACTTCTGTTAGGGAAGCTTGAAAGTTTTTCAGATTTGGCAATCACATATCATTTGGAGACCTCAGCTGCAGACAAACATGCTATTAAAAACTGAATTATAAAACACTACCAACAATCCTTCTATATTACAACAGTGATACCTATGTTTTTAATGGAGTTACCTCGTCCAAGTGTTTCCTGCAGTGAAGCAGAATAAAGAACAATTAACATATTAATAGAGCTTTGAATTTAACAATGTTACTTCACAGTACTTAAACAAGATAAATGTGGGAGCCCTGACCATGCATTACTGAAATGCATAATATGATTTACATAGGACAATGTCACATTTACAAAAGCTGCTTCAGTGAGAGTCAAAATAAGAAGTTAGCATTTGGTAACATTTGGAATTTTCATTTATTAAACTCAATGAGGAAGAATAAAAATTTATGATGAAAATTGCCAACAGAATCCTTAAGAAAATTAACAAACTTCAGATACAAAAATTTGTATGTAAATGCAGTTCAATCTCTAAGATCAGTGCTGGTCACTCTGGTCAGCATATGTGTTATATGTGGATTAGTTTTGTTTTACTCTGATCCCCTAAAAAAAAATTACCTGGAAATTTTAGCTTTTCCGAAACAAAACTATCATCTAGCACTAAGGCTGCAGAAAAGAACCTGAAAATGCCAGCTAGATGCATTTAAACCTCAGACACAAGAAGGTAGGTACAGAATAATTGATAGTTTTAAAGAAGCTTGGTGACTTGACCCAGATTCATGGGTGTGCAGGCTTGGTTTTTGAACACTGAGGACTGGCATTAATGTAAGGTAAGACTGAATAGTAACAATAATGACACAGTACCAGATGGAGGGCGTTCTTCAGCAAGCGGTGAAGCACAGAACCCTGAAATTGAAAATGCACATATTTGAAGGTGTGTTTGAAAATGCACAGGCATGAACCTGTACTAGTGATGGGCAACAGCAATTTGCAGGGCAGTCTGGTTCACTGCTTATTTACTCCTGAGGAAAGCAGAATATTAAATGCTCTCATTTCACCTCCTCCTGATTTACACTGAATTTATATATGTGGATGTGTTGATACAAGATGCAAGGCAGAGAAAAAAATCTGCTACCCTTTGTACACAAAGCAAAAGCTAAAGCACAAATTTGATTTGTCAGTTGAAGCCTGTCATTTTATTTATTGTGCAGTGTTGTGTTATGATGTCCCCTGACCTTAATGGTGTAGCAATAGCAATCATAAGAACCATGTACTCTGATTCTAATATCTGTTCTCAAACTGTGGCTGGGAGATAATTAATTTGTTACCTTTTTACTATGTAAAATCAGCCTACATTTCTTATGGAGGTTATTGAGGGATATGGAACATAGCTGTAAAGCCTTTCATTTGAAAGGAACCACATTGAACAAGAACTGAGTACTTGTTGGGTATCTGCACTATTTATGAAGCCCTTTGACACTGAACAGAACTGTATGTGGAGCTGCATAATTATGAGTAACGTATTCCTGTCCTTTAATGTCCCTTGGATGATGGTTCAGTAACTTGTCCACACAGTGCCTGATTCTGAGAGAGCTCTTTAGGTTGTTAACAACAACAAGAACAAATCCTTAACTAAACTGGTTAAAGCATCGTTTTCAACTTCAAACCATTTAAGCATTTTTATTTGAGCAACAGGAAAGCCATTCAAATTCAACTGGAAAAAGAACAGTGTTCACTGACCTTTACTAAATGCCTCTTCTAACAAGGAAACCATTTAGCTCCTTTTCCTCACCCAGTTACACACACAGGGTGTAAGAACCAGCATTTCGCATGAGCTGACGTTTTCTAACTATTTACAATCTCTCAATGTCTTGACACGGGTTTGCTAGTTGACACTCAGTCCTATTTAACAATGCATGACAAGAAGAGTATTATGACTACCACAAGTACTGTCACAACACAGAATTAGCTCAATAGATATCTGTTATCAGACGTAGTGAGCCACGAGTGAGGGTACTGGAAATTAATGAGTGCCAAGTACAATTAAGTTGTCCTTTTGAAAGGACTACAGGAAGAAGAAAACCCTCGTGACTATTCGTATGAAGAGTCTTCAGTAAGGATTGGCATTGTCAAGAGCTGATTGTAAGGACAAGACCCTGGCTGGAGTTTAGAATTTGCAAGAGCATATACTGATCCATAGTGATCCATGCAGACAGTTAAAATCAACGCAATGCCTCTATCCCACCGTGGCAATGACTGCACGTTGAGGAGTTGTAGTCTTTTACTGCAATATGAGTCTTCTCTCAAGAAAGGTATAATTTATCCCGGAGTTCATGAACAGGAATAGCAGAATATGAAGTAACAATTTTTTAGTCACTCCTCTCAGCCAAATCCAATCTTTCCTCTATAAAACACAACAGTAGTGACTACTGGATTTGGCTGATGACTTCATCAGCAGATGATAAAATTGGAGAAGAATTTTCAAGTGATAGGGATAAGAAGGGGATAAAAATACAATGGCAAGCAAAACATTGAAGAAAAAAGAAAAAAGACTGTGTGATGCTCCCCTCTGTCATCACTTACATAAGAGCACACATAATCTGCACTACATGAGACCTTATGAGCTTCAGAGGAATTAAGACTCTTTGGCCTCTACTTCTCAAATGCTACACAGAAAGAAGACCTGTCCCTAGAGCAAGAAGTTTTCAATATTAATAGGCAATAAAAATAGAAAATCAATGGGTGAGAAAAACCAGGCACAAGGAAGCAACATGGCTTGAGCCAGGTCATGCAGGAGGGCACAAGTAGAGCTGAAGAGAACTGTGCTGTATTTCATGTGCCATCTGTATCAAACCATACTGACACAACACTAATCACTATTCTACTCATACACTGGGAATATTAAATTATTTATTGCACCCATCTTTGCTCCATTGTGATTATCTTCAAAGTACACAGCAGATTTCTCAAAAAAAAGGACTAAAAAACCAACCCAGGGGACAATGTTTAAATATTAACAGTCAGATTATGATTGTCTTGCTTACATACAACCATGCTGCCTATGTAAGACCACACCAACATGACCATTCAGCACAACTGCTGGGTACCTTTGGACAAAATATGCAACACAATGTAAAACTAATACAGAGATGCAAAAATGACAGTAAACTGCATGTTACTTGTCTTGCACAAAGAGTGCATAACAATTACAGTACCATAGCAGAACACAGTGATAAGGAGTTTTCAGTCAAACAGCAGATAATTCCCCATTTTCTCTCTTGCTCATAAATCATCTATATACAATGTGCAATGTTTTAGTAGTTGTTCTGCTGATTTTTCTTTCAAACCAGCAGTTACTGGTAACACGCTTCAGAAGAGGGATTACAAACGTGCCTACTAGAAAATGCCAGCTTTCAAGTATCTCAGTTCCTGTGGCCTAATCCTGACAGTGTTGAAATCAACATTTCAACAATATTTTTTTTCTCCGTTGCCTTCCATAAAATAACCACTAGGTGTCTTCAAATTTCCCTCCAGCATCTTGCCATAATTTAGACATGGATATCATTTAAAGCATGAGCAAAACTCTAAAACTATTCAGTTTTAACAAATGAGTTTGAAATTCAGAACCACTTGGATATTATACTTGCCTTCCCATTTTCTTTCAAGTAGTTCCTATTTGACAATCACTTTCTAAGTGGTTTTGTCTCTTTTCTAGCAATGGAAAGATTTAAATAAACGGTGTGAGGCCTCGTTAGATGGAAACTAATGAGTAAACTTGACTGTAAAAGAAGTGTTTTCAAACTGACTTAAAGAGGAGATAGACAAAAACAACAGTTGTTTTTCCTTAAACCCTTTCCAATTATAGTTAGTGGAGATGCCATTTCTCACCGTGGTAGGCAAGCAGTTCTGCAAGATGAAGTACAACAGCACCAGTTTTTTAACACAACTCGGTCAAATATATTAGCATACATTTAACTTTAAACATTTCAAGTGGCACAGATTACTTCTGTTTGAATACAGTTCTTAATTTAGAATTTTAATTCTTGATTCAAACCATGCTCATGAGAGACTGAAATAACTTTTTAGAACTATGAAATCTAAATCTTGTCTGAATGCTTGTTTTGTTTTAAATAGGAAGCAGAGGTTGCTTTATTTGCAGCAAAAGTATTCAAAATGGAGAACTAACACTAAGAGGCTATTCTTGGCTATTTTCAAATTTTCTTTAACAATATAACTGCAAGCTTCACTGTGTACAAGAAAGCTTTCCTCCACAGAAGAGGCTTTCTATTTGCACAATAAAGAAAGACAGAATAAATCCTCAGGGATTAAAGTGCAAATTCTAAAACACGACCTTTATTTCTCCTCCGTAGGTTTGCTTCTTGCTCCAAGCTCAAAAAAAAAAATAATTATAAATTGCTGATAGATTACAGTTCACACCTGCTTGGAACAGTTCACACCTGCTTGAAGACCTCATGTAAATCTTTGCCACAACCTCAGTTCCACTTAAATTCCTAAAACAAGGGTTAAGTATGACTTAAGTGACGCAGAGGCTTTGGGATGGCTCTCTCTGCTGGGGTGAGTTTTCTGTAATGCACAAGTGGGAAAATATACATCTTTTACCAAGCAAATACATTTTGTGGCTATATTTTCAGTGTTGTAATGTGTAATTACAACAATTGTGTTATCCATGAGGGCTATTTGAGTAGGGCTTCTTTTCTGGTGCTTTGTAAATAGCTCCTTTTGTATGTAATGTCCTTTTTAAATGCAGTTTTCTTCAAGTAAATCATATAAATGAGGAAAC
Organism: Climacteris rufus; assembly: GCA_013398175.1. Taxonomy (NCBI): domain Eukaryota; kingdom Metazoa; phylum Chordata; class Aves; order Passeriformes; family Climacteridae; genus Climacteris; species Climacteris rufus. The sequence continues at coordinate 49,693 of VZRZ01001158.1, forward strand.
ATTCCATGTAAATTCAAGTATATTTCTTAGCCAGTGAGGAAGATAAATACTTCTATACTATGTCTACACACTATGAAAGTCTTACTTCAGCTTCAGAATTAGACTGATGGATATTTTTATTTCATGTATGTGGTCTTTGTCCTAATCCTGTACAAAGACCTGAATTTCCTCCTCACATGAGGATTCTTCAACAGATACCCAGCTGAAGTTCCATGAACTTCTACAATTTAGAAATCAAAGAAAGGTGTTGCACTCTCTTAATTCTCCTGCAGAGGCTACGTATGCCTCAACTCCACTTTTCTCCCCATTTGCAAGGAATTTGACCCTGTTCTCTAAAGTCTTCCCAGTAACAGCAAAAAAAAAAGAAAAAAAAAGAGAGATTTCAATGCCTATATGCATTATCAAAAGTACTGTCATATGATAATTAGTTTACCCTGAAACATAAGGAGGTAAAAAGGGATGTTAACTGTCAGAGTAGTTCACCCCATCTTTTTTACCCGTCCTCTGAGGTTTAACAGTTGTATTTCAATTAATGTGTTGTGCACACCCGTTTGTTTCTTTATCAACTAGGGCAAACAGAACTGAGTAAAAGCACATTTCTCATTGTAGCTACTCAAAGTTTTTGCTGACTAGTTCATCTTCACTCAAAGATTGTGTGTAGGAGTTCAGTTTGGAGCTTTGGGAGAATTTCAGATGCAAATTGTTTCTTATCATTTCTAAAGTGACAGTTTCTTCTGTCTACAGTAATTGCTGCTTTAGAGATTGTTTCCAAAATACTCCAGCACACACCTCACTTTATTTCCAACAACAAATGCCAAAAGTACTCAATCACATTTACAACTTCATGAAATATGGGTAGGATTCCTTACCTTCCTGAATGCTTTGTGAATCAGTAGTTTAAATTATTTTGGGATGATCTTAAAACTTTGCTGTTATCAAGAAAGGCATAAGGATATGGATACATTGTTTATAAGTGGGATAACTATGAGCATCATTACACCAACCAGAAAACTTTCCAAGATTTCATAGAAATTGATTTTTTTCCTGTACTTAGTTCTCAGAAAAGCTTGGTAAACATCCAATAAAACCAAGGAAGTGGGAGAAAATATTCTGATCCTCTGCATTGACACCACTACTTCCTGTGGTTTTCAAGCCATGGCCAAAAGAATCGGTGGGTCTGCAGCCCTCTTGTAAATGCTTTGCACAGGGTAACTTTAAAAAGCCAGAGCCCTTTCAGCATATCTGAACTATCTGCACAGCATCCTGTGCCTCCACTAGAAAGCTTCTGGGATCCTTCAGTCAGGTTCAAAGCCCACTGTCTAATAACCAAGGTCATGTTAGGAATGCATATGGCTCATACCTGTATAATTTTAGGATTTTTTTTAATGTAACACCTGTTTAAGAAAAATACAGGCCACAGCACATTTCAGTGCAGAAAACCTCCAACAGCTCTATCTTTGAAAAATCTGATTTTCATTCAACTACAAAAAATTAAGCACACATGCATTACCAATGCACAGAATGCACAGGACACATCATATTTATGAGATTCAACTTCAAATAGCCAGCTCAAACTGAAAGACATTTTTAAAAGCCCTCTAGGTAGAGACTAGTGGGCAAATGCTCTGAGTAATGTAGAACTGCAGGCAGCACATTACACTTTGATTGTCCACCAAGAAGAAAAAAAACCCAACTGTGCTCGATTTTTTTCCAACTAATAAATATAATTGATATATTCAATTAATGCAATCTCTGAATTCTAGCACAGTCCCCCAGTTCTGGAATCCTCAGTGAAGCACTATGAAGTACCATGCTGTTAAGGACATTTATTTTTCCAAATACAACCCCACCTCAATTCATTTGTAAATATTTCTCAGCCCTGCTAATAAGCCATAATGTATTTATAACAAAATAATCTTATTTCCAGTGAAAGGCATAGATTGGGGTCAATAATTTGTCTTCATCATGCCATACATTTAGGAAACCCAGACAAAAACTGTCTGTAACAATGCAGTTACCTCTAATCAAGAGGGGAAATTTTACTTTGGCTGTTTTGGCAGTCTGCTGCTTCTGATTGCAAAGAACATTAAGGACGAATCACTCCCATATTTTTAAAAGTAGGGACAAGCAGGAAGTCAGAAATATAGAAATATTCCATAGAGGGTTAAAATAAATACAATGTTTGAGCATGGCAATGCATGGATTTTTTTTTTAAAGGAATGTAAAAAGATAAAACTTCAGAAAGACAGAAAGGGTAGTGAATTTAACCATAAATGTGACCAAAAAAAAAAACCCCAAAACCTGAAGATTATGCCTTTATAGCATCTAGTTAGAACAATTATAATTGTAGCAACCATATGGGGAAAAAAGTCACAATCTAAAAGAAGAATCGTTTTACTTGGAAATACTTCTGCTTCTGGGAAGCCAGAATGTGATAGGCAATTCTGAAACTTTGGAAGGGGAAAAAAACCCTTAAATTTTGTAGGAGCTAGGCATTTAGAAACTCTTGACCCTTAAGAGTGCAGTACCAAACTCTCCAGCCAGAAGTTTTGTCAGCCAGCACAGTCTCTCTGAGTGAGCCAATTTCATCTTGTCACCGAGTGTGCTGGTGACACACTTCCCCTTTGTTGTGCTGCACTTTGATCAGCCTGGAACAGCAGCTCATGGATAACAGCTATTTATATTGCCTTTGCTTAGCTCTCGTCTCCCTGGTACAAAAGAAAGTAATAAATAACTGATTCCATACCTTCCTGCTCATGGCATCCCAGTTTATTCACCTCCACAAAGGAGGGAGGATTCAAAGTAGGCTTGAAACCTCGCACTGCACAGGTGGAATTCAATGCAGCTCCATCAAAGAATATCCAAGAAGCCATCCCAGACTGGAAGGAGGCTGGGATGTGGCCTGCCTGCAGACACCACCAGCCTGGAGGCATTGCAGATCAAAATACGAGGTGTTACATTTGAAGGTGCTCATCTTCTACAACACATTGTAGGGGAGAGGAATGCAGGTGCACGCTTGTCAAGCAGACAACCTGTAGCCCTTCTCTCCAAGAATCCAGAACTGGGAAGCCCAGTGCTTCTAGCATTTGTCACGTTATGAACAAATTGTGACTGGAAAGAAACAGCTTTTCAAGGGCCACCTTGCCAGAAAATGCAATTTAAATACAACGACAGATACTAATATCAAACTGCCCTACACAAACTAGATCAGGAGGCAACTATTTAATGATTATATGGGATGATGACCCCATACTTTAAAAAAATAACAAAAAAAGTCTGCAGGCATAAGACCACACAAAGCATTTATCTTATAAGTACTATTTAGACACCTAATTAAAACTTTTTTGTGTGTGTGTAAATTACCAAAAGAACTACTGTACAAAACACTGTGGGAATTAATTAATTGCAGAAAAAAATACATAAACTCTTCAATACTCATTATAAAATTGCTAAATTAGGTTCTAATTCAAAGCTCGTTAATATAAGTGGAAACGGCTTGTATAACGCAGTCATAAATGGTTGAGCTGGTGATCTTTTCCTATTCCTATGTAGAAATATTTGAGAAACAGATACAGAAACTATCTTTATCCTTTAGCAATTGTGCCTCACAATGCGAAGCTGAATATGTCTCTGCTCCGCGAGGTACCAAATTAACTAACTTCTTGGTCTGTTGCTTTCAGGACCTGTGAGAAGTTTGGCATATTGTGAAACAAAACAAAAAATGAGAATCAGTAAATTTCGATTCGAAAAGAGTTCAAACTAGCTCAAGGAACACTGTTTTACTTGAGAGAGTAAATATAATGCTAAGTAGCAAAATATTAACAGCATAGTCTTTGTTCAATGTTTGCTGCTCTACAAAGACTCAGCTGAAACAAAGCATGGTATTAGATTTTAGGGTTATTTCTTTTCAAGCTCTAAATAACACTACCAAGCAGAACAGAAAACCTCTACAAAGTACAGCAGTTCTTTCAAACCACTCAGCTTTACATGTTATCATCTTTGAACCACCATACAGTCGTTTGTTATTTGTCTTTTCAAATACAAAAACTTAGATACAAGAGAGGTATTCCCTATTATATAGTTACAGTTTTCTATTTATACCATAAGGACCAAAGCAACCCAAAACGTTCTGTGCAAGACAGCAGAGAAGAGAGTTTTGAGACAAATGCAATGTTCCCATAATTTCAAAAACATCACAGAATTGTTGCCAAGCAAGAACTCAAAAGTCAACAGTTTTTGTGCAAACCCCTCTCTCACTGCAGAGGCATCACCATCACGGAGACACAGCTGAATTGTATTTTCTGAACTACTGCCTGTTTCAGAACAGCACAAACACAAAAGTCTGCCTCAGGGTTAAAAGGGAAAAAAAAAAAGACTAAACCAGACTTGTCCATGGGGAAAACAAATCTGACACAGTGGTTAATATTAATTAGCATTCCTATTTGTTCAATACTACATCCAGTTTCCAAAGGAAGTGTGACAGGCTGAACTAGGAAAATGCTACTTCTCAAAGCTGCTAACACCCTATTTCCTGGGCAAACAAGCTGCCCTTCAGTGCCACACCATGCACTAGTGTTCTGGAGAGCATCAAGGTTAACTACTTCCATCTATGCATCCCGCACCTATGCACAGCCTTAAAAAAAAAAATCAACGTTTAAAAGACATTTTTAAAAACTTTTTTTTTTTCTGTTAAATGAACCAAAGGAAGCAGCAGCAGAAGAAAGGGGACTGCCTGACAGATGGTCACAAGTAAGCAGGTGACCCCTGAAGCTTTCTAGCTCTCTGCGAGTCAATTATTAATGGGGATTTCTCTTCTTACCGCCCCATCCCATGCAGAGAGGAGCAGCAGCAAAACCTCATTCAGAATGCATCCATCCCTGCTAAGTGACTTGGGGAAGAAGAAAATCGGCAGCGGTGAGCAGATGGTGCGAGCGGCTCGGGAGCGCAAGGGAGAGGAGGGAAGCGAGCCCGCGGAGACGGCGCGGCCGAGGAACCAACCGCAGGACTTACTAACCCGAGCTCTCGCTAAAGTACACCGTGGGAGTTGCAGATCGCCCGGGCTCTGCATCCCCACTGCTTTGTTTATCGGAAAATATTCAAAATGGAAACCTGACTCCACTTCTAAAAATAGCCGAATTTACTCCAATTCAACTTGAAGTCCCGCTGTTGAAGTGTGTGACACCAGTGAGCAAATACCTCGTCTTATCTCCAAAAGGCAGCATGTCAAGCCAAGGGGGGGAAATGCCCAGACGAGCTCTTCAGGTCCTCAGCATTGGGTTCCTCGCAAGAACCGGCACCGCGAAGGGGCGAGCGCGGAGCGGCCGCCCCCGCTTCACCCCCTGCCGGCAGCGACCCCTCCCTGCCCCTGCCCTGCCCGGGCTGCACCCCGCTCATCCGGGCAGCGACCCCTCCCTGCCCCTGCCCCTGCCCCTGCCCGGGCTGCACCGCCGCCTCCCTCCCGGGGGAAGGCACAGCGTCCCAGAGGCGCTGGCCCCGCTGGACGGGCTCCGCACCGCCCTCCTCGGGCGGAGCTCCGGTCTCGATTGCACCGAGCACGGCTCGTCAGCTCCCTCGCCACTTAACCCGTGGCCCTCGCCCCTCCGGCGGCTGCCCTCATGTCAGAAAAAGATGAGGAACCCACGGGGTGACGGAGCTCTTGAAGAGCAGTGTTTTGTTGTGAGATGACTAAGTACTGACATAAGCAGCCCTCCCCAAGACATCAGATGCTGTTTGAGGCTTCTACCTACTTCGCAGGGCGGGGAAATGCACAGTTGCTTGCTACTCACGAGAAGTTGGCGATGTCTGTTTTGAACCGGGGAGAACACAAAATAAATAACCAGAAGCCCAGGGCAGGCAGCTCCGAGGCTGGGAGCTTCACTGACCGGCTTGCGGTGCCTGGCGGGCGCTCCCCGCCGCAGAGCGGCCGCGGGCCGGGGACGGAAGGCGAGAGCCCGCGGGGAAGCGCCGCGTGTGCCCTTCGGTGGCAGCCGAACGGGACTGCTGCCTGGTGGTTTCAGTTTTTGCTCTTTCGAGAGTGGGGGCGGCGGGGGGAAAAGGGGGAGTCGCTTCTTTTTATTTTCTTTGGAGACAGCACAGTGAAATGGAAAAGAACGAGGTTTTGCTGGGAAGAAGGGAACTGCCTCTATCCGCCGCCGCTCCGGTCTTACCTCGTAGCTTTCCTAACAAAGTAAGAGCGGGTGAAGTCGCCGTGATCGTCCAGCCACGCTTCCACCGCTTCCTGCTCCGTCGGTGGGGGAGAGCAGCGCTCCATGCTCCCGGCTCTGCCGCGGCTGCCGGCGCTGCCTTCCCCCGACCCGGCCCGCCTCCAGCTGCCGGTGCCCCGGGCTCCCACCCCCGCCTACCCCCGCTCCCAGGTGTGCGGGCAGCAGGAAGCCCGGTCCGCGGCAGCTCAGCGCATCTCCGGCCCGGCCGCCCGTCCCGCAGCGGGCAGAGGCGGCTCCACCTCCGCCGCGGCCCCGCCTGCTTCGAAAAAGTGGTAAATCCAATGTCACTTTGGAGGGTTCCGCTGTCGGGTGCCAGTGTGTGATCTCTGACAGACCTCAACTAGGATACGAGAACTAAAGCCCTGGCTTTACAGTCCTGCATGCCTCCTGTTAGATCCCTTTCAGACGCTGAATAGGCACAGCATAGCTTTGAAGATGCTCAACACACAGCTCTTACTTTCTCTAAAATTAGCCAGCTAGGACTGAGATTTTAGTTAACACTGAGTATCACTTTCATGTATTGTAGCTCCATTCTGTGATGTGCACGTGCACATTTATAATAATTTATACTCTGCATTCACAGTAGATCTCTCACAAAGTCTGATGCAAATCTGTGGCTTCCTGTGCTGTCACACGTGCAGCGTCTTTGAAGGTAAGATAACAAATAGCAGAATATTTCTGTAGACAAGACAATAAATAGCAGAATATTTCTGTGGACGGGATATACAGGGTCTTGAAAATTATTCTCCTGTGTAGTCAATTGAGAACTATGGTATAAAATGATTTCTGCTGCTCTTAACCCACTTCCAGGTGTATGCAGACTTGATCTATAGAGAGGTGGGATTCTGCAGCCTGAGAAGGGGCTGCAGCAGGAACTTCACAGCAAAGGGCTAAAGAGCCTGTCTGTGAGCTCCAGGGAAAAGTTTTATCTTCTGTGTCTTTGTGTCACATCTGTGTGTAGCACTTGCTTGGATACGTGTGTCTTTTGGCTATAAGAGTTTTTGTGTAATGTGAGGCACACAGAAAGGGAGGTTTTACATGAACATTACTCTGTTATAAAGGGAGTCTCAGGGGAAATATTGTGCACGGTGACCAGAGAGCAAATGTGAAGATAAAGCATGAGCTGGTTACATGCAGCACAAGACAAACTGCTGTTCAAGGCAAAGACAAACCTTTCAGGAGGGAAATACAGAATTACCAAGCCAACTGCATAAACAGACAACATGGCAGTAAATGAAGCAGATGTTTAGTGTCAAACCTGGAAAGAGTGGTATGTTAGAACAAAAATAAAATAACCCTGTATTGTAAATCACAGGTTTCTGCATTGACCATTTAATTTCAGAAAAAAAGAGTTTTGAGGCTGCAGTGGACATGGCATTAAAATCTCACAAGCTAGACAGAGGTTTTGGAAAATGACACTATGTTAGCATGCCTAAATATAATAGCAATGTTGAACATACAATTATAGAATGCAGATTTTATAAGTATCTGAAATGGCATTCCCTGAATGGTCTCATATGGAATGTTGATCATAGTACTGCTCATCCAGTCTCAAAAACCAGTTGCAGAATCATCAGAGGTGATCTAGACAGGAAAAACAAGAAGGACCAAATGCATGGAAATATCTTTTGTCTAAAGAGGCAGAAAGAGTTTGTTTACAAAAGGAGAAATACAAATATATAATTTAATTACTGGTATTTAAAAAGTAAGATAGTATTTTCTCTCTGTCTCATAGGAGAATAACAAGGTAATGGTCAATGAAATTATGTCAGCTGCAATACATAGCATCTCATTTCATGTAATTAGGAGTAGCACTAATAGAAATAAGCATTTATCCTGGAGTAACATCCAGTATGCGCCAGTCAAGAGCAGAGGTTGTACCAAGGAGCACTGTAAACACGTAACATTAAATACCAGCCAGCTGAGATGCAGCCAGCATCCCTGTACTCCATGACACAAGGATCTGGGACCCATGGGCAGCCACTATTTAGCCTACAGATAAGAATCAGTAAAGCCAATGCAAATTATGATCTTCCTGTGAATTCAGTGGCAAAGCAACAGTTCAAAGGATTGCTACCCAAGCAAAGAATAGCATAGTCTTTCCCAAAAGAAATATAAATGGAACAGTTGGGGGGAAAAAGGGATACTTTCTCCGTATCCGATAAATTTCCATGAATAATAATGAACATGTTGTTTTCATTTTTAAGGTGACAGGAGGGGATGAAGGCCAAGCATAACAAAGAATGAATGGTCAAAGTGGAAAAAGTCTTCTGTAATTTTGGCTTTCAAAGTGCTCTGAAAAAGCTCCGTGTATCTTAGCTCTCGCCCAGCTTTCCAGTTTATTTCCAGAACTCAGAGGACAGAATTGATGTGGAGTAGTTATAAACCTGAGAAGGGGTTGCAGTAATGACATACAAATAAAAATGTCCAGTTCTAATTTAGAAGCTGCTTGAGAACTCAGTGTTGAAGCCAGGAAGCTTTACCATCAGTAGGCCATGCTATTGCAGGACTGGTGGGTGGAAAAGTTATTTAGCTGAAGTCTTTCGTTTGATGTTTTGCAAATATTGTCATGTAGAACATAAGAAAGTGGGGGATTTTTGTCTCCCCAAGGCAGAAAAATTAGACATGCTGCTAACTCATGATAATTAGTAAGAACAAATATGGAAGTATGTAACCAGAGAAGAAGTATTTATGTGATATTTTATGCTCAAGGAACTCTATTTAAATTTTTTGAAAGTAATATACTTCTGTTTCATTTCCCTTTAAAAGAGAAAAAATAAGGTTTCAGATGTCAACATTGTTAACTTGTCTGACTTACTCATTAGATGAATTGGAGCAGCATTTAGCTTTACTAAAAAGTGGGAATTGGCTGTCTTTCTACCCTTAAATCTGGAAAACAGTTGGTCCATTTTGTCTCCTAAATCAAGTTTAGGACTGTACTATATGGCCAGTGAGGCTAGAATATGATAAGGTAGAGGAAACTATTCCACTTCTTTATCAGCCAGCACTTTCACACACACATGCAAACACACACAGTGGAAGAATCCCAATACTAGTAAAGCATGTTTCCATTTCCCTTCCATTCCACTGCATAAGGAAAGTTAAATAGCAACCAAAATCCAATTCATTCAAAATCTAATTGTTATTTAGTGATGAAAATACTAAATGAGGAGAATGTCTTCTAAGTTTATTCTCTCAGTCCTTTCCAAATAATTGCTGGAAATGTTTCCCCAGAGCTGCTCAGCAATTGCATAACCTGCCTTCTCCTCTGGGATAACAGTGCATATGTCCTACAGGAAGCCATGTAAAATAGTAGCTTCCTCCTATTTTGATTTGAATGTGATTGAGCATTTGCGTCAATCAAAGTACCAGGCAAAATTATTGTTCACATCAGGAAAGCAGCAGCTTCTCAAAGCTGTTTGTAATGCATGGGCATTAGTCTGGAAAACACTGCCTAACTTTATCTCCTGAAAAATGTAATTTAGGATTTGAGTTTAACATATTAGCATGTAATATGTAAACTGACTAGTATGCTTAAACTGTAACTTTTTCTAATTTCTATTGGAAGTCCCAGGATAAGTTGGAAAATTGTTATCAATTTTCTCTCTCTTTTTCTCTCCTTTAAGCTAAGTAGTGCCATATCTTTCTGTTCTTCCTTGAACTTCACATTTTTCAGCTCTCTGATCATTCTTTTTCACTTTGGACTTTTCCTACATTGTCTCTGCCATTCCTACAGTGTCTCACCAAGCTAGGACCAAGTGATTCAGTTGAATCCACATCGACACTCAATGAAGTGGAAGGGCTGTTTTGGGTTCCTTGCAAGCTCTGTTCCTGCTAATTGTCACCCTTGCACAGGCCTTCTTGGCCATAGCCTGATATTGTTGACTTCTGTATTCTGTGTTCCCTTTTCTATATACTTGCCATGTGCTGAAGTGCTGCCTGTGCATGTTTGCCTCTGCCTAACTATATTTTCTTGCTCTTGATAGTTTTTAACTTCATCCTGTGCTTGCAATCCGTTTCTCCAATTTACCAAGACCATGTTGAGTTCTATGCCTGCCCTCTAATGTGTGTTTGACCTCACCAAGCTTAGTGCTGAAGGACACAGGTCTGGGCACTGATGGGGTATGATGCAGGTAGGTGAAACTGTAGGTGGTTTTTGGGTTAAGGACTGTGGGATCTAAGTAGGGAGATGATACCATGGTTACATCATGTGGGATAACAACAAAGAGTGATTCAAATGGGATAATTGTGCACCCATGTAGTCCAGTTCCAGTTGCATTCAGCAGGTCCTTCTGGGCTTCTGACATGTGGAAAATTGTATGATGTGTGCAAAGGGTTTGCTGGATTTTCCTTAGGAGGTAGTAGGTAAGTAGGGAATGTTCAGGGCAGATTTCATTCCAATGGCATACCAAACCCTTTCTTTATTTACATGATACTTAGCTTATTTTTAGCAGTTACTGCCTAGTTAGTAATTTTGAATGAGCAGTTGCTCTTATTAGTACTTTTCCTAATAATTGTGATTTTGAAGTATTGAGTTTATACTTAGTCTTAGAGATAATTATTGAGTCAAATTATAAGGGGTTGTTTTTCCTAGTTGTGGTTGTTTGGAGATGGAGACTCAGTGGCAGAACTGTATAAATCAAAAATTAGCCAGATTTTTTTTCAAATACATACCATTGCAATTTGTGCATCCACTCTCCCATTTCTGTACTCATATGCCACAATTCTCTGTTAAACTTCTCACACATTAACGTAGCAACTGGAGATTCTGAAGGCTCCCTATCATCACAGATTAGTGTCATTTCTCTCAGTAAAGGTCTTGGTTTTCTGGAGCTGTTTTTTCAGCACATTCTCCCAGTAATGATCTTTCTGAAACCACAGAGGGGTGTAGTAGCACCAGCTTCTGTGTCATGGTTTCACCCAGCTTGGGCAGTAAGAATAACCCTTTGCTCTGAAGAATGTGTGTCTGCTTGGGCCTACTAGTACTGTTTCTTTCTTTTCACAGTAACTCTTTTTCACAAAATAATTTTCTATCTTGTCAATTAGACTGATTTTCTTCGTTCTTTTAATGAAAAACTTAGATTTCTCTGTGTTAAAATGTAGACCCGACCTCACTAAATGTTCTTAGTTGGTCTATATGAAGGACCTGCCCTTCCTGATATTTATATCTTTATAACTTTTCTGTAATTTCCATCTTTTTCCAGCAATAACTTTCTATTTTTTGTACTGATTAATCGGTATGATTTGGGTCCATTTACTATGGCCCAGACTGATATTATACATTGCTGAGGCTTTTATCAAAAATCCTGTAGACTTGTGAGCCAAAACCCTAATGAAATCTTACAGGAGTTTACTTTATCAGACTAATTCATGGTCTCATGGGAAAATAGGAAGGTTTTTTTTTTCCTGACAAAACTAATTTTCTGTGTCGACTGGCGTTAATTGTGCTATCATCCTTTACTTGTACACTGATTTCTTCCTGTACCAGCCTTTCCATCAGTTTCCCTGACGTTGATGTCAGCCAAAATGATCTGCAATTTCCTTATTAAATAATGGAACAATGCTTGCTTCTCCTCTGTCTTGATCTTATGTGGAATTTCAAGACATGTTTTTTTTTAGTTTGGCTCTTTTTAATTTTATCTTACTGAGGTTTAGGGTTCATACCTGTTGAAGTAGTATTATTTTACTTCTTGATGTTTTGGAATCTTAGTAGTGAACGTATTAATGTCTTCTTTAATAGATCACATGAGGAACATTTTAGTGGCACAGAGCTGATAAAGTATTATGCAGTGGGCATAAAAATCATTTTCAGGGCATTTTAGAATGCCCAGGTATATTCTGGTAATGAAGTAAAATGTTAATCTCTGACTGTGAAAGAGCAACAAAAAATTAAACAGTAAATACAGTGAATAAAGAGATTGTTTATGTGTAGCATTGATATGTTAACCTAAAGGTATAACCACAAAATCTTCACTGTTCTGAACAATATGAAAGGAAAATGTGAAAGGAAAAATTGTAAGATATTGGTTTGTAACTAAGGCTCACTGCAGCACTGCTAAATGAATATAATGGGTTTGCACAGCATTTTAATTATACTCAAGAACAAAAGGTATGAAGTCAGACTGAAAAGAGGTTGTTATATAGGAGTGTGTGTCTATTTCTGGATCCCATCTGAATTTTTTTTGGAGGGGTATGGTGTACTCAGGATCCTTCCATTTTCTCCTTCAGTGTTCACACCTATCCCTGAAGACCTCTGTGCTGTAGAGGTTTGTTCAGCCAAGGAAGTCTGATGAGAGTATTCACAATGTGCCATTGCTGATCCCAAATCAGCAGCAATCTCATGGAGAGGTTTTCCCCACAGTGCCTGTTCATGCCACTCATCTCCTTTTTTCAGCTGACATGAGCACCTGGAGCTTACAAAACCTTTTGATAGTTGGTAACTAGTTTCTCACTTGTAAATCAAAGAAGAGAACTATTAAAGCAAGTCAGTGAAACAGATCTTTAGATTCTCCCATCAAATAGCTTGGGGTCAGCATCACCCTGCCTTCCTGGAGCAGTGAAGCTGTATTTCTCAGGAAATTAGTATTACAAGAACTACTGGGTCCAAACTGGGATAACTACATATCTTTTCACATTTGGTGCTACGTTTCTGATTGCTACTTACATTTCATGGCTGGCAGGTTGCACATGGTTAGGTTTCTGAGGCAGGGGCTGTCCATGGCCATGTGTTTCTGCAGCATTTAGCATGGTTGGCTCTTCCTGTGCTGCTGTAAAACCAATACAAGGGACAAAGTAAACCCATTTTTGTTGGAATCCAAATATCATTTGCAATGCCTACGAGCTTTATATTAATCGTTGTCCCTCCATTAGATCAGTGAGGACAGCAGTAGTTGTCAGTGGTACTATCCTGTAGGTGGCTATAGCAAAATGGAAAGTTTATGGGATTTGACTTAGGTTATAGAAAAAGTTTTTGTCATAGCTAAAATTGCATCAAATAAGTCACTTGGTTTTAGTATTACATTTAGTCTTGTAAATCACCAGGGAGGTGATTTTCAATCCGTCTTTCTACAGCCACAGGAGTTACACACTTACTTCTGACAGCTTATACCAGGTCCTAGGAGAGACAGAAGGAATTGTGTCAACAATGTGGCAAACCTAATTTGTCACCTTTGCTCCCAAAAGAATAATGTGAGCATCTGAAAACAGAATGTACCTCTCTAGTGACTGCCTGATCTGCTGGCCTGGGCTCATGTTGAAGGAGAAACTCAGCCACTCAGCCCTGAAAACAGGTAGCTGGCTCATCCCTGCCTGTTTGCTGCTATGGCACTCACTTTTATGGCCTTCAGTGGAGATTTTAGACCACGGGAGAGTCAAACTGTGTGAAGAAAACTGCCAGGAAGAGCTAGGAATGTGGGGACAGTAGTATGGAATTTTGCTAAACTATTCCAATACAGAACAATATTAAGGAGACTCCTGATGAGCCTAAAACTCCTTCCAGCTGCATGTGAGCTGCTGGCTGTGCCTGACATTCCTGCCTAGGCTTCTAAGTCTGGTCTCTTTTTAGAACCTACAAGAAAAAAACATTTAATTTTTATTTGAGCTTATTGAATTTATTTTAATTTTATTTATTTCCAGAGTAAAATGTTTATGTGGAAACATGTTTCTGTTGTGTTCTCACGGCTCAAATAGTAATAGGAGCACCCCTGAGGAAATGAAAATGACACAGCATGGGCCAGCCTGAGAGGACAGCTGAGTGCTTGCAGGCTGCAGCCTGGCTTCTCAGGTCATCCTGGGCTGAGCACATACATATTCCCTGCTGTTTTCCTCCTTTCCCTGTGAGACTGGATGACAGACGTGCAAAATGGACTGCAAAGCAGTATTTTGTGTGTATGGTACATAGTATTTATCTGCCATTTTGTTTTTCTTTGTTAGTGATGTAGAAGGGAGAGTTCCTGTGTTTTATAAGGATTTTGTGCTACCTAAACACTGCCAGTACAGTGACATTAACAGGTAAAAGCACAAGCAGAGAAGTACTGCAATTCTGGACTTCAGTACATGTATACAGACTTTAGGTTAATTTATATTGTGTTATCTGAATTTGCAGTGTGTGCATTTTGATTATTACTACCAAAACCTGTTTTTTCTTTGACAGCTGAATTATGGGTTTTGTGAGGAAAACCTCACTGCTGATTAAATTAGTATTGACAAGACTGCATTCTTTATTAGCAAGAAAACAGCTACTTCAGGCCCCCTAAATCACATCTCTTCCTCTGCTCTTACTTTAAGGCCCTGAAACCCCAGGGTAAATCAGGAAATACTTGCCATGGTAGATTCTTTCAGTACAGAGGAAACCAAACCTGTCATTGACAATTGACCAGAACAGCTCTTTTGTTAAATTTATGCCTTCTATCAATCTGCTGTTTGTCTTTCAGATGTGGATTGATTTATCCTTCCAGCATTTCTGTCTTAGGCAAAATATTTTTGTTAGATTATAGGACATAAATCACAGCTCTTCCCTCTAAGTACTTAGTGTCTGACTCTTAATTTCTTGATGTGGGTGTGAGTAGAATTCTGACCTTGTTTTGCTACTTAAAAGTAGTTTGGGGAGGTAAGAGAATACAGAGTTGTACAGAATGAAAACCAGCAAAAGGAAAAAGAAAAACAACACAACACAAATCTGTCTTCTTTGTGGCTTTGAATTTTTAGTGAGGTTGAAAGACGTCACTTTTGTATGGGCTGATATTCATTTTAACTGACACGTGGAGTTTAATACCACCAGGTAAAACAAGGTGTGGCACTGCTCTAATCTTGTAATTTTATTGCTTGCTAGATTATGAATTATTTAGAATGGAAAGTACATAACAAAAAATAATAAAAATATATCTGTAGAAACAAAAGGAACAGGAATTGGAATTCTGTAATGTTTATACTTTCTAATAAGGAAAGGATATAAAAGTTGTTCTTAAACAAGTCAGTAAAACTGAAAGTGAATGCTGCAAGTTCTCCCAAGTGCTTTCCAGCCATAAAAACGTGGTAGAATGTAGATTTTACCACAGACACAGCCCAGCTGAGCACTGACCTGAAACATGCACAGTACTATTGTTTCCATTTGCTGACAGTCCTTACTTGCTTCAGGGGTCCCTGCATGTTGTGGCTGTATTTCATTCCAAGTGGCTCAAAGCATTAGGAGGTTTGGTCACTTCACATCTTGGTAGGAAAGCTTCAGATTGAAACATTCAAAAAGAGAGTTTGTTTCTTCCTTTTTTTTGTTTTTTTTTTTTTTAATTCCCACAGGATTCTTGCTCTTTCTGAAGAGTTATGCTCATGAATAGTAATATAAAATAATTTCTGATGCTTTTACTTTGAGTTAATTAAAAAAAAGAGTGAGATCTCTTTCAGTTTCTATGTTTATCTGTGTCTTTGAATATCTATCAGTTCCTGTAACTCCAGGACCCTTCCAATTCACTAGCTAGGATCAGGCACATCCAGTGGAAAGATAAAGAAAACAAAATACCGTGAACATCTCAAAAAAATAAGAGCAGAGACACGGGTTTCATGTCCTCATGAACAATCAGGTAGTCAGTGACCATCTCAGGAGGGGACAGTACCAAGGCAGCAGAGCACCAGCATCCTGCTGCTGCTGGAGCTACAGCTGAAGCTCTGTACAGTCCCAGGTAGGTGTTAGCATGAATCACTTAAAAACCTGGCAGTCACAAAATACAAATAGAAAGAATGCAGCTGGATTTATTCTGATGCTCCCAGAGCAAACAGCTCTCCTGCTTCAGGCTGGACTCTGTCAGCTCTCTTGCTAAGATTGACCTTACAGACATCTTACCTGCTGTTCTTGAAAGAACAGTGTTGAAACAGCCTAGCTTTCTTACATTGCATAACTTTACCCTCCTAGTTTTAGTTTCTTTTTGGAAGGAATCAGAGAAATGTCCTTATTCGTATTGACCATCACTCTATGCATACCCTTCCAGCTTCCAGATCAAGATAAAGTTCTTTTCTGTGTAGTGTTCTCACCACATTTCACCGTGTTCCATTTCATTCTTGCTCTTGTCATCACCAACGCTTGAAAATATCTTACACTCTAGTGCAAGAGCAAAATATCCTCTCCTTTTCACATCTCCCTCAGAAAACCCATCTTTTGTAGCACTTAGAGACACGAGTCAATAGCAACAGAGAGCCTGCATTATCTGACCACACTGCTGGTTCTGGTCTGTTGCTTCCCTTTTGATCTTGCTGTGTTCTGCTCACAGATCTGTGCTGCTTAGCAAAGGTCCTTGGGACACGGAACAGGCCTTTGTGTTTTGTACAGAGTGTTTGTGTTCTCTGCCTGAATGTCTTGACCTTTAAAAGGCAACTCTAAGGCTGTCAAAATGTGGTTTATTTAATCGAGAATCTAATTTGGAAATAGCAAATCTCTGTTACAGGCCCCAAATTCTCTGTGTACCATTCATGCCAACCCAGCTTTGCCCACTCATATGTTCACGAAGCTGAAATAAAAAGAGCTGTAAATAGACAAGGAAAGGCCTTCAAATGATGAGAAAAGCTTTCTTCATATTTACATTCTTCCTTGCTGGCAAAACGGGTAATTTGAGTTCAACTTAATCTGTTTTTATTCCAAAAATGAGAAAAATACAACTGATACTTCATTCCTCAGCGGAGCAGATTAGTCAGTGAACTAAGCACAACACAATGAAATGAAGCAATTTAAAGAAAACCATTAAAGGTAAAAACCTCTGAGTAATCAACAACAATGTTCCCTTCAGAACAGGGCATTACAAGAAAGCTGGTTGTGCTGCCAGTCTCGGTGACTTTCACAGGCTACAAAGTAGAATAGAAACTTTCTCCATAAATCCCTGGGTGTTAATGCAGGAAGGTGGCTGTGTAATCTGGGCTGTCTGGCCCTGGCAAAGGAGCAGACTGTAAGCTCAGTGCCTAAAGAAGTGATTAAAAATTCAGTGCTGGGAGGAGAACTTGCTGCTTTATTAATGTTTATCAGATTAAGAAGTGAAATAACAGCAGCAACTTGAGCAGTGCACAAAAGCAGGGGAGTGAATGGAAAAAACTGGTTTTGGAGTGTGCCACGGCCTGTCTCAGTGAGCCTCTCATTGATCTGCCTTCCAGTTCATCCTGTCAAACAGCTGGCAGGGCATGTGGTCTGCAGGAAGATCAGCAGCACCATTCATACACCTTGCTATCCACAGCACAGATGCTTTCCCTTACGCCTGGTGGTTCCTAGCCAGCTTCCAGAGGCTTGGCAGAATCGTTCACAGATGTTGGACACACCGGGATTAGGCGGAAATTCATTGAAAAGGGATATGAAGTTAATGCATGGTTAATACTGTTGTCTTTATCTCTGTCAAGTCTATCTCTGGGAATCTGATAGGAAATGATATGTGCACATTGCATTAAAATTCCATCTTGAAAGTTAAATATCCCAGAAGTTAAGGAAAGAAGCTTTTTTATTTGCATGTAAGAGTATTGATGTGCTTTGAAAGGTATTGATCTGTCAGTGCTAGGGCTGAGATCTTTATCCACAGAGCTCTGTGCAGAGCTGGCTCTTCAAAGAGCCTTTTAATGTGCCTGACCAGGGCTTATAAATCCTTGTCCTCGCTGAGTCTCTGCCTGTTCACATCCCCTGGCTCCCTCAGGTCACTGCAGTTTGCCAATAGTGAAAGCAGTGATGACTTTCTAATGTTAACAGGGTCTGCTGTAAGGTGCCTGGAATAAACCCCTCACCTCTCACACACTGCCAAACCACCTCCAGAGGGGCTCAGCTCCGACGGGCAGGGAGATTTCTCTGAGAGAAGAAAATCTGAGACAGCACACACCTTAAATGTGTGTTCTCCTGCTAGTTGGGGTTTAACTAATTCACTACACACGGCTGCTTTGCAGCCTCTGATGAGCTATCCCATTGCTGCTTCCAGACAGCTCTGCAGCCCGGCTGGAGTGGGAGGCTGGAGTAGCATCCTTCTCTTCTTCTCAAAAACACACATTTGCTGTGGCTGACTAACCCTCCCCATTAGAAGCTGTTACCCTCGGGACAGTCCCACAGCATTCTGCCATGTCCCCAATCCTCAGCATCGCTTTCAGGGTGGTAGGAAAGCTCGGGATTAATGCCAGTACACGAGAGCACAGGATTTAGACCAAAGATGTTTCTCTTAGTCCCTACAGATGTCAGTAGAAATTGAAGTGGCCCTAAGTATACATTTATAGGAAAAGTGACAAATAAACTAGTGACAGATAACAAGTATTTTAACAAGAGAATCTAACTTTTTCACTCCATGTTATGCAAAATACAGTGAGCGCTGTATTTGCTGGCAATTGAGGCAAGCCTAGGGAATCTATTCATTTTCCTCCTCATTTAAACAAACACTCTCATAACCATGACCAAGAAAGGAAGCAAAAGTACTTAGCAAACTTATATTAAGTGTTCTAATTCAATGTTTGTATTTTGCTCCTGAAAAATATACTGACTGATGGATAGCATGGTAGTGTCCAGCTCCTGCAGTCTGGTGTGGGAGAGGGCTCAGGGTGTATTTTTAACCTTGTATGGAAACCTAATTTTGTTTTCAAAATACCTGCAGCTCAGAACAGTCTGAGCCATTCTGAAGCAAAAATTGTGGCCTTCAAAGAAAGTTCATACAACTCCCACAGGGTAGTCCTGTCTGGGAGAAAAAGCTACTGGTGCCCAGTGATAGGACTCCCTCAGAGCAAATCTATCTATTCCCCTTACTTTCTAGTACTTTGTTAACGTGATTGTAAAACAGAGATGCTGAGAACACCAGAATTACTCCTGTAGAAAGATAATTTCTTTCAACCAGATATCTGTCTCAGAATAATACCAACTTGCTAAATAATGCCACTACTAGCTAAGATTTTATAGATTTTCATTTCATGGATAAACCTGTGACTTTGCTTACTAATCTGGAAACTTCTGCAGATAAACACCAATATTTATGAAATGTTACGCTATTCCCATAAGTCTGTATTTTTGGCTATAGAGCCAGAAGTTCTGACCTTGGGGAACATAAAGCAGATTTTAAATATGTGGTTGAAAAGATTATTTGATCTTGAGAAGCTGAAATATTTAAATTTTGTTTACTTTTTATTCTAATTTCATCATTTTGAATGTTTCATGCTACAGTTCCCTTGTGTGTAAGTAAACTTCTATTAGTTAAGGATGAGCTGCAACTTAAAAATGCAATCTCCAAAGAAAAAACAAAATTAATGAAGAACTGATGGGCTTTTTTTTTTTAAGAATACGTCTGAAAGGTTTGGATAAAAGATTTTAATTTCTTGCTGTAATTTATCATCCCCACTATAAAAAAAAAGTCACTGCTGCCACAGAAGGGAAAGTCATAAAGGGCATTGCATGGTAGAGCTTGTGTTTCTAATGAACAGTGTTGTCAATGCGTGACTTGGTTTTCCTGAGGAAAATCCCACATCTTTCACAGAGTTGAAACAACATGTTTCATACTTATTAGCTGCTTTGAAATAAACTAATCATAATGATGAAAAAAAGGCAGAATTGTGAAAGGCAGGTATTTTATGGCAAGGAGTGGCTCATTGTTCATATTTCTGAGATAAGGACAGGATATGATGCACAGATTCGTGCCCGTCAGTAACCCCACCGAGTGCGGAATGCAGTGGAAACATCACAGGCTCAGCATCAGAAATGGCTGCAGTGATACCTGGGTACATCTTTGCTGTCCCCTTCACCATCATATTCTCATCACTGCTGCAAAACTTATTAAATTTTTTGAGTGACTCATTTCACTAGGGTATGTCTAAATGTATGCAAATGTAGTAAAAAGTAGAAGTTTGTTGCTGACATTTTGTCCTCTTTGCAAGATTAGCACCCGAAGTGGTATTTCTGTCAAAATTGTAAGGAAGTGCCACATCTGAATGATGGCAATATGTTATTTCACCTTGGCAATTTTGCTGTAAAAGTTGCTACTATTTTTCCTTAAACCACCAGATTCATCTTTTTCTAAAATAACATATTTTCTGCTTCTGTCCCACAATAGTTTATAGAAATGGTCTTGTCTCTGTCTCCAGTGCTGTCTGGGGAATACTTAGAACTGTCTGTCAGTCTGAGTATCTCTGTGTGGCTAATACAGTGTGTGAGCCACATCAGCCCTAGGAACTTTGCTACCACTCAGGAAGGACAGTGATGTCAGTGAGACCTCAGTGTAGGTATAGGTTGTCTGTGTGATCAGGTGAAGTAAATAGATATCCTCTGGAATCAAGGATATTTGTTCTGATGCTTCAAGAACCTTTTTCTCCATAACTCCGTGAGCTTAATGCAGATTTACAATGGTAAGATTGTACAAAATGGTAAAAACAACAAAGGGTCTTGACAATTATTTCTTGGCATTTCCCACTTCCCGTGAGAAGCAAACACACACACGCTTTTCTCAAAGTGACACAGATGTCGCTGCACGGCCACAGCTCGGGAAGACACAGATGGACTCGTGTTTTGAGAGAAAACAACAGGCAGTGAGTTTGGAGAGGAAAACCAGCCTTTGATATTTTGTGGCTGTCACCTTCTGATAGAGGCGTGCACACACAGAAGGGCAGCAGGGCCGCCCCAAGCAAGTGCTGCTCCCTCCATCTCCACAGGTGCCAGTGCTGCTCTCAGAGCCACAGGCTGCTCTGCCAGGCATTCAGGGACAGAGGGAGTGTGCGAGGGGCACGGGCGTTCTGTGGTGGGACCTGGCTGTCAGCTCTGTCCCCACAGTCCTGCTGCCAGAATAGCGGGAGGGGAAGCTCAGGCACAGGACAAGGATGAGGCATGGGGGCCTCAGAGTTTCCATTACAGCACGTCGTTAATATGGCTGAGGTGCACAGACTAGAAATAAAACACCTGGGGAAAGGGTTGGAAAGCTGGAGCTGTGAACCAGAGAAAGACACTGAGTACTGTAGTGACTCAAGCTCTCAGTTAGACAAGCAGGGTTTCCAGCACTGCAATTTCTTCCTGTAAGTAGGGGTTTAGTTCCTCGTGATTTTCTACCTTTTTGGTCTAATTGGCTAATTTTACTGGCTTGATTTAGCAAAGAGTCAGAATTCTTTGGCCACATTTCTACCCCTGTTGCAAATTAGGATTATTTTTGTTGTAAGATTATTTGTTATAACTAGTTATTAATTTATTACTGAAAAAGATGTTGTTAATTCACAATAAATATTCAGAATCCCATATGGATGAACTAAACTAAGCACACATGCACTGAACATGGATTTGAAACACCAGCCTGCCAATATAATCCAGGGGAATTTGGACGGAAGGTGCACTATAAATATGTAGGACCTACTTTGTCATAAGTTATATTTTGCTTCCTTTCTACCCTAGAACTCTGATGTCTGATCTTGAATCATTATTTTTCCATGTATTTTCATTTGATGTATGCAACTATGCCAGTGACTGGAAGTGGAGAAAGTTGCCAATTTATTTTTTCTAAGAGATCATCTAGGAATCAGAAAACTGTCAAATTAGGGTTTTTTCCTATTGCTGAAGTAACAAAGATGGCACTGCCTGCTTTGGCATTCCCAGCAGGGACAATTAAGTCTATCATCCACCTATGGCTTGTACAGGAAAGAATTTTGTTTCATTTTGTAATTTGCTTGTTTGAATATAAAGACCATCAGAGAAGGAGAGAAAGGGGTTTAGTTTGTATCAGTTACAAACAGCAGGAGAAGAGAGGCTGCTATTTCATCAGCAGTGAGTAGATACCTACTGCGTGTGATCTCTGAAAGACTCCTTAAGTCTTTTAAAAAGTCTGGAAAAGCCCATATCTAAGTAATCTATATCTCTATCTGTATTTCAAAAGTTTTTGCACACTGACATAAAGTACTCAGTTACTAGGAGAAGTTCAAATTCCTTTTACCACTGCAAGAATGAAATTGTCAGTTTGGAACTTGTCTTCTATGAAAAGGAAAAAAAAAAACAACCTATGCTTTCCAGGAACTTAACCAAAAAATGTTTCCAGAGAAAATTGTCTATTTAGGAGAAAACCTTTTAAAAGCCCCATTTGGCACAGCCTCAGCACACAATTGTATATACAATATATAGTGGTGTCTGTGCAGGCTTGGAGAGTGCTGGTGGGCACTCAGAGGCCCTGAAGTGTTCAATACTAGTGAAATGGTTAATGATCAGATATAATCCAAGGGAACAGGCTGTATTCCATGCAAAGGAATTCCTTGTAAAGAAGGACCTTTTCCTGACTTGTTTCACATCCCAGATGCAGGACTCCTTTCTGTCAGCCAGTTCTTAGTGAGGCTGCTGAGCTGGGCCCTGCTCAGGCTCCAGCAAACCACAGCTATGAGGTTAATGCCCCCCAGCACAGATTGATTAAAGTTTCTCATCAAGACTTGCCCTTTCTTCAGCAGAGGTTACTGATCCCTAAAATTTGATGACAAGGCTATTCATGAAATTTTTGCTAAACAGCATTCATTTAGAGAAACTAAAACAACAAATCAAAATACTCTTAGTAATATTTAAAGCAACCTGGGTTATTTTGAAATACCTGTTTTAAGGGCTTAACTATCTGTGAGTTGTGCCAAAAAATGTTAGGAGGTGGTAACCCAGAAGTATGATCATGACAGAAACCTTTTCATCCTGTTGATTTTCAGCCAAAAGTAAACCAGTGTCTTCTCCCCTTGTGTTCTTTTCCTAGGCCTTATGCTACTGTTTGTTTGGGAAGCATTTTGGGAAGCATCTTTGAAACCAAAGATAGCCAGACAAAAAGAA
Organism: Climacteris rufus; assembly: GCA_013398175.1. Lineage (NCBI taxonomy): Eukaryota > Metazoa > Chordata > Aves > Passeriformes > Climacteridae > Climacteris > Climacteris rufus. Next base: position 72,673 of record VZRZ01001158.1, read on the forward strand.
CAATTTAATTTACATTATCATTTGCAATTTAATTTAAGGCTAAGAAGACATTCTGAGAAGCATGGTAGTAATCCAGTGGAGGGAAAGTGAGATAAATAAGCTTGCACTAATGTCAGCACTGATCAGGATCCTGTTTTCAGCAGCTGAGGCAGAGTGGTCAGGACAGGCTCAATTATGTCCATGCTGTGCCATGGCTTGTGGTGCAGATAAAACCAGAAAAACATCTCAGTGCCAGGGTTTGAAGGCTGGTGCACATGGCAGCAAAATAGTGAGGGCTATTACGGATGTGCTCATGGGGAATTTTAACAAATTCTTATTTTCTTTCAACTTGCAAGGAGATCCAAAGCTTTCTTTTAGTGACTTAGGAGATAGTTTTGAACGATGACACACAAGAACGTGAGTCTCACTTCAGAGGCTGCTACAGTTTTCATGATCATTTAGGAGTTAACATGTTCTGTTGTGTAATTTGCTGGGTTGGAATTCAACAGAGCTGTAACATTCCCTCTCTCAGAGCTTATTTCTCCTCCTACCCCCAGTCTGTTAGGAGCTAATAATCTAAACCTAGGAGACAGCCTCATATTACAGAGACTGCACAACTCTAAATACAGTGGGAACAGTCATTCAGCTTCTCAAGTGCTATTGTGAGCCACAGATAATATTGAACATTACTTTGAGAGATCACTTTTCATTTTTATGGTGAGAACAGAGATGCAAGTGTGGAACTCAGCTGTGTGGATGAAGACTTTGGGGGCTTCAGAAATCCTGGTTGCTTTAAACCTGTAGCTTCTTCTGTGAGCTTAAAGGCATTTCAAAGAAAATGCTTTATTCTTTGAGGGGATTTGTGCTGGATGTAATTGGTTAGGTATGTTTAAAACCTACCTACAAGACTTGCCTCTGTACATATTTAGGGAAACAGAGAGAATGTTTCTATAAATTATAATAAAGTGTACAAATTGTATAGCGAATTACAAACATTGTAAAATATTGTCTGAAAAGTTCAACCAAGCACAAAGTACAAATGGACTTTGAATTCCAAGATTCCAAATAAGCATATTTTTGTGTCTCTAGATTTATATGAGCTGTTCTAGTTCTTCACTAATTTTCTCTTAGTTCTTGGAGATGTGTTTATGTTTGGTTCATTTGGCCTACTCAAGCATCCTTTTCTACACTAGTCCCTATGTTTGATTTTCCAGTCAAGTACTCTTCTGGGGACACTCAGCACACCAATCCCTTGAGGGCTAAATTTGGAAAGCACAGCATCGACTGTTATCATTAACAGCCTTTGGAGTACATTGGAGTAGTGAGAGAAGTGATAGATTTCCCAAAGCTTCCTGAAGAACCATTTCCTACTTCAGACCAGGCCACATGCTCTGCTATCTGTTTAATCAAGTAACAGAAGGAACAGTCTTAGTCAAAAGCCAGAAGAAGAACAATTATCTAGTCAGATAATTTGAACATCTTTAAAATTTGACTCCACAATGCAGTAGAGTATAATTTGATTTTCCTCCAGACATTAAAATTATTAATAAGAAGTCACTATAAATTATGAACAGTACAAAGTGTTCAGACCAACTCAGCTGTAAATTTCTTTTGGCAAAATTCCAGAGGTCTACTTTAATCTTCCAGAGGAGATTTTTTGCCTGATACTGAGCTGCCTTTGCAGTTCTTTTGTTTTAGTACCAGCAAAGAGAAGCAGAAGGCTGGACCAGACATTCTTCTGAGCAGAAGCTGAAAAGATCAAGAAAGACTCCTGATATTATCTTGAGAAAAGTAGGCTACTGGCTAAGGTCAGGAGTAATGGGAGGTGAGTTATTTCATAACTAGTTTGGATAGTTTCCATGAACTGGTTAGAGAAAAATGTTAGAATTCTAAAACTATAGCAGAGAGAGCACAAATAGCGAATTATTCTAATGAAAGCTTTTGTGAGCAAAGCCTTTCATTATCGCTGTTCCAAATGTGCAGAAGGGCAAAGTAACAAGTTTAAATACATTTTGTTTCTTTTTTAAGCAGTGCCCAGTGTCCCTTGAGCTCCATTTGTTCAAGTAAGTAGGAATATGGTGATACAAAAGCAGATGGTGTTTGCTGTTATTGAATGACAGATGTTCCCTTATCCCCAAGATGATGCAGTTCAGAGTAATGATTTATAGCTGGGTTATGCCAAGTACTGAGCACCCTCAGCTCGCATTGATGGCCAGAGCAGCTGGAGGGCACCTCCCAGGAGGTGCACAGCTCTTAGGAGTCAGGGACCTTATTAGCTGAGCTCTTCACCTAAACTCTTGCATTGGAGATGTCCTGATCACCAGTGTTGTGCATCTTTGGGATCACTCTCCACTCACCCTCATAAGGCCTGAAGTCAAAGACCTTCCCCTCTTTTCACGAAATGGATCAAATGCTGAGAAACTGTGTCTAAACTGGTCCCTCAGGTGATGCAATTATGTGAATGTAGTGATCCCACTGAATGATAACCTTACTGAAACACATGTGTACACATTGCACAGGGGTAGAAAGGAGGTAAGATAACCTCAGTGCTCAGTAGAAAATGCTCAGTAAAAGCTAAAGAGTTCCAGACGCTGGGCACCCTCCCCTTTAACTGAACACTGCTGCAGTGTAGCAGCCCTGATCCTTACTGGCCCTTGAACATGGCCCTCCCACGATTATCAAACAGGGCTTTTTCTCCTTCAAATGAGGTTCCTTTTGAAATGACAAGAAGCATTTTTAAATCTATCAATAAGGACCCTGAGATGAGGCTGGCAAATGTATGAAAGTCAGTCAGATTTAAAGAGCCACCGTAGGAGTAAAAGGGAATATACCACTAGTGAGAATTTCATTAAAACTCATTAGGAGGAATTTCTCCATAGTCATTATTTATCAGTTTAATGTCAGTGAGAAACCAACCTCTTTCTTATTCCAGGGCTGACTGTGTAGTGCAAAGTACAATCACCTGCTCTTAACTTCTGGATTATACTTCATACTCTAGATAGATACAGTTACAAAGCAGTAATTTAGAAAAATCTGCCACATGAGTTAATTCATCCTTGCCTCAAAAGTTCCTGGATTCCTGCTGAATCTTAGCTTTGATCTTCCGTGAATAGAAACAGGAGATAGTGACTTCAAAGTTGATACATTTCCTGGCTAATGGAGCGCATGACCAAGGTTCTATTAGCACATATTAAAATAAATTTTCAGCAGTTAATTCCAATAGTATTTCGTTTTATATTTTAGTGCTACATATACCAGGATTCCTTTGTATATAATTGTAATTTTGATTTCACTTGGTGATTCTCCGTGTTTTGAACAGCAGATTTTTCTTTTTAGCCTATGAAATACCATCATTTGAAAAAAAAAAATTACAAGGATTTGCTGCTTTATAAAGAAATTGATATCGTATACCAGCTCCCTCTAAATTCTTCTCTTTTTTAAACAATGCTGTATTTTTATGTAAGCAATATGCATGCCAGACACTTGCATGAAAAATATGATGTGTATAGTGCACTTCATTTATTTCTTGACATAACAACTTAAGTTGAAGAAACACAGCAGTTTGTAGGAATTAAGTTATGACATAAAACAGACTATTTATGTCAAGAGAAGGAGACAATTTTCATTAAAAACAGGGAGACAACGACTCGCTACATAGTTCATACAAATCTTGTGTGAACTGTGTAAAAATATGAAAGGAGTCACTGCACCCATGTGACAAAGTGCAGAGCCCAGGACAGGTCACATGAACAGTACCAGATTCGTGTTTCATTGTGAAGGACCCCAAATACTCAGTGTAGGAAGTGCACAGACCCCAGTGCTTATGGAAATCCTGGATGTGAAGATGCCTCACCGCCTCCTGTGACCCAGAAGGGTCTAGGGCAGCACAGCTTCTTTCCCACTCTCTGCACAGGATGGAATTCTGTTACTTCAGGCCTTCAGCAGGCACTGGTAGGAGTGAGAGCTTTGTATTGAACCAAACATATTGTCTGCTTCAAAGCACAACATAATTGCGGGACGAGCAGGCTGGCATGGAATAAATATTTGAGGTTCAGTCCATTTCAGGCAATTTGCCCAAAATAATAGATGATGGTTAAAAATTATATTTGGTTTCCAAATACCCATCCAAATGTATTCCACTTGGCAGCTTGACACAAGAGTCATTTTTAGAATTTTATGCCATGAAAATCAGAGGTCAGCTGAAGTGTAACTATACAAACACTAGACTAATTATTGCTAACCAGTGTCTGTCAAGGGCTTTGTTCCCTGTCAAGATGCCTGGACACGTTAGCATAAATACTGTAACTCTCCTTCCCTAGCATCCCTCTTTTCCTTCTCCCCAACCCACACACCAAGTGGCATTTAAATAAGATTCTTCACACTGTGTCAGAAATATTAATGACATGAAACTCAGAGGTTGGCAGTTTTCACTAATGGCCCTCTTCATCAAAGTTTCACACCTGGACTGCAGCCAGCAGTCCTATGTAACTGACTGACATTTTTTTAAAAACAATGTTACTATCAAAGTGAAACAAAATACTGAGACAATTTCTCACAAACTAAAAGGGTTGGCAGACCCTCTCTCTACTGTGTGCTTGGGATGTCATTGTGTGCTTGGGATGTCATTTGGCATGACTTCCTGAACAATGCCCATGTTGGCTTGGCATGGTTTGAGTTGTAATTACAGCTTATGCCTTTCACCTAATCCCTGTAATAGCTGCAAATGAGCTCTGGATAGACATTTGATGTAAAAGTTGGACTGTTTTTAGAAAAAAAATCGTACATATTTCCCTACAATCCAAGTTTTCTATGGAGATTCCAGAAAATCTCCATAGAAAGACTAATGCCATTGTTGGCATTTCTCAGTTCCTGTGGTTACTTACATAATTTCTGTCCTTTCAGTCTGAACTGTACCAGTCATTTGAAACTGTAAAGTGAAGAACAAACAATGTTTTGGAGATATTTATGCCAGTGTTCGAGATTTAATTTTCTGTTTTCTTTCTGCCTGAACAAAATACGTGCAGCTCAGCTTCTCTATACAAGGTAATGAGCCTTCTGACCAAGCTGCCAAATATTGACACACTTCCTTAAACAGCAAGTATGTGTTTGGTTCTCCCTAACCTTCATTTTGTATCTGACTTAGGACCACAGTATTCACATTTCACAGGCTTGAGCCTTCAGCTTTCTAGATCATCCCTAAGAAGCTGACGTTTCATTAAAACAATTTGGTCAAATGGGAACAATAATAATTTGTCTTTTGCCTTCAGCAGAAAGTAAAAGTTGAAGGTAGATAAGGAGAAACATTCTGGGCTCATTGAAATCAAAAGTATTTCTTAGTGTGGTGTGTGTCAGGACCTTTAGTGCTTTGAATTAAACAGAATAAAGAGCAAACAGAAACCATGAGATCATAGGGCTGAAAGGAACATGAAGTCACCTAACACAAGGTAAAAGCAGCAACCTTTGGGTCCTTTCTGACGGGCACTTGTCAGCCTGCCTTGAACTCTTCAGTAGGGATACACAAAACCTCAGTAAAACTATTCTGCTGTTCATGGCTCTTTTGGTACAAAATGTTTCTGTTTATGTAACCTGAATCTTCTTGAATGATATCCTGTTATTTCTTCAGACACATAGAACAGCCTTCTACGTGTCTGAAAGACTGTTATCAAGGCTTCTCTTAGTCCTTTTGGCTAAATATCCCACTTTTCCAATATTTTACCATAATGCTTATTTTATACATCCCTTTATCATTTTTATTGCTGTGTTTGGGACTGTCTCTGACTGGTCCATTGATTTCTTGCAGTGTGGTCCCTGACCAAGCTGCAGTAATCCAGTTATAACCTTATCAATGCTGCTCTAGCAAGAGGGATACTCTACAAACTTGCCTGCTATCCACATTCCAGAAGGACATTCTGTGTTGGCAGCAGCATGACATTGTTAACTCAGTCTGGTCTGTGACCAGCTGTCATTTCTATACTCTTTTCTATCCAAATTTCTCCCTCCTCAGATATTTCACCTTTTGTATCTGTGCAAGTTATTATTCTTAAGTGTGGTGCTTACACTTGTAGAAGTTGAAAAAGATAAAAAGTTTTCCACTCCTATCTCCAGTTTGTCACAACTATATGAAATCCCATTCTTGAGCTCCAAAGTCCTGGCAATGTAGCAGACTTCATTTGTCTCTAAAGCAAACGAGCCCATTCTGTGATCTGCCATTTGAGTAAGGAGTGAAAACACTGAATAACACTGGGACAGACCCCAGTGGAACATCCATTTGATACATACTCCCATTTTGATAAGAAACATAACTATTCAGCTTTGCACTCATATTTGAGATCCTTTTTCCCCAACTTGCTTATGAAGAGCTGTGACTTGAGACAGTATTAAAGACACAACACTCACGAATGCTAAATATCTAAGATTCATAGTTTTACTTTCCTCTTTATCAATTCTGAAAAAATTTACTTGACATGCACTAAACTGGAGAACCTTTGAAAATACACATTAAAAATAACACATTTTATATTGATTTGTTTCTTGTTCAACATACAGAATTAAAATATCAAGAAATATTCTTTTGCTCTGAGTGCTCTTGAGGTACTTACTATAAGCTTGCCCATTTTAAAAGTCTGCATAATTTAATGGATGTGTACCAAATGCAACTTAATTTGTCTCTACTGTATGAAGAGAAACTCATGCCATACTTCATACTCAGGTAAGTACTCGAATTTTAGAAACTTTGAGCATTTGCTGACTGGATTTCATCCAGTCTGAAGTTTCCAGCCATTAAGTAAACTCAAAATCAGTATGAGAATGCTTGGACCCAGAATGCAAGTTTTTTTAAGATCTCAAAGTTCTGAAAATTTATGAGTGTTTGCTCTTGGTGTTTTGGTTTGCCTCATGTTACTTACATCTTTGTTTTAATATGTAAAATTTGGCCAACTGTATATAAAATGATAATGGACCAGTCCAAAACCGATTGTGCAACGGGCTATGGTGTCCTGCTGTTGTTCAAGGGCTTGAAGTATTTTATAAATTCTTCCTTTTAATTTATACATGTACTCAGAAATATGGAGTGCTTTGATTCTTAATTTAGAACATTCATGCCATGCTTTGACTGCAGAAAACAAAGGCAGCTCACCTCACAACTCAGAAAGGCTGTTGCCCTTCATTCTATTTTCTATACAACAGCAGCCCAAGTGTGAAGTGTAAAACTCCAAGTGTTCTGTAGTGTGAAAGCACAATCATTACTGGTACTCAATTTTTTTCTAAGCAGAGGGTGTGGAGGATTGTCTGGCTGAAATAAGAAATGCAAGGAAAAACCTATGGGTGTCTGTTTTTAAGGATATAACGGAATAACAGTGAAACAAAGTTTGACTTGTAAGGAAATTGCCACATTTGGACGATCAAATATTCCATTATAAAGGGATCACAACACCCTGCATTTTGATGGTGCTTAGTTTCCTGAAACCCTAAACCCTTCATAAATGTTAACTAATTCACTTTGTAGTGCTCCCTTTAGGGAAAAATAGTACAGTCAGACCTTTTTAACAGATGTTGAAACTTTGTCTCTGGAGGATGAAGTTGCCTACCCCAATTCAAAGTAGAAACAGAGATCTGAGCTCCAGGTTGTCTCCTATATGAATATCAGGTTTAATCCTACAAGTTGGCAAGCACTTGGAACAGCCAAGAAGTGAAGGAGACCCAGATTTTGTACAAATAATACTTGTAGCCCTTTTACAAGTAAGACTTGTCTTTCTGTCCTACAGAGAGATTTTGAAGTGATATTAGGTGACCTGAACTGTACCTGCTTGAATCTGTGTAGAACTTGGTCTGCTGTCCTCACAACATGGTTTCCTCACCCAATAAAATCCTTCTGCAAAGGTGTACAGCACTGTTCTCATTACACAGCTCTCACAAGCTGAGCTGGTGAGCTTTGCGCTTCCAGCACGAGTGAACTGCGTGTGTTACCATCCTTCTTTTGATGCCCTTGCAAGGAAGAGCTCTTTTAATCTGGATTCTTTGTCAAAGTTATTTGTCCAAACGACTTCAAAACTGTTCTAGTGTGGAAGGGAGGCTGTCAGCATGGAGTCCTGATACTTCTGGAAATGTATGCTTGCTGTTACAGCCCTACAACATTCCTGTAAGCCCAAAACCACTGCTTTGAGGTCCACATGGGTCTGGATTTGGAGAGCAGTATATACGTAAGGAGCTATGGCTTGGCATCATGCCCAATTTACTTTCACAAGCAGAAACTAAAGATGAGATCTTCTTGTGTGGCGAGATAAAGTACATATCCTGCCTTACAGCTGAGGGCATATGCAAAGTCTTAATCTCACATCTTCACCAAGAAACTGCTTCTAAATAAGTGGATAAGTGTTGGCCAGTTGTTTATCACTTTTTTACTGCTGGTATATTTTCCAGGAGACCAGATGATCAGAGCAACGCAACAGCATTACAGGAAAATATTCGCCCTTTTCCCAGCAAATACTTGCACTCATTTTCATTTGCTTGTTGTGACAATATGTTTGCAGAAAGTGACTGTTGGACTTGAAATTGAGATTAATTTAATGATGAGATAGAGTTTATTTGTGACAAATTTAGTCCGGAAGGCTATCTGGTCAGGAAGAGGAAGCAATATCAAGGAACTAAGTTGAGCAAACAACTCAGATACTGAATTGTGAATCTTGAGCACTGAGATAAATTTCATATGGGCTGACATTGGTTATCTTTTTGAAACAAATAGGAACTTTCTGAAGTATAAAGGATGGGTGGTATCTTGAACAACGATTCCTAAATATGAAATTCAGCTGACTCCACTCTCTGTTCTCAGTCATGCGCACTTCACAGAGTATTCCAGTCAAAATAATTGTTTTTATAAAACAAATTACTACCTGGCTAAGTAAAGAATATAAAACATTATTTTGACATTACTTTCATTATAGCTCTAACTGTAGAAGTATCCCATTTTCTCATTTTTATGTAAATTAAATTCAAATAAGCAATTTTTATTTTACATATTCCCTTGGTCTATCTTGCAAAAACCATTAGGGGCCAACTTTTCCACAAAAAGGAATGCAGAATGCTGTCTGCTTGTAAGTTTGTGATTCATGCCTCCTGTCAAGGCTACCAAACCAGTAAAAACACTGGAATGTAAAAAAATAAGTATGATTATGTATTTCAGGAAAACAATTTTCTCAAGAATGTTTCTGGAACAAATTTTCAGTGTTTAGCTATTTCTAGTTGATATTTCAGTGATGGAATGCCTACTGGCACCAATTTGTACTATGGAATTGTCCCACAGGACAATACTTTACTTTAGTGTGTTTAAGGTGTCTTTTTTTCAGATTCTTGTAGCAGCAAATCCTTTAGCAGCTCGTTACTTAATGGAAACTAAACAAAGCTTCTTCCAGGAAAAAAAAATGTTGATCTCTATCACCCCACAGTGAACTTCTCTTCTTAAATACATAACACATGCTTTTGGAAAATATCCTCAGTTTAATCTGAACAGTGTAAACTCCAAAGACAAGACCACGTCGTCATTCATCCATCTTGCATAGCTCAAAACTCCAAATTCTCTGGGAGGAAGAAAAGGAAATGCAGAAGATACTTCTTGTGTATACAAATCTACTTGTATGTTAGGACTAGACTTTCATCTGTCATTCCTATTAAAAATAGCCACCTACATAACTGAGAACTCAAGGGTAGGCTCTTATAAATAGGGATCCTAGAGGCCCTGGCTGACCTTCTGTGCTCTCTGCTAACAGAAAATTCTTGGGGTGTTTTTCCATTTCTTATGGAAACTCATTCTGCTTTTTATTGTTCAGAAAGCTCAGCGCTGGCTGCTCGCTTGTGACCTTATTGCTGTGTCTGTTTCTGCCAGGGTTGCTCTTCCACAGCTTTTCCATTCCACTGGAACTGTCACTGACCACCAGGATTAATTGTAAAAGAAGTATAGAGTGTAATTTACATGCAGAAGCCATGACTTTAGCGGCTGTTAAGTTATTCATAGGTTTTGAAAAATACATAATAATGATTCTGATCTTTGACTATAATATCATGTACAATCTCAATTCACTTGGAGCAACACTGGATCAAGAGGAAACGTGTTTATGAAATTTTACTGCTCCTGTCATTTACAGAGTTGCGGTGAGTTATTTTAGTGGATCCTTGCTGGAGATCCATTCCACATTGGCTTTGGCTTATGCTTTTGCCAGAAAAGAAATTGCCAGTCTTTCAGCAGGAAAATGTTTCTGCCTGGAGTTGAGCAATTGTGCCATGAGTCTCATGGAACGATGAATTTTAAAAAGGACAAGTTATTTTGTAGATGTATTTTGGAAACATGCTTTCAAAATGTTTGTCCTTTCAAAGCATTAAATCACAAATTTTTATGTCTGGTCATTACTGTTCTGACTTTACATTGTAGGAAGACATCTTGCTCCAGTTGTCCTTACTGTATCAGTGAGCTATTCCCACAGGAGAAGTCTCAGCATGCGAAAAAGGAACTACTCCTGGAATCAGTGAACTCTGTTTTAAACTGGCAAAGCAAGTTGCTCCTGCTTCTCCTCCAAGTTAACCCATAATTCCTGAAAATATATAGTTCCCAGATATAAATGTGGAAAACCTAAAATTAAAACCAGATCACTTGCCTTTTCTTTTGAGGATTGTGAAATTGCATACTTTGTGTTTATAGTAGTGTTGCTATGTAAATGTAGACTGTATAGCAAAACACTGCCTTATGCCACATTTATGTTTAGGACTTCTTTAAAGTCATCACTTGTGATTTATAGCAATATTATAATAAAATAGGACAAAATATTGTCTTCTGTAAGAAATCTATGCTTTGAAATAGGTGAATGAACAAATCCTTTAGATAATCTAATTCTGTGCTGATTCTTGGAGTTACATTCAGTTAAGTGGAGGACCATTTTCTCAGTACCTCTAGAAAATGCTTGGTTTTTTAGAGGAGACAGTTTTCTTTTTTAACCATTCAGGGGAAAATCTTCCACAGGGCGTATTTACACTAAACAGCAAAGGCAGCGCTGTCAGAGTAGCTGGAAATACCAAATAAAAAAGAGTATTATGCAGAAAATGGTGGCTTGTCTGGCAACATTGTAGCCATCTGCTAAGAGTGTGAGTACTGAGTGTCTACTTTGCATATTTCATCTACCAGAACTTAATTGCAACTTACTGGTTTTTTCATCGTTTTCAATAATAGAAGGTGGTGAAAACTCTACTAAATTGGGTGAGTTTCACATAGATTTGCTGTCTGGTCCTGTCCACTGACATGACCTAGATTCATTATTTCTTACTCACTCTTATGGCCTTGGGCACAGATTTAATGCCACAGTCGTGTGGACTAATGAGGCATGAAAACGTGGGAAAATACCATGAAAAATTAACCGAATGGTCCACAAGGTCAATTCTGCTCTGTAATTTTTGTAGCTCTTTTGTATTCTATTCTATTTCTTGGCAGAAATCTTCCACAATCGGGATCATTCCATAATTTTTGATAGAGGATTATCAGGTTGGGGTTATAGATTTTTCAGTATTATGGTGAACTGTTTTGGATTTGTTTAGAAAGGGACTTAAAATGCTGATCAGGCTCAATAGATATCCCCAACTGAATAATAACCACTCAAAGCATCCAAAAGGAAAGACTTTTTTTTCATGAATAGTCCAGTAATTTTTCCAAACCTCCATGAAAATAACACATCTTAGCGAAATAAGGGCATAGATTGCTTTTTAATATCCCAAATAAGTTTTTGTAATTGTGAAGTTAGGTTGCTAAATGTTCCCTGATAGCTGGTCATGAGGGACAAACTGACAGGGATATGTGCTGGAAGATCTCTCATCAAATCTAGGGCTAATTAGTTAGTTGGTGGCCTAAAATATAAAGAAAAATTATTAAACCAAAAAGAATAGAAACAGCTAATATTTCAAAACTAGTAACAAAGGGGTGTTAATACAGAATGAAGTCTTTGTCTGTGCTTTGATGTCTTTGATTCAAATCCATTCTTAAAAAGGGCATCAAACTTCTCATATTCCAGCGTTGCATCATCCCTGTAAAAATTCCAGCTGCTGTTGTTCCTGAAAATGCACAAACAATTTGTTGTGTAGCATGTGCAGTGTCCTGCAGCACTCAGAGTCGTGCTGCTCACACCTCCAGTGAACCATTACCTCATCCCTAAGCTTTGGGAAATCTGTTGCTAATTCTGCAAGAGTTCACCCATTGGGCAGGCAATAACGCAGCACATAAAGAGACTGAGATGGATTAAGAAGCAAATATCTAAAGAATTATTCCTTTCCTGTTGATGGTGAGTGCCTTTTGTTTATCCCACCACCATCCTTCCACAGTGTGTTTTTTTCAGAGTACACTGAAGGTGGGTATGGAAGCAAGGCCTTTCAGAGACCATTAGAGGGAAAAGCAGAAGCTGTAAGGCTGATTAGAGCTGTTATCTAAATGCCCCCATTACCCAACAGGCATCACATTGGAACAAAGGTCAGACTAATCCAAGGAAAATAATGTGAAGAGAATATTGTAGGTGTTCAGTGCTCTGGGGGTGAAGATGCACTGCACTGCTCCTTGTACCCTCTGACTCTCTAAAAGACTTTCCAGCACATCCTCCCCCCATACCACAACATTGCTGTGCCTCAGGTCAGGCAAGGACTGCACAAACTCCAGCAATCCCTCTCTGTTCCATCACACTTCCCGGCAATGGTCAGGATTGGAGAAATTTAATTAAATCTCTGGGATGTCAGGTGGAAGCTAAGAAAAACCACATGGCAGCTTACTATTCTTTCACTCTGTTTGTCTTTTCCAGGTCTTTGCCAGATCTTAAAGCTTGTGGCTACTCAGACTCATCTCTAGCAAAGCCAGAGAAACTCCATTAGGGGTAGGGAGGGTAAGGTTTGCTTAGGAAAGGCAGGACAATAGGGAGCCAAGCCTGTTGCTCTTCTACCCAAGTCACCTGCCCTCAGGACTAGTGTTTTTTGAAAACAGCAATAAATACAAAAGACACATCATAATTTGACCCCCAGCTTATCGATTTTCCTTTCTTATATACTGATAAAAAGAAGGAAGGAAGGAGAAGGGGGAAGAAAAAAGCAGAACTGGGGGAGTTAGAGAGCAAAATGGACTGATGCAAAAGCCATTTCTCTTTAAGAACTTGCTAAGTTCAAGCCTTGGTCCCAAAAGTGTCTTCAGTAACCCTTGATTCATAAAAAGCCTGGTATGGTGAATATTTCTATTCTCACATTCCCTGATTTTCGGGGTTTATGACTTCTTAAGGGCATTGTAATGTATTGAAGTTCATCTCTATATAAATAGTTCATGTATGTGGCTGTGGCTGTGTGGAGCTTTTGCAGAAAAGCAGGGAAGAAGCCCAAGGTGGGTCACTTTGTCACCATGTTTAGCCGTGTCACTCACCCACTTCAGTGCTAAATACATTTAGGGTGCGTGACACTGACACTGTGTTAGCAGCAAAAATATCAATTCCAATCATCTCTAATTTCTGTTTGCTGTAAAAATAAGCCTTCTTTAGTAGATAATCAAAGTAGTAACTACTCCTTTACCCAAATTTAATTTTATTGCAGAACTCTGTAAGTTTGTACTAGTTTAAATATTAAATTTCCACCTCAAAAGCTTCTTTACACAGGCCAGGCCAAATGTGCATCTGGTATAAATTAGCATTGCTCTGTTGATGCTGAGAGAGACAGGAAGATTTCTATCAAGCAGTGGTCAGTTCCTGTATGATTAAACATATATTATGTCAATCATTTGGGTAAAAAACGTTTTTGAATCAGGATTGCTTTCCAGCTGCTGTGCTTGGAAATCTTTTCAAATATATGCAGCAAAATAGTTTCAGGACAATGAAAGGATGAAATAACCTCGGGCTGTTTATTCAAATAATTATGACCCAAGGAAGTAGATTTCTCTGAGACTGGTCAAAATGGTTTTTTTTTTCAAAATTTAGGTAGCATAATTTTTAATTTCAAACTATGCTTGAGATTAAGTTTAGCTATATTCACTTAATACTTCAGTGTCACTCAGTGACACAGTGGGATCAGTTGGCCAAAAATTCAGTTAATCACACAGTTCTACTCAAGCAGTTCAGAAACTTTACTTGATATTAATTTCTCCATCTTTTATGGATTATCTACTCAGTGGCTATAAATGGGCATTGCTCAGCTAAGACCCTGACACCATAACTTTTGTTTTTGATCTAGACCAGTGATTTCAATCCATAGCAAACAGAGAAAGTCTGTTTAGGCTTCAGTTCACAAGGATTTTCATCTTACCCAGCCAGAGGATTTCTGTACAAAGTGGGACAACCATGCATATAAGATTGACAGATTTCTTGAGATCTGATTTATAACGAATTCTGAAGTGAGGAAAGTTTCACCTGATTTCTGAATTTCTGAGAAAATATTGTGGAACATCCCAGGCCACACCTTTCCACTGATTTAACATCAGACATCTGAGGCCCTTCAAAGCACAATTAGTCCTTTTATTTCAACAATGTCTGGCAGTAGTTCAGGTCTAAACTTCTCCTCTGAAATAACTAAATATAATTTTTATAAATAAATATTATACATAGAAATTATACCACCCTTCTAAAATACTCTTTAAAATGTTGTGTCTCTTCCTCTTTTGGTCTTCTAGACCTTGATTTAATCTTCTTGTGTTTTTCATTACAGAATACTTACTTCTACTTCATTTTTTGTTTTTCCAAACGTTCCTGGTGCCATAGCACATTAAGGGTTCCCCTAGCAACACAAAAACACGCTTTTCCTTGGAGCTGCATCTCTGTGGTCTAAAGCATTTAAATTATGACCTTTTAGCTACAGCTTGTTCTGAGTTTAATTAAGAGCATTTTAAAATAATAATGACAAAGTTTAGTGCATTCTTTGATCTGCAGAAAACTGAGCAAGGGGGTCAGATCTTGAGGGTTTTGTGCCCAGATTAGCAACGAAATATTTGCATCCAGGGTTTATTTATACATTAAAATGGAATGAGATCCTAGGTTTGGACCTTACATTCAGTTTTGTTAAATGCTGTCTTTATTGAGGCTGGCACTATGTGGACACACAGAAGCTTTAGCTAAGGATTATGAATTGCAATGAAATCTGTTTGTACCATTTTCTGTTTATTCTCTGTCACAATATTCCAGCTCTCCTGGAGTTTTACACTCTCCATAAACAGGAGGATGTGTGTATGCACACACTTCAGTTTGCTGAGGTTTACCTAAGGTTGACTGCAATGAAATATAAAGAGAATGAGTCGACATTGAAGATCTGTTTCACTTGCTACTAACCCTTTCTAGCAGCAGACCTTGAATGCCTGCACTAAATCCTACTCAGAACAGCCATCTCTTTCCCCCTAAATGGAAAAAAAAATCCTAAGAAAAATATTTAATTGGAATAATTTACCTTAAATTATTAAAACCACAGTGAGAGAGTGCAAATAAGGAAATGTAGTTCTGCTTCATTATGATAAATTCCTGAAAAGTACCTTTTAAAAACGTTTTCAGCACCGAATAAAAGCTCACAGCTTTGCTTCTTGCAGCTTTGCTCAAGTTTGTAATGGGAGAACTTCACTGTGCTGGTGCCAATCTATGATGGGACTCGCTAACTCCTGCTGGAACACTTGTCTTTCATTACTTCCTTCCTCATTTTTCCTGGAACATCATACTATTTATTTACAATAATCTATGCATATCCTGTCCTTTCAATAGTTTTGCACCATTAAAGCTTAAGTACCGTATTTGGTGAATGTCTTCAAGCCAAAATTCAAAGCACTGATTTCAGAATGAGGGCTCAAACCCATAAAGCAATGGGCAACAGTTGTTTGTAAAACTTTCCAGGAGGGGAAAAGGCACCAAGCATCAGATAGCTATGAGCTACTTTCCCTTTTTTTATCTCTTTAGTCTTGTCCTGTGTTACTAGGCAGTAAAAATTCACAGCTCTGGATATAAATAGTCTCTGATTTACTCGCAAAGCAAAGCAGATACATTCGTGGTGATCTCATTGTTTGAGGTGGGTAAATGTAGCTGGAAGATAAGTTTTCTTACACAAAAAAATGTAATGCCTCCCAATATGGTTAACTTTTATCTTTGGTCCCTGTCTATGGGCAAGCCCAGTTCATTCAAGGCCACCAGACAAAAAAGGCTCTTAATTGTATGCATCTGTGAGCTCTTTCAAATTTGGAAGAGTTATGTACATGTGAGTGCCTATCCACACAGGTCTGGTTCTAGAAAAACACTCCTATTTGTGACCTTTTGACTATCAGGCTTTTTATTTCCAAGCCTGTGTGCAAAAAGCAAGAGAACTCTGGATTTCACTTTGGACAGATGTGCAGAGGGTATCTGCAAAAGCAAACTTTCACCTTTTCTTGAAATGCCATTTTATTTATCCAATAGAGTAATTGAACAGACATAGAGCTGCTGCTGAAAGATTTGTGAGCTATGGAAACCTGTGGAAATCCTTTCTGTAACAAAGTTCAGTTTGCTCATTTAGGAGAGAGATGAGACATATAACTAAGAAACATAAAGGGAAAAATTACAAAATGAGTAGTATGAGTAAATGCTAAATGTTAGTAAATAACAAAATAAATAAAGGCCATATACAGGCCACAGAAAGTTACAACTGGTAATGAGATTTTATCTTTCTGGTAGCATTTACCTTGTAAATACCCCTCATGTTTCTGCTGTCTATTATTTAATTTTAGAATAATTAGTTACAATCAGAGAAACCTTTTTCTTTCAAACATTAGATAAAATTTGGTTTTGTTTTACCTTTCTGTAACAGTTTTTTTCTAAATGAAGTTTTTAAACATAACTGATTAGATTTTGAGCAAATTTGTTCCTTATGGAAAAAATATCTTTGAGAACTCTGTCTGAAACTTAGGTTTAGGATTAGAGGAGTCAGTAGAAATAACTGGATGTACCTACTCATCTATGACAAATATTACAAATATTCTTTTTAAATCCTAAACCTCTTTCTGTTTACAATTTTTCAGACTCCCCAGTAAATGTTTTAGTGATGTTCTGTTACAATTTTGTTAAAAGGATGAATGACTACATTAGAATAACTTCAGAGAAGAATAAACTGAACTTTTATTGTACTTAAAAATACACAGCAAGTTACCACGGCATGGAGACAGATAAAATAAATGAAGGTTTCTAACATTAAATCACCAAGTCTGTTCTAGAGGTAAACAGCATTTCCAGTTTGATTCAATTTGTTGTGTATATTTCCCCAAGCACTCTTTCATTATGATGCAGGGTGCTTCAAACATTAAAAGAGCAGTGGGAAATGCTCATCATTCTCACCCCTGCTGGTATTGGATTTGTAGATGTAGAATGGATGATACAATTAGGATTCTTTCCTTCAGCCTGTGCTTGTCCACACAGCGATGTCAGCTCTAAAAACCAGTTCTACTTTTGCTCTTGGACATTTAAGTCTTGAATGGACCCAAATCTGAGGATGCTTTAAACTGCTGTGCAAGTACCAAAGCAGGCCATTCCATCTCTGAAAGGATAAACTGAGATACAACAAAAGTCAAGAAAGTTTCCAGGAGAGGAAGCAAAAAGCTGTCTGTTTATTCCCAGCCA
The DNA here is from genome assembly GCA_013398175.1 of Climacteris rufus. Taxonomy (NCBI): domain Eukaryota; kingdom Metazoa; phylum Chordata; class Aves; order Passeriformes; family Climacteridae; genus Climacteris; species Climacteris rufus. The sequence goes on from VZRZ01001158.1 coordinate 90,261, forward strand.
GATGTACTTGTCTCTTTCTCTGTCTGTTTGACTTAGTCCTGGCTCAGCTCTCTCCTTGTTTGTGGTTTGCAAGTATGAATGGATATTATGACATGCTGTCTCCTGATGGTTCCATGTAAATAATTATGAGGAAAGGAGAGGTGGATGGAGCTACTCAGCCATTTTGGATTTTAGCAGATACTCTGAAATTTCATATCCAGACAAAACATGGCACACTGCTTAATATTGTCACTGCCTTCATTCATCCTCCTCCATCTCTGGTGTGTATAACAGGATTGCAATAAGCAGTTCCCAGCTGGAAAGCAGAGATTGTATCCTAGTTGCCAGTATGAATACATGTTTAGTAAAAAAAAAAAGATGCAGTTCCAGCTGCTTATTGCAAAAAGAAGGAATGACAAGCTATGATTAGGAAAAGACTGGGCTATGCAGAAGCTCATAGTTAGACAATAAATATTTTAATGAATTAGTAGAGAATGTCAAGCCTTTAAATAGGAGCTCTGCAAGGTACTTGAGAGACAAATGGAGAAGCAGCACTGAACTTTAAACACCAACAGGCTCTTTCTTTACCTTCTTATAATACTCTGGAGTAGAATCAACTGCAATCAAAAGTGAAATGCTGCATGCAATTATGGCCACATCACATGCCAGGGACTTCCAGTGGGGGCAAAAGGGGCAAAGAGTCCTGCACACACCTGGTGAATTTGCACAGCCCCTACATACCCATCTTCAAAATCCCTCACTACCTGGGAAGTATTTTAATTCATGCTTCTCATGCCTGTGTGATGTAAAGAAACACCATTTTGCAGATGAGAAATCTGAGTACTGCATATTCACAGTCTGGTCTCCAGAGTTAGTGCAAGAGTTCAGTCCAATCTGAAGAGAATAAGGTCCATGAATATTCAGGAACTTTTCAAACTGATAGCAAGGAGCAATCCTCATGGGCTGACCTGGGAACAGGATGTTGTTCTGGTAATGTGCAGTGTTTTAATCACAATGCATTTCCACTAACCCAAAATGAGCCCCAGGCAGTGATCAGATTAAAAAAAAAAAAAAGAAGGCTCCTTTATTCAACAGATTTTAAAAATTTATTATGTTTATGTTTGACTGAATTATTTAATCCATCTCTGGAAACTCAGGGATAACTGAAAAATAGCTCAGTGAACTGAATTCAGTGAACTTTTCATTAAACTCAGGAACATTTGGGTTGTGTTCTCACAATCCAGTTTCCTCCAAAACTGCTTCCTGGGCCTAATGTCCCTGAAACTGAAATTGTTGAATGACAGGAGGATGAGTTAAATTTCTTAGCAGATCTCAGAATTTCACCTGACAGTATTGGCAGGGACTGGACCCACTCTAAATGAAGGATGAATTGAAGTCAGGGGAATAAAGAACTTTTGGCCCTTCTCTCTGGGTGGTCCTGCCTCCCTCGGGTGCCATACCTTTAGCCATGTAAATGAGTGAAGTAATGAAATTAGAAGAGTCTTGGCTGATTTCACAAAGAAAGCATATAGTCCACAATGGCTTATTGTCTGACACAAGAACTGTGCTCTTTATACAGGAGTACTTCACCTCTGATGAGCTATCAAATGGTTTTCCGGAGGAGAATCTGAGCTCAATTTTACACTTTTGTAAGGATAGTAATTAAAAATATTGTACACTGATTGCATTGCAGCAGCATGGAAAACATGTTCTATTGCAGGGAGCAGCTGTGCATAGTGCTGTGAGTTTTTGCACTTTATGTATGGGTTAGCTGGATAATATTAAATAGAATGTATTTTGATGCAAGCCTGTGCTGATTTTGCCTTGTAACTTATTAATCAGGTAAAATACTGTTTTAACTTAGTTAGTTTTTTTTAAATTTCACTTTTAGAACTTGAGTATATCTGAATAACTCTGAGATAAAACACCTTTGTACACAAAAAGTAATAAAAATATGCCTAGAGCATACCCAGACTTCATTTACTACGCCTGCAAACAAACTTTTCCTCTTTGCAGAGCTATGTAGCTCCACACAGTCATGTTAATAGTGCCATTAATCTTTCCTGCAGCGATCTCAGCTTTTATACATTCAGCACCTGGGTCAGATTTGACCTGACAAGTTTGTCCTTGAATACTATCATTGACGAAGTCCGTGTTAAAAAACCCCTCGTGTATTATCAGCACTGCTGCTTCTTATCAAATATCTGCCAGCAGCTCTCTCCTGGAATAGTTCACTTGCAAAGCTGTTGCCACCAAACTGTGGAAACCAACCATCAGTCAAGGGCTTGTTTTGGTCTCTTTTTTTTTATAGTGATAGCAAATGAACTGCAGATGGAGCACTGTTTATACTTTCCCATCATCTCGGCAGAGCCGGGAACTGTCGCTGTGATGTCATTGCAGTGGGGCGGGACATAGAGAAAGCAGCAAGACTGGAAATATTTATTTACTGGGTTTAAGACCAGTTTGACTTGTGCTGTGGGAAGAACACCAAGGTGCTTGAAATTCAAGGTGCATGACCTCATTTTTTATGTACACCTGTAGGGGAAACACCACGGGGAGGAAAAAAAAGTTTGATGCATCTATTGATCATATAGAAAACAGAAAGAACTTGTTCTTAGATTTTATGTTGCTTCATGTCAGAAGGACCTTTGGATTGACTGGGGTGGGGTGTACATCTGAAATCTCTATCACTAAAATACTGACCTGTCTGGCTGTGACAGATGAGTTCTGTCTGATTAAGATAAATTGTATAGTCCATCGCCACCCTTAGGTGTCTACCCCATCTTTGGAAGTAGTCACTTACTGGCTGGCATGTGTTGTGCATAAAACAAAGCAGTATTAATTCAGGAAACTAATCACAGACTTTTTCACTTCCTATACCAGGCTTTAACCACGAATCTGTACTTGCAGCAGGAATGCTGTAAGTCACATCAGTGGCTGAGACGGCCATTGTAAAAGCCTAATAACAGAGACCTGCAAAGCCACAAGCAGTGACAAAGGAAACAAATCAAGGTTATGGTATCACAAAAGGATCTTTGTCTACCTGGCCAGAAAACAGGTTTTCTTTACAGTATTAATTCTTCACTGTCTAGCAAGTGTTTTGTATTGCTCATTGTAAAAGCTGCAAACAAAACATGTGAGCCTTGAACACTATCCTCTATCAAGCAAAGATCTCTAGCTACTTTTAAGAGGCTTTATATCTAACTCTGCTTTCCTAAGCACTGAGTTCATTTCAGCTAAACCAGTGTCTAGTAGAAATGAGGGAATGACTTCTTCATAGGGCAACCTATGTAGGGAGAACAAATGTCCTTTCTTTTTTTTTTTAATAATGAATTTTCAAGGCATCTATGCTAAATGATTTTGTTCTGACTGTAGTGCTTAGTGCTCAATTTAATTGCTGTCTGTAGGAAAGTGCATTATTATGTGTTTAATAGTCACTTAAGGCTCACTTAAAGTTTTTATTACAGTATGCTTATTAATAGTGCATAGCTTATTTCTGGAGAGGTTCCGTTCTTCTATTTGTGTTTAACTAATGTTTAAAAAAAAATGTGAAATTTTAAAGATGTTGGTAATATCTCTGAATATTTATGTTGGAAGAGATTTCAGGAAGTGATTTAGTCCCATTCCTCTGCTCCAGGCAGGGCTAATGTTGCCATTAGAACAGGATGCTCGTGGCCTTTTGCAGTCATATTCTTGGTGTCTGACTCGAGGTTTCCCAGCCTGTTCAGTGCCTCTCTGTAGGAGCCACAGGGAAATGTGCTCAGTTCAGCTCCCAGGCAGCCTTTAAAAAGCTTGTGCTGTGACCAGGGATTGTAGATCAGCCAGTGTGTGTCTGGAAACCTTTTTCAGCGTGCTTGGCTTTCCTGTTTTGAGCTAGTACTTCAAGGCAAAGGAAAGTAAATGTTCCATGTGGTTCCATAGGGAGAAAAAACAGTGTGGGATATAATTGACTAAAGGTCAGGAGGGGCAGATATAGAAAGATATTTTGGCAGTCAAAAACAATAATGAACTTGTTTTCTATTCACTTGGTCTAGGTTTTTTTCTGCTGCTACTTCATCACCCCTTCTGTCACTAATATTCCTTCCCTGAGTAGTTAGACTTGTATTAATCCCTCTGGCTAGCAGGAAGATCCTGATTTCAAAGCACACCTAAGTAAATACAACTTGTATCTTCATCTTTCCTATTTTTTTACTTCAGAACTACCCACTGACTTTCCAGATTTGGAGAAAATGAAAGTTGTCCTGCCTGATGTTTTTCTCTGGTTCTGCTGAGCAGGAGATGTAAACAATTAGAAGAGAATGCAGGAAAATGGGATCCTCTGAGAAGTCTGTAAGAAAAGTTCCCTTCCCTGGGCAGTGTCCCATGATGACTCTGATGCTGAGAACCTCTCCTGCACTATGGCCAGAAGGAAACAATGAAATACTCCAAGTGTCAGGAATAGGTGATAGGAGAACAGCCACTATGGTGCAGCTACAAACCTGCACAAGGGAGGACTAACTTGGGTAAATTAAATGATGTTTTTATCCTTGGGCTAGATTCTAATTTTGGTTAGGCTGGGGTAAATCAGGCATAATTTTCCTGACATCAAAGGCCCTGCTCACCACAATCCAGCTTCATCTCTTGAAACTGAGGTCAAGCCCATTAACTTTTCTAGGCAAGTTCTGCCCAAAATGAATGAGTGGAGCAAGGTCAAGCCTATGATTTTATTATTTTCAGTTGGGCACTTACATAATTTGGTGTTCACATCTGGCTTTGTCTTTCAAAGGGCTTTCTTTTTCTTTTTTTTTTTTTTTTTTTCTTCTTTTGGCGTTTTCTTTAAGAGGGTTTTTTTTTTTTTTTTTTTTTTTTTTTTGCATCTGAACCGGCAATTGTCTGGCCACAAGTATTCAGCTGCCCAGTTTAGATGGGATGGGTTAGGGGTAGTCCATCTTGAGAAATACAGATGCAAAAGGATGTAATTTTTAGGATGCTGTAAGAAAGCTCTATTGGGTTCTAGGGGTCAAGGTTCAGGCTGTTATAAAACTGGAGTTTTTTTCAGTCTGTACCAGTTTTCTTCTTGCACTTTAATTAAGTTAGTGAGCCATATGCAGAGCAGAGATGAAAGTCTCAAAGTAAGTGCCTGTGGCCTTATTTTGGATAATCCATAACATTTTTCATTATGTTAAATCACAAGTATTGGGCAACCACTGGTGCAGAACCCCAGTTCAGGTGGTTGTGCTTAGCTGTATGTCATTCTTCAGCTGGATACTTGTACATGCACCAAGGATACCTTCTCTCAAACTATCATTCACTGTTTTAACTTCCATTATTTCTGTTCATGTAAGACATCTTTAGCCAGAGGAGAACAACTGTCTTCCCTCACAGCAAAATATCAGTGCAAGTACCAACTTTATGTGCACTTTAATTGTTCTGTACCACGCATTTCTCTTGTTCCTCTCAAAACCTGCCTGGCTGCTGGGAGGAGCTGTGCTGAACCTGTCAGAGGTTTCCTCATAGGAGTGATGGCCTCTGACATGTCTTATTTATGAGTCATTTCATATTGTTGTGATTTCATACTGCTTTAGAAGCAGGGAATTGCTTTATCAACATGCTACATTAGACATTTCTAGTAAAGAGAAATCCAGCTGCTCTTGGAGCTGCTGGTTAATGCATTCCCATGCAAAGCTACGGTAAAAGGTCTGATCTGTAACAAGGGGTAAATTTCAAATACCCTCCTGAGACTATGTACACCTGAGTAAAAGCCACCTGTACTAAAGATTCCCAGCCACCAGGTGACAATGAGCTGTGCTGCCCTGGCTGGAGACATGGGACGACCATCCACTGTCATATTTAGGAACTGGATGTGAGAATCCATATTCCCAAGTAACCCTTAGGGCCTCTGATGGATCTCAGCACACTGGCAGTGACTGCAGCTTTTTCATTCCACTTGGTGTGAATCAATTTTCGTTCCCCTGGTTGCCTTTTGTCATTTGCCACTTAGCGATGTCATCTGTGGTATGTTTTAACACTCTCCATGTCCTTTGGAAAGCAACTGTTATTTCAGCTGTGAGCCTGATAATCTACTGAAGTGGTGATGGCTTTTTTAAAGAAAATGGCAATTATCTTGTGCAGTTATGCAGAGCTTGACATCTCCTCAAGCCAGTGTATACTGCTACCAACAAGAAGAAATAAGAGCATGTGGAGCACTGTGCTTATCTCGCAAAGAGCTGGTGATCATTTAAGAATGAGTTCTGAGAGAAATATTTGCTTCTGGCCTATTCTGAGGTTGTAACTTTTACAGGGATAAAGTGGTAAAGTTATTCTACCAGGATTTTTTCCTATTGAGGCAAGAAAATAACCCTCAAGGACACCAGCAGAGCTCAGCAGCATTTCTCCCAGGTTGCAGTAAGGTCAGCATTACAAATTCCTCATTTTTTGGGATGCTCTGGGAACCTTTATTCATTTACAGGAAAGCATTCCTCTGTAGATGTCACACTTCAACTGGAGCACTTTCATTTCTAGTAGAATACTACTGCAGCAATTAGGGCTTCATAGGCATGTCCTTAACTAACAGAGAAGCTGAGAAGAAACTGCTTCTAAAGGAGCCCCATCTCATGTTCTTCACTTTGAGATCCTAATGGGGCAGTCTGAGCCAACAGGATTGACAAATGTGCTCTGCAGGAGGCCCAGTGTTTGGAAGTATGTGCTGCAAGTGCCTCACAAAAATTACACTACAAAGGAAGTTGCTGTAGCAAAGCCAAACACCACAGACACAAAGTAGTGGTGTTGTAGACATTCATACAAGTTTCATTTCTTCTGTCTCTATTATGGTATCAGTCTTTAGCTACATGGCAGTCCTACAGATTTCTCCCATTTTCTGCATTTATTTTTTGTGCAACCAGAGTATATCCAGCTAAAACTCTGACTAAAACACCTCGAGATAATGACACCTTTGATCATAGTTTCTTGTATGCCCAAGTTCACCCCAACCATCATTTTGTAAGTACATACAATATCAATATACTGCCTTGGATAAAGTGGTGTGGTCTAAACAGGTGAAGATAAGAAAACCCCATGCACAGTTCAGAAAGGGCAGGGAATTGGAAGCCAGGAAAAGACATGGTAATGGTGGAAAGATTGAATTTCATGTAATACGCAGCAGTCTCAGCGTGCATGGTGCCTGGCCAAGGTAAACCACACAATAAGTTACTGTACAAACAGAGAATCATGAAGTGTGTGATCCTTTAATCTTGAGGTGGCATCAGTGTAGTTCTGTTATAATTACTTTGTTATGCATAGAAGAAGCTAATGTGGTTCCAATTCCTGAAGAGACATGGTAGCTTCTAATTGTTGCAAAATAGATAAAGACAGTTCTACAGTTTCACAGGCATGCTTAAAATCCAGCTGTCAGGCATATTTCTGTTAGCTATGGTTTGGAAGGTGTTTGAGGGGAACGGCAGTTTAATGGAGCATCTGGATCTCATTGGAGACCTGTTTTTGTTTTTGTGTTTCTTAATTTATTATTACACTTTCCAGCTGGGCTCATAGAGGCACAAAAAAGACAAGACATGGCTCCAAGTCACAAAGCAAATTTGTATTTCAGGTTAAACTTGAAAGGCTTCTTTGGCTTTTTATCTAAAACATTAAATGTAAGAGCTTCCAATACTTGATATTTTTACTTGTCACTTGAAGTTTAACTCATGAAATGTATTAACATTCCTTGTTTTGGAAATTATTTTTAAACGATATTATAGAAGACACTTTTTTTCAGTTTTGTTTTGGTCCCCTGATGCTGTAGGAATAGTTGTTATCCACTTTTTTTATTCAGGAGCATGGGTGGGGCGGGGGGGGTGTTTGTGATTTGATGACTCCTGGAGCTACACTGTAAAAAGTGCTATATGTTATGGGTAATCAATACTTGATTCTTAATATAGATAAAGAAATAGCAGAACGTGCCAGCTATTGCTGTGCTGACACCAGTTATCCTAGTTATGAGTCTTCTTGCTGGCTGTTCATCCTCTCAGTATCCATTTTCCAGTTATTTCTGTCAAACCTTTGCTTTGGAAAAAGAGCAAAGAACTGCAGTCACATCCATGTTCTGATCCTTGCCTGCTGTACTCCTCCCTCCCAGGATCCAAGTTTGTTGTCCTCCCACTCTGTTAAACTCTGCCAAAATGCAGAATGTAATTGAGAAATAACGTATTAGCCCTGTTGTAAGGAAATAAGGAAATCCAAAAGGAAATTCCACTTGTAAGTATCTTCAATTCTGTTAAGCCAAACTGTATATTTGGTTGTCTGCTCGGAGGGGAAAACTGAGGCCCAGCCACTTAGTTGAAGGTGTGTTTAACCTTGGCTGTGCTGGCTGTTTACTACTTAGGTAAGTTCTTGCCATTTCTGATATCTGTCCTTGGAACCTGTGTGACAGCCAAATCATTTCCATGGACGTGAAGTGGAAAGACAAGAAATTTATCCAAGGGCTTAATCTGAATGAGATACATAGTTTTACAAGAGATTGAAGAGGGCTCTTGAGACAGTAAGTAGAAATATGCCCAGAAGTAGCCATTTGGGTGTCAGGTCTTTAGATTTATATTCATACTCACAGATCTAATTACTGCTGGTGAACTGGAAATATCTATATCAGCTCCACTCTTCCCTAACGTGCTGCTGATCACAGCTGTGTAAAGCCAGTAAGTGAAAAAACAGAAAGTGTTTGTCAGATCTCAAACACTGGTCCAATTTCTTCTTGTTCATGATCCATGCAGAAGAAGGCAGGGGGGATTCCAATTACTTTTTATCACGTCAATAAAATTGGATAATTTCTCTGAGTTTTGTGGAACAAGATATTACCTAATGTAAATTACAGCGGCCACATGGATGTTTTATCACAGGAGCTGTTCTTCCATCTGGGACCTTTGGAATACTTCCTGCACCCTTTCCTCTCACCTTACCTTTGAGCTGCTGCTGTGCTCAGGTAATGTGGAGGTAAAGCCAAAAGCCCCCAGGAGCACAAAAGAGATTTATGAGACCTGTGTATGTTTTCCACTGAATTGGTGACAAACCCTGAAAGATGGATAGATGGATAGTATCTAATTGTAACAGTGATCTATAACTTGTGGTTCTCATGCAAGTGTGATGGTTCCTTCTCAAATTCCTGCATTTATTCCTGCAGCTCTAAATATTGCAGTCTAATGCCTTTTCCCTGTGTATCTTTGCTCTCTTGACTTAAATTCTCAGGTCCTATCCACAGAGTCACACATTTCTCACTCACCTAGCAATACTTAGAGCATTGTCAGGATTTGAAACCCTCCAAATCATTGGACAGCCATCAGTAAATGCACAAGTTCTTGCTTTGGAGAACTCCTTGAACACTGTTGGGATGGATGTGAGCAATTCTGCCTGTGTCAGCCAAAAAGGCAGCAGACAAATGCAGGGAGAAGAGCATGCTAACAAGTGTTGGGAAGCAGCAGGCTGCCAAATGAGAGCATGCAGAGCATAGTGCTTTAAAAAGTGGTGGAATTTGTTACTTTATTCTAATTTCCTGTGTTTGGAAGGCTTTTTTTTGAAGTTGTGATGGCACTGGAGACAGTAGTGATGATGAGCTGGAGAGAAACATAACCTGCATGCAGTCCCCAGTCTCAGAAAATTTTGAAACCTGAATCATTTTCTTCTGGGAAAACTTTTAGTCCCAGTTATGTTCCAAAAGAATTTCTGAGGCAGCCTGCCCATCCAATTTCTCTCTTTTCAAGCTTAGAAAATAGCAGGCTGATAGCACCCTTTTGACCCTGCAGAGCATAAGGCAATCGAAAAGTCATGGAGCTGCCCCTGGAAGCTGGGTTATGGATTCTGGCCAAAAACATGGAAGCTGTAATTGGTGTGGAATATTTTTCTTCTCTTAATCACGCCTTCATATTTGAACTCTTTCCAGCCTTCCCAAAGAACAAGTCATTAGCCACTCCTTTGGAAGCAGAAAGGCTTGAGGCAGCATAGCTTGAGATTTGTTTGACCTTTCAGCTCTGCTTTCCTTTGAGCACAGGATTACTTCTCTATGCAATTTGGATTATGTAGGGATTCAAACATCTGAGAGAGTGAGGGAAATTATAATTTTAGGGTCAAGGAATGAGACTTTTGGAGGAGCTGCTGTCTAATGGCTGATATGTTTTTTCAGGAAGTTTGGTGTTATCAGAGTAGTTGCTGAAACTACTTGCATTAAAATCTGAGGGGTCTGGATAGGATGTGAAAGTCTGAAAATTCCATCTACTAAGGACAAGTCTTACCCTGTCATGTGTCTTGAAGGCCTGTTCACAGCAGAAAATATTTGAGAAAAAAAAATCAGTATGCAAAAGGAAAGAGTTAAATTATCAAAAAACCTCAAGAAATAGGTTATAATTATCTGATTGGACTGTCCAAAAGAAAGAGAACACTGCTTCCCCTATGCCCAAAAAGGGTTTGCAGGACTGACCTCTCAGAGAAGCTGACCTAGTATTTATGGTAACAAGAGATTCCTGAAGGAGCTGCCTCTGCCAGAAGAGCTGCTGCAGAGATGTTCCTCTTAAATGAAATGACACCATTCCTGTAGGAAATAAAATCTAACTAAAATCACTAGTGTTATGGAAAATATTCCCAAACCTACACTGTGCTGCACAGTTGCTTCAAAACATCCTGGAGACCAGAGGCACATGGAGGATCAAATGCTGCACCTTACAGCCAATCATACCAATTCAATGGGTATATAATGTCATCCAGTGTGTGGAAACAAAGTCAGAACAGCTGATTTAATTCACAGAAAATACCGAATTTGGTTAGTATCCTTTAGTGATTGGTTGTCTTATTTAGGGTAGGATTTGTTTGGTAACAGCTAAATGTAAATTCCACTTGCACAATGTAGCCCTGGATTACTGTGATTCCCACCCTCTCCCTGGCTGGGGGAATTTGGGTTTGATCTTGAGTAACTAAGACAGAAGTACCAAAGTACAGTAAATCCAGCGTAATACTTTCTTACCTCAAAATACACATTCCAAAACACTGGAAGAACACAGCATATTTTTCTGAATTATTTACTCAAAAAACAGATGAAAAATAATACAGTTCGTGGAGCTCATGTGTCATTAAAAGAATGTACAGTGCATACATCTTAATATGCAACATACATATAGTTCCAAATGTATTAGTGCATGGAGTCAGAGGAGAAGAGAATTCTAAAGGCAAAGCACAAGTTGCTCCCACAAATCAAGAGGAAGGTAGGCCAAAAAATAACTTTACTGAGATTTTATTTCTAGTTTGCATACAAGTCTGCAGCACGTTGGAATCTCATGTGTAATCATGCAGTATTTGTCTTTTCAGCGTGAATAACATCCTGAGAAAGAGGTAACTTGCTCTGAATGTGCCACTCCTCTACTTTCTAATCAATTTGAGGAGGTCACTAGCAATGCCAGGCATCTGTGTAGCTGTTGGGGTGCATAACTTCTGTTGACTTGTCTGTCTCCAGCTTGCATTATCAGGTTACTTTTCTTTCAGGGGCCTGCATAAGAGAACATGCCTCTGCCCAGTGCCAATTATACGTGCAAAGAAAAGCCTTTTTGTTTGGGTTTGCCTTTGATGTGTGTCGAGAGGAAGCGTGCAAACCACACTGCTGGGTTAGCTGACCTCTCCGCGGTGAGTTCCAATTGCACTTAGCTTTCAAATAGCTTTAAAAAGTGAAGGATTTTCAAAGCTGTAATTCCAAATTGTTCCCAGCACAAACCCCAAATAGCTGCACTTTGTGCTGGGAAATGCCTTGAAGGCTGAAGGAGGGAGCCTTCTCTCCAGGCCATGTAGATGTTTTACAGCTGTACAAAAGGCCTTGAGGTTAAAGTGACTTCCTTGGAGATCCCATCCATAGATGGGCTGTGGTTGTGAAGGATGACCTTGGCCTGTTGTCCCCAGTGCCTGCTGTGGGGGAGGAATGTGATGATGGGAGAGCTGCACATCTTCACCTTCCGAGGCCCCGCTGTCAGTGCCCTCACCTCTCCTTGCACACCCTCCCTCCTGATGGGTACAGACAGAGCTGGCTGATCCAAAGGGAGCATGCCTGGGGCTGGGAGCAGCATGCCACGTTCTGAGTGCTCTTATGAACTCTTTGGGGAAGCACAGGAGTCCTGGGCTGTGCTGACACCAGTGCCTTGTTTCTCGTAATTCGAGTAGTGTTTGTTTTATAGACTCAAAACTTTCTCAAGCAACTCTGAAAGCCCCAACTCCAATGTCTGCTTTACAATTATCTGACAACTAATTCAATAAAACCTCTGCAATTAACAGGCTCAATTCGTGCAGCTCATGTTCTTCAGGGCCTCATCTGAAGGTTTTGCAGTTCCTAATGGGTGGAACTTTGCAGATGCTGCACTGATCCACTAAGCTCTGCCCTAATATTGTTTAAAAGTAATTACCCTCACCATGTTGTTTCTGCTTTGCTATTTCTAAACTATGCAAATTCAGGAGGCTGCCTCTTGCACATGGTTATAAATTGCTGGTTGGGGCGAGGTATCTAACAGGCATCTAAAATATAATAAAACATTAAATGCATTTTCACATTGTGCACATTCTGTTTACATACTATTCACCAGCGACTCTGAATTTGGTTCACAATAATAAACATTCAGGGGAAAAGTTCTATTCTTAGTAATGAGCAGATACAACAGAAGGGTTTTGGCATATAGTTCTTCCCTTGAGGAACTTTGCCTGAAATCGGTATGAGGAAAAACTCAATAAAATACTAAGATTTCACGTATTGCTGATTGTATTTGAAAAGCACAGGAGAAAGTCATGGCAGGAATTTAATAGGAGGGAGAAGGAAAGTAGGGTGCAAAGTGTATCCCTTAAAAAATAAAATTTTCTAATTTGTTATCAAGAAGAACAGCAGGTTTTATTAGTGGCTTATAAACAACACTGAAATCTGGAAATAACAATTAACAGCAGCCCACGGCTTGTTAAGTCCGTGATAGAAGGTTATAATTCATATGCCATCTGGACGTGGAAATTTTGTTGAAAGCAGCCCTCTACATGAGCTCATCACTTGGTGCAAAATATTCTGCAGGAACATATCTCAAAAAACAGCATGAGAAATGAGGGGCAACAGTGTTCAGGATAAGAATCGATAAATTCTGTGGAGGAAGGAGATGACTTTATATTCAACTTTGACTTATTGATATTATCCTGAATTCAAAAGTTTGTATTAGATCCTGGAGTATGAGTGCTCTCTTGGTTCTTAATGATCTCTTTAGACTGTGACATGTCCCACAGAAAAAAGTCCTGCCAAAGACTTTACCTACAAATCTTATTCTGAATACCTGGCAGGAAAATGAAAATGGGAGAAAAACATAAAAATAAAATATTAAAGATAGCTTGGTCGAGTCTGCCAGCTCATCTGACACATAAGAAAAGATGGGAAAACTTTTTATATTTATGCTAAAAAATAGAAAACATGTCATATACATTACATGACAGAAGGTAAATGCTAGTGAGAAGAGATTATTTCAGGGATAAAATTCACACATCAAAAAATTCATGTTGACTAAAAGCTCTTTTAGTTTTTAAGTAAGAGAGGCCATTAATTTTTAAAGCAGGGAAAGCCCAGAGCCTTCCAGAAATTTAGCCTCAGGAATTGTCTGAAGCAGATCAGTTTAATTTAGCATTTAACACAGAGAAAATGCACATAGAAGGACCAGCAGTAATTAAACTTTCAAGAGGGTTTCCAACTAAAACTGGGATCACAGATTATAAGCTCAGTTTGTCAAACATAGCACATTACTTATAGAAATATTAAGATACATGTCATGGACCTGAAGTAATCTGATGTGGATGTTAATTATGGAGCAGTTAAGTTCTGTAATTAAAACCAGGCTTTTCTGATAGCTGTGGCTGTCTCCACATTGTTTTGAAGTGTTTGATCTTGAAGGATATTTGCTGAACTAAATGGCCATGACCACAATCACACACAGCATATTTTGGAGTTGTGGAAAGATGAGCTCACCAAGCCTGATCCAGTGACCAATGTCAGCCTAGACAACCAATTTGATTCTCATATATACTGAAAATGCTCTCTGCTTGCATTTTCATTTAGAGATGTTTTTGGCAAAGTAAGTCATCAGTTCTCCTGCTCTCACGAGTCCTCTTCATAGTGGCCCTTTAGCAAAATGTGTTCCCAGCTGAGATTCACACCATTAGTCATGTGTTGATTCAGCCAGTCTTCCCAAAGCCTGGCCTACGTCTCCTAGCAGTGTATCTTCCTTGTGTATCCTTTCCTTTGAATTATTGCTGATCCAGCTCTGTATCAAAGTAATTCTGAGTACATAGTATTTTATACTAACATGCACCTTTGCTTATTTTGCTAAAGACCTTTTGGGAATAATAATTAAAATTGTACTCGCCACTGAAAACACTGGGACTTTCCTAAAAGACTATTCAGTTATATGAGATTAAGGTACTAAAGGATCCTCCCCTTAGCATGGAAAAGATGTAAAAGGAGCCTTAATTAGTTTAAGCCCTGTTCAAAATGAGACTCACTATTGTACCAGGCCCATAGTGTTGTTTTATAGAATAAAAAACTGTTAAAGTCAGAGTTGAGTACATCAAAATCGGTGAAACCATTCTTGAACGTTTAATCATTGCATATATTTGGAACACTGACATTACTAGACTTATGAGTATTGTGAGAATCACAACTTTAGTCATGCCTAAACACAAACCTTACAGAAACATTCCTTACAAACTTAAAGCCGTGAAGCAAATTGATTTGTGGTTTGGAGGACAACATTCTCTTTGGGATTCTGTTTAGTTTTCCTTTTAAAAAGAGGGTTATCTCAGAAACAAGTTTTCCTCTTTTAATTTGTCCAGAAAATGGCAAAATTTATTAAAAATACTATGCTGGTAAAAATACTGTTTTGGTACTTTATACTTCTTTATTTTCTATTATATTCTGTTTTATACACAGCACATTCTGCACAAAGAAATTCAGTTGCAGAAACCATGGTTTTAAGTGGGAAGCTGAGACTTTCTGATAAATTGCAAATAGCTAATCTGAAAAAGTGATTTCTGGTATCTTCTCCTGAATGAAAAAGAACACATTTCTTCAGACATGTGTTCTTGCTATCTGCTGATCTTAGCATGTAAGAATGTTTCAGAATAGGACAGGACTGTATTAAGGGAACTTGGATGAGTAAATTCTCCTGTGGCTCTTTAGGAAGTTATAATCTGCAAAAGGACTTCAGTTGCAAGGAATCTCTTCTACTTAGAAGGCAAAAAGGGAAAATTAAAACCCCCTAATGCACGCAGCTTGCTATCTGATTTTTCCCCTCATGTGTAGCCAGATTTTTCTGAGGGAAAAAAACTTTAATGATAATTGCCTTTTTCCATAGCAGCACAAGAATTTTTTTGAACAGATGCTGAGTGATTCCGTTCTGTGCAGTTGGACTGGCGGCTCTCAGAGTGCTTGTTCAGGGCTGCCAAGTTATGAAATGTTTGAGGTACAAGCAGAGTGTGAATAAAGCTTTTACTACTTTGAACAAGACAACTCGGCTCAAAACTCCCTTGCTTACATTTGCATGGATATTAATGACCTGTTAGTTAAATGTGGATATAAAAATGTCAGATGGACTCAAACAAATCAAATCATAATTCTTTCTAGTTTTGGCCTTGAAATGTTTTATCGTTGCTATCACTGAGCTTGTTTTGTGTTTCCTGGTTGCTACATGGTCACCTCTTTAAATACAAATAAAGCCACAAATCAGCAGCTGCTTTTATTGTCATTTATATCAACAGACTTGTTGTCTCTGCTTTCATAGATGAGGGAATGGTTTCTAAATGGGACCAGTGCAGAGCTCCTTACATTATTCGTTATATTTAAGATGATATCTGTGAAAAACAGCAAGTTTCCCAGGGTCTAAAATCTTTCAGATATGCTACAAGAAGCTTCAATTAATCCTCTTAAAGTCTGTTTCAGAATTTAAATACTATTGTTGTTGTATTTTCAATTCTAGATTATGCCTTTATGTTTGCCAGTCCTTCATTTTTGTAAAGAAAGAATTAACATTTCATCTGATAATGATTTTAAAATTAGCAGTATGACCAATTTTTAAATTTTCCTCTTTTCTTTTTCTCTTCTCTCAGTGTGGTTTTGTAAGTGAAGACAAATAGGAAAGGCAAGTACGGAAGAATTGCGGATTTCAGAAAGGAAATTTATGTATTTAAATCCATTGACAGAAAAAATGAAGTTTCAATATTTTGTATAAAATTATTGTATCATTTTCAACAAGACCTAGCTCTTCATATTTGTTAATGATATCACTCAAGTAATGACACAGCTTTTCAGAAATGATAACTAATGCTAGAGATTACACAGTGAATTCAAAGATCGCTCCCTTTCTGGTTCTGCAGCACAAGTCTGATCTTGATCAAGTTCCTAGGCAGTAATGCTGAGCAAGTGTTACAACAGCGTTGTATTTTGTTCTTGTCACTACGGTTTCCAAAGGCTGTAAAACTCTTCTGTGTTCCTGATCCTTCTCATAATATTGCTGTGTGATGCTATAATGTGCAAGAGTTGTGTCATCACCCTATGAGCCAACATCTGGAAAGCATTAATCCTTCGTAGAGCACAGGATGGCACAGACAAAACTGATGCATTGAGAAAGATCAAAACTTCTCTGCTGTGCCCTGGTAGGATGAGTGATGGCCAGGTGAAGGCTGGGAATCTCTCAGGATCCTTCAGACAGACTTCTGGCATATACACTGTGGCTGCACATATGGTATGACCAGGAACATAAATGCTCAACGTGAAAAGGGTGTGGAATATTGTGGGTTTTATTTAGTTACAAGCAGTTAGTGACAGTCCTGTCTGTAAAAAGTGACAGCTACATCTGTGTGGATAAATTTCACAGCTGAAACAGATCTGAACCCAGATATTTTGAATCTAATTGCATGTCTGGTACATGTGCAGAATATCTCTGTGGCATAGAGCAGCAGGCACAGGTAGGACATCTTGTTACATGTGGCATGAATGGTACAGGAGTATTTTTCTATGCTGACACAACTCATCTGTTCAAACCTAAAGACCTCATTTGCAACCTTAATCTTTTCTATCTTCTCTTGTAGTGGTAGCTTAAATTAATGTTTCAGCTTCAAACCCAAATATTTTGAATGTACCTCTTGTGGAAACATTTATGCAAGGCCAATTGTGTCTGTTCCACACAACCTAGGAAAGCTCACTCTAAAAGTCAAGAAGAACTGTAGCTTTTCATTAGTACTTTTGCTGGACGCTATCTTTGCTTTATTGATGTCGTAACCCCCATCAAGCTCCCTTGACTCTCATGGTTCGACTGAGCTGGGACTGTTCAGGCTGGAGAATAGTGCAGAAGACAGAAGTAGAAGTGATGCTGTCTTTTATTTTTTTTTTTTCCAGAATGCCTGCAGCCATGATTTTCCACTCAGTAAAGTTTTTTGCCCTAAAGGAAGAAAGAGTAGGCTGATGCTCAGAGAACAAGTGATAAGGATCTGGGAAGATTTTAAGACCTCATGACAAACTAAAATCTTTTCCAAACAGAATTACAATTCGCTGCTTATCTGTGCTCTGATGAGATTTCTGAGTACCCAAAGAATTCTTGGTGGTTCAGAAAGAGAATTTTTACTTCTAATATTCCTCATGTTCTGTGAGCTATGCAGAGGCAATGGAAAACATTTGTCAAAACAGATGGCAGGGTGAGCCCCTCGCCACTGAATACAAATGGGAACTTCAAGGTCCAGTTAATGGCTGGCAAGCCAAGAAACTTTTGGAAACTTGTTTTAACATTGAATAGACCCCAAAGAATACACTGTTACAATTCCAGGACTTCGTGGCTATGGCCAAACTCGGAATTCTGTGAGAACAGTCGTTTCACAGTTTGTGTTTCCAGCCAGAACAAAGAACTGCTGAGGTGCACGAAAACTAAGATGTAGCAGCTAACATAGTTGTCAGGATTTTTGCAAAGACATGTTCGACAGCTGCTTCAGCCCAGCAGAACATTTCTTTGCCCAGTGCTTCCTGATAATCTGCTATGCCACTCCGTTGCTTTTCATATGCTAAAAGAAATGTTATCTTAAAAGCAATCGTGTCCATAAAATATACTGAGAGACTAAACGTGAAAATATCTGGTTTTTCTATTAAAAACATACTGGCATGTTACGCTGGAGTCAGTTTCACAGAAACAAGTTAGGTAAGATGTGGAAACTATGGGCTGTGTAGCTAAAAGGTTTCAATTGCTGGTGGCATGACTACTAAAAGCAAAACAAAATCACAGAGATGTCTTATGTACCTCCAATGAAACAGGTACTGGGCTAATTTGTGCTGATTAATAATGAAAAAGGCTCTTGCTAGGATTTAAACAATTTACCGTTACATGAGCAGATGTTACTTGCCTGAGTTTGGAATAAGAACATGGAAAAAAGCTCCTATGAAGTGTTTGCAATAGTGATCAGTGCTTTACATGGACTCTAATCAAGATGCTACTTATTTAACTGTGCACTGGACTAGAAAGGAAGCTTTTTTCTATGAGTGCTGCTCAATGCAATGCAACTGCAAAGTTAAACTGCACCATGCCTGTCTCTACCTTAGCATCCTTTTTCCATACATCAGGAATTCAGCATCCAAGACCAGGAGTGTAGGGCTGTTGAAAACACAACTGACCTCTTAATCTTGCGCACAAGTGCCTGTCACCAGGTAGAGAAGGTTTCTTCCCAGTGGTGTCCTGCTGAGCTCCCTTCTTCTTTCTTCACACTGAGGGGAATGTACAGCAGCAACTCAAAATCAAGAGCAAGGGCTGAAAGATAACTTTTGTGCCTGATAATTGTCAAACTACCCAGACTTGTTTTCCACAGCTTCACTAATTAATTCCTAAGAATTCTTAAGGCTACCTGACCTCCTCTACATTTTTTTTTCCTTTTAGAATTTAATGGAGATTTGGAATGGATGTCATGACTGAAGGCCAGGTTGTGGTTAACGATATCCTAAGGTAAGCCTTTATACACCCAGTGTTATTACTTTTTTTTGTTTATTTAGAGTTGTAAAGAAGCCTTGATGTGCATTATACCCTGTGTAACTTGCAAGCGAGTATGGAATGATGGCAGGTACTTAGTTTCTATACCAGTGGTTTCAGACTGAACCTAGAGACCAAATTAAATAATTAAAATCCAGCTAGTCTTATAAAGATGTGAAATTCTTCCTCTTCAAAACCTTTGTGATCTTTATGCAACAAATTTGGCCAATATGTCACGATTGCTTCCTGCAAAGCAGAACTGGGAGTTAGGTGAAAAAAGCTGTAAAATGTTCTCTTAGGATTTAGGCACTGATGTTCAGTGCAGGAGATGTTAACGCACCTCAGTTGGCAGGAAGATTCAATTTTTAAAACTCTGTGTGTTCCAAATAACTCTGGCAGATGTACAATGAAGCCCACAGAGCTGTGGGAGCTAACCACTGATACTGAGGATCTTGGATCGTCCTGACAGGTAACAGCTTGCTGCAGTGGCTGTCTCCAGAGGGTTGCTGTTGGAAGCAACACATTTCAGTGCCTCTTTTCTTGACAGTATGTGGGATTAATTTAGTTTAAATATCCCTGTGGACAAGGATCTCTCTCGAAGGAAATGGCTGCAGAGATCCAAACTGAATGGCGAAGAATTACGGTTGCCAAATTTGTTTACATAGATGGTTTTTTTGCTGGGACTTTCACTGTGTAGTTCAACACTGAAAAAAAAGTAATTTCTGGATTGAAGCACTTGGAAACAGTATAAGGGAACAAAAATGGATGTACAGAACTAGAAAATAATTCTTTTAACTATATCCATCATTTAAAATAGAAAAAAAATCATTACGTGAATTGCCTTTTCCCAAGTCTGACTAAGGAACAAAGTATTTCTTGTTGGATTTTTGAATGTGTTCAGTACTGTGCAAACAAAAGAAATGCTCTTTTCCCTTAATGCTTCTATAAACCTAGATTCTGCCACTTTAATCTCCCAGTGACAATAATACAACATTTTATTTCCTGATTCCTTGTGACTATTAAACCTATGATCTTAGATAATTTTGTTAAAACACAATTAAAATTTAATGACTTGCCTAGTTATCTTCCTAGTCAAACTTGTCCTCGTTTGAAAGGGCTTTTTTCTAATTTTGAGTTATTAAATTCTGTGAGAAAGATGAAAGGTGCCCTCCTGCTCCTAATTACATAGGATCAATGGCTCAGATAACTCAAGGTTTGATATCTCAGTAAATCCAGCTGTCTGCAGTAAGTATTATATTATTAGGCCATTTTAGAGTGAGAGTTAAATTCCCAGTTCTTTCTTGAACAGCATCAATACATCATGCTAAGCAAGCATCCCTTTCCTGTGGAACATGGTCCTGTTTTTGTTTCGAATTTTGAAATGTACCATGTCATTTTCAGTTGCTAAGCTGTGTGATTTACTGACTGTTCTCGACGGATTGTATTGGCATCCCATGAGGACTGCATTCTAGCCTTCTTCCCTAAAATACAGGCAGTTCTAAGAAAGCAGCACTATTCTTGTGAAAACAGCATTTATATATTTCTCTTGCATGTTTATCCTCAGCATCATCTTACTGGGAACATGTTTAATCTGCCAAAAACTCTTCTGAACTCTGACTCCAAATCATTCCAAAGTCCAAATTTCTCATGCAAATGCCATATGACTTCAGGTAGGCAGAGAACTCTGCTTTCTCTAAGCACATTATCTGCAACCAACTTTACAGTTTTCGGAGCCTTTAGACTGCTGCATATTCAAAGCACTGTTTACTTATCGCCCTTGTCATCTAGTCAGATTGCATAACTTTGATCTAGGCAGTTTGCTTTCAGTCTTACCTCGGTGTTCACAACCTTATCGTGCTGAGAAGTCTTACCCAGGCGCCTTATCCCAAAACCTTGGGGCTTTTTGTTTGTTTGATCAACTCCCATGGCTTGCGAGCACTGCAGCTTTTGTTCAGTCGGAGTTCGGAAAGCTGGTGCATGCCTCTGCACTGCTTGGGCTTTCCTTAATCAACATATGCACTACAATATATTGTTTGTTTTGAATCTGATGTCATGGGAAAAAGTGTGGCTTCGGTCAGTATGGAAGCTTGCCCAGATACGTTTGAGTTGTTTCTTCCTTGACTGAAGTATCTGCTTGAAACTTTTCACTTGCCTTCTAATGGTTATTCCTGCTCATCCACAGGCTGTTTTCAGTCCAAATATAGTGCTACTTCATTGAAAAAATCCAAGAAGAGTGCTCTTTTTGGCACATGTTGAACAATCCCAGCTAAATCCCTTCTGAAATTCCACAGTCCAGTTTGTCATGGAAGGTCACAGGCTTGCTGAGGCTGTCCCTGCGGACATTTCAGCGACTTCTGCGTCTGCACAGCTACAAAAACTCTGCTGAAATCTGGAATGTTTTCCAAACCCTTTCTTCCCCTCCCTCTGAAGCTGCTGTGAGGAAGCAGTGACCGAGGGTATCCTTGTGAAACTCCTGTTGACCCTCAATATGGAATGTGCAGCCAGTTCAGGGCTGCAGCAGGGTCCTGTGTTTGGGGTTTTTTTTGTACTGAGGGATCCTTTCACATGATATTTGGGAATGACTTTAAAAGAACAGCTAAAGTGATTTTATTTGCTTGTCTGCATAACTAAAGGATATTAGTCAGGGCAAACTAATGTAACTCCACTGATATTATTAGAGCTGAGTTAGAACAACTGGAGAACAAGTCCTTAAATTCTAGGGAAATTCTTATTCTACAGGCTGAGTTTCAAAGACTCTAATTCTGTCTAATAATGTTAGGAGTCTTTAATACCCAGCTAATTCCTAATTAGCTTTTCCTTTCTTGTCAACTTCTCTGTTATACCTTTTTTGTTGATGTCATAGTTTTGCTGTAAGAAAACAAAAATTCTGTAAAAGATAAGCCTGCTCTAAGCTGTGCCTTCAGATTTGTGGTACCTGTCCAGGACAAGAGGCTCAGCAGGCTCTAGGGCTTGCATGCTCCTGTTGAAACACTCAGAAAATCAAAATGTAAATGTTCCTGTTTTGCAAACACCAACTGTGATTCTTCTGTAACTCTTAACAGAGCTGATTAGGAATGGACAAAGATACCATTCTAACTTGAGGGTTGTCTCTCTGCCAGATTTCAAGCTCCTGTTATAAATCATTGTGGCTCTTTAGAAAACAGATGAAAAATATGGATGTTGGTGAAATCATCATTCACTAAGTTTGTTCTGAAAATAGCTGAACTATTTTCTGTAAAACTTTTAAAAAAAAATTAAATTACCAAGTCCAAGAAGAAGAAATTTTCTGCATTAGAAATGTTATATAATAATATGAGGAACTACAGGTATGGATATCTTTGGTTGGTTTTGTCTGCATTTGGAGTATCTGCTGGATACTGCAAAACCTAAACAGTAAAAAGAGTCTAAGATCCCAGGTTTTCTCAGGCAGTACTCATCAGAGCAGGCAAATGTGTAGCTTCACCAAATTAAAGAAATGCTAGTATTATTAAAGTAATGCATATTCCATTATCTAATGCACTTTGGATTTGAGCTTTATGGGGAACTAAGTTGTAAAACAAACATAGAGACCTTGTGGGGGTCAGACTGTCCTGGACACCCTGAAATTGCAATGCAGAAGAAGGCAAAAATGAATCCATCTCCAAATGGACTTGAAATAAACAACTACCTCAATGCAATTTTTCTTTTAGTCAGAAGCTAGGATAGTGCTTTTTGTTACCTTGTCTAATCTATTGCATTTCCAGGCCATCTACCAACACAGTTTCAGTTATCCCCTTGCATAACATGATGAGAGACAAACCAGGAGCCAGGCAGAGAATGTACAGACTGTTGTGACACCTTTGCAGCATTAAATGGGTTTAGCTCAGAAAAAAGTACCTGGCCCTTGGAAAGACCTCTTGGCAGTGACAAATGTGAACATATTCTGATACTTTATGTCCTGAGTTTCTTCTTAGTCACTGTTCTCTATGAACAATGTTTTTAAAATAGTAGAGATGATATCCAGGATATTTTTGCTATTTATAATTCCCATTGTTGCAGCTCTCTGGGGATGATTAGGTTGACTTCAGTGGTGTGATAGCTATTGGTATAAATAACTTTCCAGAAGATTTCCTTAAGACTTCAGAACGAATTAACCATCAAGAAATACATTTCTGAAGGAGATTAGTTATCTAGCCATTTTCTGAAATCCACACTAGGCACTAATGTGCATGCAGCAGAGATAAAAACCTTTTTTAAGCTAATCTTTGAGTGCTTAGGCTTTCCATTTAAAAAATCAATTATCAAACACCTAGGTCCCATTTTCAGGAATTTCAGGATCCTCAGTTATTCAAGCATTTCTGATTATTATGTTTTCTGAGAAATTTGGAGAAAAGGGAGGAATGTTCACCTAGATGAAAGCAAAATTAAACTGTATACTCTTCAGTGATCAGAAACAGCATAGTTCAATGAGTTGCTAGGGAAATCTGGCCAAGTGACAGGTAATTGTCCAAAACTCTCCACTTACTTGAAGCATACCTGAAGGTTTGCTGTTGGAAAAGGTCTTTCCTTTGAGATTTCCAGTGTTTCCTGGTTTCAGCCAGAAAAGGAATAGTGGAAGAAGTGCCTCACTCTGTTTTGGTACTTCTGCTTCTGATCCCTGAAGAGGGGAGGCAGAAACATGGTGTGTGTTGAAAATAAACTAACAAAGTTCTAGTTGCTCGTTCACATGGGTCCATTTCATTCCATGTTTTGGCTGCTATTTTAAGTCATATTTATGTGGACTAATGCTGAGGAAGGACCAAAGATTTCAGGTCTAAATAATAAAAGATGAACCTGCTTATCATTCTTTCCCTTTCCAAGTCTGAGTTCGTGCACCCAAATGCTCAAACTTCATGTGCCAGTGCATGTGTATGTGTACAAGTACAACTTGGATAACCTCCTTAGATTACCTGTGAAAACTGGAATTCTTAGACCTGTTTGTTAATTGACTGAGAGACCGTGGATGAATAATCTGCCCCTACAATTCAATTATTAAATTAGAAGAGACTTCCTTAAGTTTGCAACAGAAAATGCTAAAATCTTTGATGTGTTTTCACACTTCACAATTTTCAGTTACTTGGTTTAACATGGAAACTGCTTCCAGCCCATAACAGGTGTACAGAGAGAATCCTGTAAAGATCTGCTTGATTTATTGAAAAGACAGATACTACATGGGAGCAAAGCATTCTAAGTTTTCTTTGAGATAACTAGAACTCTTTCCTTTAGCAGAATGAAGTTAGTTCAGTTTTATTCCAATGAAATTCTCACCGTACCATGGGATGTCATTTGTTACATGAAATCACAAGTGTTCCTCAGCTCAGCAGTGCTCCATGCACCTTGAAACTTCCCTCTCTGAGTGACAGCCCTGCTTTTCTTGGAGAATATTTGAGAAGTGTTACAGAGCCACCTAAAATTGGAAACCTCCACAGAAAAAGCTAATCTCTTGGTCAAGGAAATATGAATATATTTGAAATTTAGTAAAACCTCAGAGACTTGCTGAAGTCACCTAATCAGTCAGCAAGGTTTCAGAGTGGGAACAAAGCTGGCACCGTGCACTCCCTGGTGCCAAGGGAATACAGTCCTTCCCTGTCATTGTAAAATTAATGTGTTGCTTCAGGTAAATGAATTGCAGTGAACCTTTCTGGGAAAAAAAATTAGTTGATCTTAACTCACTTGCATAATGAAAATGTAGAGGATTATTTAGTATGTTTTTACAGTGTTTATAATTTGGAATTATAGACTTGCATCTTTTCAAGGCTCTTTTCTTATTTCCAGTTTAATCTAGATGACATTGCTAGCCTTGACATAAACCCTGGGGGATGCAAGCATATCTAGGGGGAAGGGAGAAGCTTCACTTCGTAAGATATTGTGCCTCCTAAAAGAGAATCCTTGGGCAAACTGATTATAATACAGGCAGCTGACAAAAGTAAAAGATATCCTATGTAATATTCCAAAAGGAGCAATTTGATCAAATCTGTTCCTGCATCTACTGCAGACTGAAAAGCTGCTTTAGTTCTGGCCTAGTTTTCTAACTAGAGGTTCCTCCCTGACGTTTCTTCAGGACCCAGATAAAGAATCACGTGCCTAAAAAAAGAGTTTCTCGCTATTCATTTTCTGTTCTGCTTATTCCACCAATTAAACATGTAAGTTCAGTGTAGTTTCCTCCATTTTTCAGCCTTCAATTTTCTGCAAGCTTTGGATGACTTGGAGCATTCAGTGTCCATGTAAAGCACGGGGCTGAGGCTATTTCATGACTTGGTTGGTATAATGAGCTGAGAAGTTCTGGATTTCCATCCCTCTATAACACATATTAATATGGGTATCCTTACCAAAGGAGAAATTCTCATGGGAATATACAATAAACAAGCAGGATTCTCCCTTTCTCTTTTGTCACAAAATCCTGTACTTACTCTACTCATTGCTATTTTGACTGTTTCTTAAAATATTTTCTCATTGAAGTCCCAGATAAATGCCAATTATTATTATGCATTGGATTTTGTTTAATGAGTTTCTAGTTAGATTGGCATGAGCCACCTCAGCTCTTAACCAGATCTTCTGCCAGGATTTGTTTAACAAAATCACTTTTGCCCATCAAACCAGGTACTGGATGAGGGGATTACTCACCTGAGGCCATCAGGTACTGTCAAAAGATAAAGCTCTCCAGCAGAACTGTAAAATGATGAGGAGAAACTTGGCCAGTGGATTATATTCCCAGTCCAACATCATACTTTGGCATATTTGACTAGGCTTTCTCCACTGAAAGTAGAGGAGGTATTATTCAAGAGACATATTGTATGAAATACCAGGGAGGAATTCTGATGCTCCCTCTGGTATTTTCTGAGCAAGCTGATGAGCTGAGACTCTCTGAAGTCAGTTCCTTGCTGCAGAAAACTGGCCCTGAGGAAGCTGCCACCTGGCAGACTGGGGGATTCCTGCCTCCTTTTTCTGTGCTGCTGCTGCTCCCTGGTGTGTGGGAGAGGTCATGGTAGAAATCCTTAATTCATTAGCCACATTAGATTCCATTTTGCTCATGTTTGCGCTAGATTGACTGTGATAACGGCAGAGAAAATGAATACTAACTTGCTCTCACCTCTATCCTTGGAATTGAGGGAATTTTTTAGTCCTCTATATGAAATTTCATACAGATTTAGAGACCTGTTCTGTGAAACCATCTTGGTTACTAAAAAAAATAATCCTACTTTTCAAAGATCAAATCAGAAGTTAACCAATCTCTGTTGCCACACTTGATCTGGATTTACTGCTTCCAAAAGATAAACACTTATATAATCTGTATGACTCTAGATGGAGTAATTCTCGGGAGAAGGAAGACAAAGTATTTGTTCAAATTAAGTTAATTTTCAACACTAAAATCTAATCAGAAGTAAATATAGTAGAAGAATTTTAAAAGTAATACTTTCTGCTCTAGCTCCAACAAAATTTTTCACACTTCCACATCCTGACTTCTGACACAGTTTTTGACCAGAGATAGCTTTCAAATTAAATACAATAGAACAATAATTAAAAAAGAAACAGCAAATAAATCAATCTCTAGGGGAAAAAAAAGCTTTGAAAAGATGTTTGACTTGCAAATAGGCACTTCTGCTGATGCATTCGTGGTGCTGCCAGGCTTGAATTGCAGATGGCCACTGTTTGAAAGCTGATCGAGTTACAGCTTCATGCACAAACAGATGGGGAGCAGGATGGGGCAGGTCTCACCTTTCAGGGCTCTGCCCTCTGCACTGCCTTGGCCACAGGCTGGGAGAAGGAAGGTCATGCCTTGGGAACAAGGCAGGCACTGAATGCTTTGGTGCCCAGGTGTCACCGTGTGCTGGCACTGGCACTTGGAGAGAAATCACAAGAGGCTGGTGGTGGAGGTGCCGTGTGCTGTTCTTGGAGGGACTGGGAAGGTTGTTTCAAAAATGACCCCTCTACCAGACCTCCCTCTGGCTAAGAAAGATCTTTCTGAAAGATAAACTGTCTTTTGCCACATGTGGTCCTGTAGAAAATCTTAGTCCCATCAGTACAGATGATGGTGAATAACAGATTTCACCATAGCACTTGTAAAACACCTGTATTGATGCGTCCTCTCCTTGCTTCCAGTAAGCAAAGTTATTTTAAATTAGCAAGCAAATGAATTGATGTCAAAATCCCTTGTGTCTTTTCTCTGAGCCTTTCGTGTTGTGGGGTGGAGGTTTGCTTTTCAGGCTTTTCAGGGATATCACTAAGATATCACAAACACGTTCACGCTTTGATATTTATATTAGCTCCTGACACACTTCAGATAATGAGGTTGCTCTGCATCAGTTTGCATTATAAATTTTCCTGTAATTTTGTCTACAAAGAAAATGTGCAAAGGAACACATGAAGACTCTTGGGCTTTTGTGATAAACTAAAACAGCAATGTAGCCACAGCAGAGGCTTTGTGGAACTGTGCCACTGTGGAGGGGCTGTGGGGATGGATGAAGAGATGAGGGTAGGAGGCAGTCCCATTACTGAGGTTTCCACAGAGTACATGGAAACCACGTTACCTGTGTGCAGAAATGCACACTTTAGGCATTTCTGCTTGTGGCTCTCCACACTGCTGGGATCAGAAGATGTGGGCAGGGGAGAATTGATGGCCTGCTGTCCTGTTGCCTTTGAGACTGTATTTACCTTCAAGCACAGGTGAATCTCTGTGGACATGAGGACATCAATTCTCCTCAGCACTTGTATTTCCTTGGAATAGCAGGAAAAGTAGTTTTTCTGAAATAATGCTCATTATACACCTGAGTTGTCTTCTTCTCTTGTTTAATAA
The DNA here is from genome assembly GCA_013398175.1 of Climacteris rufus. Taxonomy (NCBI): domain Eukaryota; kingdom Metazoa; phylum Chordata; class Aves; order Passeriformes; family Climacteridae; genus Climacteris; species Climacteris rufus. The sequence goes on from VZRZ01001158.1 coordinate 118,065, forward strand.
CCAGGAAGCTGGAATAGTTATGGCCTGTGACCTTGCATAACAAACCAGCTGAATTCAGATGTGGGTTTTTTTTTCCATAGTTTCCTCTCCTGTTCATGCTGCAGACTTCTCTTGCTCAAAGGAGCTGGCACATCACTGCATTTTTTTTGCAAAAGTAATGAGTTCCTCCTGAAGGGATAAATCAGAAAGTCATAATAAAACACAACAACCCCAGCAGCTGTCATATTTTAGAAGCAGCTGAAGACGAAATGCAAAACCCTTCAAACTTGTTGTTCTCCTCAAACAGCTTGTGTTAAATCTGTTCCATGCAAGCACAGTAGGAATTACCCTTTCCTTGTGTTACTATAGGACAAACACCACTCTGTGGATGTGGATAGCTTCCATTGTGGAATACTCCACATGTACATGTTTGAAATATCAATCTTTAGACCCCACGGCAAATTGTAAATTACTTTTGCACTGTATTTCTTGCTATGGTTTAACAACTTTTCAATCTCATTTGTGAATGGATTTTGTACTTCCTTGGACATTTTTTTCTTCCTTTCCTTTTAAGAGTATATTAGTCCATAATATCTTAATTGTGGGGTTTATAAAAACACTTCAAATAATTAGAAAAGGTTTGTAAAAGAAATGAACACAGCAAAGTCAGTTATCCAGCATTCAAATGTGTGCAAGTGCTTTAGGCTCTAGTGTGGTAATGGATCATCTGCAGCTCTTTATGAAAAGTTTTACTGTATATTTTTATTTCAAGCTTACAAAGAGTGGCCTTGGAACATTATGATACAATTTCAAGCTATCTGCTGCCCTACTTTGATTCCCGTGGTGGTATCTTCTGAGTTCTCTTGGTTGAAAAAGAAAAAAAGGCTTTGATATAGGACTAAATGCCTTAAGGCACAGAAGCAGGGAGCTTCTGTCGTTGCATAAAAGAGGAATGACGGCAGCAGACAAGAGAAGAAAACTCCTGGATGAGTTGTAGGAAATCTCTAGATGCATCCTTCTTTTCATGATTGGTTAATGAAGTGATGGGACTGGAATTCAAGGTGGATTCTTCTTAAAGCTAATTCTAAAAGTGAGTAACTATGGAGTTGTCAAGATGCACATAAAATGCTTTTGTAAAGGTGCTTCAAGGAAATTTCTTGGAGATGAGGCTCCCAAAATGTGGCCCTAAGCCACTGTAGTTCTGAAGAAGGATTGACTCAATTGGATGAACACAGACATCATTCACTCTGGTAAGAAACTGCCACTGCAGTGGTATCTGTGAGCAATCTGAACACGGGTGACTTCATAAAAATGACTCTTACAGATTAAATGCAGTAACAAGTTGGTACTTTTTGGCACAGGGTAGAGACCTGTGACAACCTCTGTGACCTCTCTGGAAATTACAAAGCAGGTAGAGAGTGGTTCCTGTAAATGCTTTACCTTTTATGCTCAAGAACAACCTCAGCACTCACTTCTTTTATCTTAACGTTCCAAATATACAAATATGACAGAAAACAGGAGTTACACTCCCAATGAATTGCCACTGTGACCTTCACTGTGCTCTGAAGTGTCAGCTTCATGTGATATCAGCTAAGGCTTTGTGTCATGATTTGTCCTTTGTGCAGCTGCCAGGTGCTCACAAATCTGTTGACTCTGAAATTTGACGATAAAAGCGTTGTGGGAATTTAATAATGAGTCTTGGTTTGTTTGTTGATCTTGATCTTAACATACATAATCCTAACTATTTTTAATATGCTGCTGTTTAGCAGATACTAAGGAAAAGGTGAGGGCACCCAAAAGTAATTACTGCAGTGAGTAACCCATTCCTAAATACCATGTAAAAACTTGGATGACAAAGTTAAATTTTCAAATATGAGCACAGTGTGCAAAGATTAATTATTATTTTTCTTAGGAAACCATAGTAAACTGATATTCACTTTTGTAGATGCCCTTTTAATAATTTCAGTGCACCAGTAACCTAATGCTTGGAAGAAAATACTACCTCAGCAGTACCTCTGTAATTAAGATTTCACCTCCCAGTGTCAGGCTGCTTTCATGGAGTGTGCTGTCATGAGTCTGGACACGGCCTTGTGACACCTGATATTGTTGTTTCAATGCAGTAGGCAACTTCACATTCAGCTGGAGCAGTGCAAATGATAATATTATGGCCTGACAATGTTATTCTTTTAGTGGATGGTTTGTACCTCTAACAAGGAAAGTTTTATGAAATTTGTATTGGCTTGATTTACAGAAAGTGTACCCATTCAGTGGTTCATTTTGATATAACTTTTCTATTTTTTATTGCTGCTTGGTGCATAGGAACAGAATGGTTTTAAATGTTTTTCTTTATTTTTCTTGCTTTCGTCTTTAAAATGCTCCAAAGGATCTCTGTGTACAATGTGGTTTCAAACAGAAAAATATATTAATTTTGAACAGGCATTTTGTTTTGGTAAGTATCCCTTTCAGGATTCTTGTGTCTTTATTGGTATGAATGGCACAGCTTCAAAGGATAAAGATAAATACTTCATTCTTAGCATTGAAAACAACCTACTGTCAGCAGAAAAGCTTTTTGAACTGGTTGGAGCCTAGATCAGAGAAGTTATTAATTTCTGACATCTCCTAGACTCTCTTTTTTCAACTTCCTTTACAGCCAAAATAAATGGATCCGTCTTGTCCTGAGTGGGGGGCTTGGGACAGGGGTGCACTGGCAGTGGGTACAGGTCTGGCCCAGGGCCCCAGCCTGGTGCAGTCACTTCGGACACCCAAAGCAGCAGCCTGCCTTGCAGTGGGGTCAATGCCTCCTGCTTGGTGGTGGTTACTTGCAAATGCTTGAAATCTGCTGTAGGGGCCTGACATCTCCAATTTATGAGCTTAGGCACTTGGGTCTGGAAATTCTGACTTAGGCTTTTTCAAGAGTGAGAGTGCACACAAAAGTGAAACCACAGCCTTTTGTTCTGAGCAACCTTTTTCTGACAGTAGAAATTTGACCTGTAAAGATGCCTCCTAATTTATTAAAATGCTTTTTATGTTGTTGTTTTTTAAAAACCTTTCTATTTTACTCATCTTAGACTAGGATGCAAAACTCAATCTATGCTCTATCTGCCTTGTTACACCCTCCCCTGTGAAGGAACATTTTGCCAGCAATATTGTGTGGGGCAGACAAGAGATTTGAGCTTGTGGCAGTCGTGCTGTCCCAACAGGTGATGTTGTTGGAAAGAAGTGATGGATCTGGATGAGTGGAGTGAATGATGTGCCCTGGTGGGGAAGGGACTCTTCTCAGTGCTTCTCTGACTCTCTGGCAAAGCCCAGACTCTGTTTTTCACTTTGGGTTATCTCGTTGCAAGTCCAACAAGGGCGTTGTGAGCCCAGCATAACTCACAGTGAAACCACTTTCTATAAAGACTTCAGGGATGGGCTTGTGCTTCCAAGTTCTCCAGTATTCCAAAAACACAGATATATCTTAGACCTGGTGGTTTGTGCTATTTGCTGCTGTGACACTTCCCAGCTAAAGCTATAGGAAAGGTGTTTGTGTAGAGGTAGTATTAACAGCTACTTGTATGGTGTAAATTGGCCATTGAGAGGAGGGGAACAGCAAGCCTGGCATTTGATTTTCCTGGTGGTTTCCTCTCTTTTCCATTGGCTCCATGTCTCTACCTCAGGGCAAGGAGGAACTGCCCAGCACAGTGTGAACTCAGCTTGGCTGTGAAGCATCAACAAAAGCTGTATGGATAAGTGTTTGGAAATAGGCTACAAAAATAGTATTTACATATTGGGAAAGATTTTAGAGGTTTTCTTTCTGTCCAGCTCAAATTTCAGCTCCTTGAGCAAGATCCACAAAAGACCATTCTTGAAGTCAAGATCCTACATCAGATTTGACACCAAGAAGACAACGACAGTGTGTCCAAATTAATGGACTTGAAATCTGTTTTCCTCTGGGAAATGTTTGGTATTACTCCTTATGTTCAAATGAGTTGACAGATCACAGAAGTGAGAAGCACTTTCTCTAAAGTCTGTTCTCTGCTTCTGAGGAAATAGCAAAGACAAAATGTTCACTGTGTTTATCCTTAGAATCCTCACTGGACTGCAAAGACTTCTACAGCTGAGGGGAGAAGAAAACAGCCATGAAAATTCAAAGTTCAGGCTCCTCAAAAAGAAAAAGCAGAGTCTTTGGTTCACTACTTTGCAGATTCTTAATCCTCACCAATAATTTTTTTTTTAATATTTCAAAATAACTTTCATCATAATGTAGCAGCCTGTTTGGAGAGCTTACAAATCTGAAGTATAATAAATTTTTTATTTTGCTTCATTTTACTTGAACTAAAACAGTGATAAAAATAATAGGTTCATCTTGCTGGTTTTAATAGGGAGTGCCTAAACAGACCCCTTGAAAAAAGGTTTTTACAGAGCCAAATTACTTCTATAGGTGAAACATTAGTGAAAAAAAATATTTAGCAAGAAACCGATTCTTGTGTCCCCACTGAACCTCCATTTGTCATATTTTTGGTGCTGGCTGGAACTCCAATACCTAGTATTTCTTTCCTATGTGGAATGTTTACAGCAGCTCAGAAGACAACAGGCTCAGGTCTTGCCCCAAGACCTCAAAGGTTGCATGTCCTGCAAGTGGGTTCTTTCTCTCCTAGGCTGGCTTTTCTTTGAATCGGAAAAAATTTTCAGTTTCATTGCCAAGAATTAAATTACCCTTGTGAAGTAGAGCTTGAAACATGTTTCAGGTTTCTTTTCTTCCTTGAATAAAGAAATAGGAGCTTGTGAAGTAGCCTTTAATCATGCCTCAACCAAATTATTTTTCAATGAACAATTTAATAAATGGCATCTTTCTTTGCATTTTTTTTTTATTGAGGGAGTGTAAGGTTGTTTATTTGTAGGTATATACATAGTAGAGACAAAAGGATTTTTTAGAGAGTTTCTGGGTATTCTGCATGTATCATGTCTGAGCAGTAACAGGAAGAAAAGGTCAGTTAAAACAGTCATGATCTTTCACAACAAAATATTTAATTGGAAGGATCTAGGACAGGTTGTATCCAAACTAAGAGGGTAATAAAAAATATCTTCAGCTAGAAAACAGATGTTTCAATGCAATTCTGTGTCATAGAAATGTTTGAAAGGGTTTGTTTTAACTCTTTGTTGAAACAAAAGCAGATTTTGAAACCTTGAATGCAATCACAAGATGGATTTGTTCCTTGGCCAGCTCTGCACTTCAGCCTGACACCAGGCATTTCTGCTGCCTCCAGCTCAGGTTTCCCTGCCTGTCCTGTTGTGCTGGGTTTTACTGGGAACCAGCACTCCCCACACCCTAGGGAGGAGAAAGAAGCTTGTAGACATCGGGGCACAAACTCTCCTTACATCTCTCAATCTGAGCTTTTCGGGCTGTGAAAGAGGGATGGTAAGAAAAGGAAAGTGCAGGAAAGGTATCCACTGAAGATATTTAAAGATGAGTCCTGTGAAAAACAGGGAAACCAAAGGCAGAGCAAATTGGGAGTAGCAGTGCCAAGGAGCAGTTGTGATATCTGTGAAAGGATAAGACTATAATGCAGTGGAAATACCCTGTAAAACACACTGTCCCCAGGTGCAAATGGCTGTGTGTCACCTCCTGGCTGACATGTTCTCCCTCATCAAGTTTTTTTGTATGGAGACACTGACACATGTGGTCAGTGAAACCTCACCTAGGCTGGGGTGGGTGAAAATGAGCTTGGGCAGGCATTTGAGTAACCAGATATAGACTTGCTCCTGAGAGCAGCCCTGCTGGGTCCCAGATATGATCTCTTCCAAAGCCTTTGATCCACTCCACTTCCAGAGTCTTTGATCTTTTTCTCTTTTCCTAGTCCTTTTTCCTTTCTCCTATTTATTCTCTTTTAATTTGACCACCTACTCTATCCCCCTTTTTTCCTTTTTTTCTTCCATGTTTTCACACTCTTTCTCCTCCTGTGTTTTCCATATGCTTTCTTTCCTGCTCCACTTTTTTCCTACATTCTTCCCTTGAGCCGTGACAGCTTTTAGTTACAATGAGAAATGACATATTGTGAAGGTGCTCTATTTTCAAACCTCTTCCCATACTAACTCTGAGTTGGGAGCAAAATGTTCCTGGTGTGCTGCCAGCTGAACCTCTCACAGTGCTCCAAAGCTGGCTCCCTCCCATGCATGTACTCCAGGGATGGACTCCTACAGCTTTTTGTCGGCTACTTCCTACGTGGTTGGACCTCTCTTCCTTTCCGGCACAGGACCCAGCAACTATAAATCAAACTATTTACACAAACTGTCCTCAAAGACCAGAGGTAGAAAATCTGTTCATCAAAACATGCCTCTTTCTGGAGAAAAGGGCAAAAACCTTGGTTGGATCAAAGCAGATGTGTTATTGTCTTGTATTTATCATGGAAGTTGGACATTTTTGAGACAGCAGTGTAATCACTGTGTTCTCTCATGGATGAGCTGGGATGGGGTTTTACAGTACTTGCATTTTCTTTCAACTTGAGGATTATATGGGGATGTAGTATCATCTCCTCATGTTAACCAGGCAAGCCAGACTGTCTTCCTTACAATATATTAAGAAAATACTTTATTCCACTGTAACTTCTGGCCTCTTTGGTTAGCAGCTGTTCACATCTTTTAGGATCGTAGGCTTGTTACTTGACATTTATTTGCAAAGAAAAGCAGATGCCATCTATTATCCCAATTATCATAAAAATTACTTAAGTCTTTTAGTCTATTTCTGCAATTTGAATTTTTTTTTCTCTTATGTGCATTCTGAAGTTGTGGAACTACTGGTGCTTTCAGCATTAGTCTGCAAACAGAAAAAAAAGGTGGAATATTTGGGGAGGGGCAGGTATGATACAAACAGGAAACAGAACACGATGCAAACTCTTTGCTCATATGAATGCTAATTTAGAGCTTTAAATAATAAGATACTGGCCCAGTTTCAGCTTTTAAAATTAGATTCCCTTTAATATAAAGAGGCAGTGAGATGAAACGTTTTGTGGTGTTTGTCGGCACAGAGGAAGGCAGAAAGCTCGAGGAGAAGAGTTATATAACATGTCCTATAAACATTTCTGTATTTATAGCACTTTATTAGTATGTCTTCCTCCTTTTGCTGAGATTGCAGGCCTGGACATGTATTCCTTATATAGCAGGCAAGCAGTGCTTTACCTCTGCTGTACAGTCAGGGCTTAGGCTCTCCCAGGGTGTCCAGTTCTTGGCTGTGAGCTCAGAGAAGAGAGTTCAGTATTCAGTAGAGTCAAACCCCAAATCTTCACTGAACTCTCTGTCACAAAAGCAGCTTTGTCTTCAGTGTTCAGATACTTTGGGAAGAGTTTAATGACTTATCTCTGAGTAAAAGGACATACTAACAGCAAATACCTCACCTCTGGCTTTTTTTATGGAGTTTATTTCTTCAGGTGTGTTGTTTCTAGACATATGATAAGATAAAAGAAAATGCAAGCGAGTGGGAAGGAGCATTAATCTTCTTTTCCAGGCCAGGCTCTGAACAGCCCTGGTGTATCTGGGCAGGAACTGGAAGAAGATTCCTCTCCCATGACTGCACTTGTGTGCTGGGGGTGTAGTGACACAGCAGGCACTTATTGTCACCAAGTTCATGGCAAGGCAGGGATGCTGCCCTGTCAGGGCCATCCTTCCAGCTCACACAGGGCCCTAAAAGCTGAGCTGGCAGGGGCTCCTGGCAGTGCTGCCCACAGATAAATAGTCCATCAGTCTCTGCAACAGCATCAGAGCAAGATACACGTCTTTGTTGTGATGTGCCAGTTAGAAGTCCTCATTTTAGCATAAACACTACAAAAAAATGAGTGTTTTAAAACATGGTCTGCAGACAGTGGTGACTGAGGCAGAGGAACAATGCCTGATTTGTTCCCAGCTGCTCACAGCTGGTTTTGCAGAAATGTCTTGGACAGATGCAGCAAAATCCTCTAGGACTCATCTGTCCAGATCTTTCATTGAGTGACGCCCACGTCCTACATATAGTTACTCTTTCCTTTGGGATTTATTCTTTTGGCTCCCAGAGCTATTGGCACCTGTGACCCTTACTGGCCTTGCTGCATGCTCCATGCTGCCTGTGCCCACATCCAAATTGTGAGCATGTGGTACTCCCTGTTCATCTTTCATTTATTCCTTTACAAGCTTCTGGCTGCCTGGTTGGACGCTGCCTTCTCACAGCTGCGTGTCTGCTCTCCACGGCTCCTTGCAGTTCTTAGGGAATTCTGTGTAGTTTTAATTGTCCATTTTCTCTCAGGAAATTCAGACCAGAGGATACAAATATATAAAGCAAAAGGATTTTAATTTGCTCACGTTTCCAATATGCCTGTAATTAATTTGCCCTTAAACAGAGACAGCAGTCCACAGGAGTGTGCTCAGACTCAAGACTGGATTACTGGGAAGAGATGGAGGAAGGAGCTGGAGCTGGGTCTTACTCTTATGACCTTTATCTCCTGTATGAAAAGCCCATGGGGTGAAGCAGGTCTCCCTGCACCAGCCCCAGGGGATTTTATGTCATAGAGGGTGAATGGCCATGAACATCTTGTCTGTCAGGCCCAGTCTTTCCAGCCTTCCCAATGGGTTACATGAATGTCAGCACCCTCCCAGCCCACCAAGAGGCACAGCTTCAAGATGGAGCACTGGCCTCTAATTATAAAACATAACAAAAACTTGGATACCTAGGAAGGAATTCCACTTCTGCTCTGTAAGCTCCTTGGGCCAAAGGCCTTGTAGAAACATCAATTATTGTTTGGTATTATTCTTGGTAGGAGATGTGGGCAAAATCCTCTCAAACAGGAAGTTCTTTCATGGCTATCTTCTGAGCAACTCTAATCACATTGCATTTTCTGTCTCTTCAAAGATCCCAGATACCTCTCTGTTCATGTTTAATGTCTGGATGTGTTTGTTATGTGGATGGTAATTTACTTCCAAAGCATAATTACAGGAAATTCATATACCTGGTGATAAAGTGCACAGAACTGGTCACCACAGCAGGTTTTTCCTCAGGTTCAAGTGAACCCTTGAGTCATTCAGAGAAATGGAGACCTTTTCTGAGGAAACAGAGCTCTTTGCCAGGGCTTATTTTGTTGCAAATATTTTTTAACTCGATGCAGTAACATTTGGTGAGGATACATTTCTAGGGCTGCTTCTTCCACACTTTTTTGGTCCCTTTTTGAATTTTCAGTCCCACTCTGGAAGCCGAGGATCATTTTCATCAGCTGAGATGCTAGCTCTGTATCCTTGCCAGGCTTCTGTGGTCATCTATTCCTTCTCTTGTTCTGCCCCCACAGGAATTCAGAGTCACTCCACCTATGTCAGTGTGAAAACGTTTCAAAATCCTGAGTGACACTCTCACTGTGCTGTTGTGCAGGCAAATTGGAGACAATAAAAGCAATATTAAGCCATAATCCAGTTTTAATGAGACCATGGAAAAAGTAATAGAGAAGCAACTATGAGACTCGGTACAACAAATATTTACCTGCTGTGTGCAATAAATTTGTTCATTACAGGCTGGGATTTCATTGCCCACCAGTGGAGATGGGATCTTTGTATCCAACTGTCATGTTGGTCATGGGATCACCTGTGTTATAGACATTAAATTTAACACAAACTACAGCACCTATTGCCTTGTAAATTCTCTCCCAAGAGCTGCTTAACTCAGATTTCAGTGAAAGCAAGAGACTGAATTTCTGAAAAGTAGCATGTTTAAAACAACAACAAAAAAAAAA
>VZRZ01001158.1:127835-139843 GCA_013398175.1 Climacteris rufus
AAAAAAGAGTTATGACTATCCTGATAAGTAATAGCTTTTTAAGAGTGAATAATTTTCAAGGTAAGTTTAATTGCAGTATTTTATCTGTGGGAATATTTTTGCTTAAAGATTTAATATGAAGTGTTTTTTTTTTTAATAAGTCATAATGAAAATGCTACTAATAAGTAAGTGTGACTTAAAAAGTTCATTTTTACAGAATTAGCATGGGCCTCCTGTTATGTTGGAAAGAACACTAGTTCAGCTGAAATTAAGTTTTGGGCTAAAGGGCATGTTTCTATTTTAGCTGTGCTTTAATAGCTCCTTATTAAATTAGTGTTAGATAAACTAAGATTTAACATAGTTCTATTTTCTATCCCTTTTTACAGTCAGCATAATAAAGATACAGCACTTGACAACAGAAAGTAACAAAATACACACTGTCAGTATATGTGGGCAGAGCTGCTTGTTCAGCTTAAAATGCATTTGTGAAAGGAAGGGGAACTCTAGAGGAGTGGTGGAATTTCTGATTCAGTGTCTCCAGTCAATGCAGTATGAAATCTCTAGGAAGTGCTCAGATAGCACCATACAAAAAAAATATATGAGCAACCACTGGTATTTTTCAGGTACAAAACTGTGTTGGCTTGCAATAGACTGATATTCTCATGTTTCATGAATAAACCTTCTGCTGCAGATACCGTGTTTAATTTCTGCCTGACACCAGCATAAGAACTGTAGGCATAAAATGGATTGCTAACAAAGCAAAACCCCCTCACCTTCTTACCATTTCTTTCTCTTCTCCCATCTTCTCCAGCAAGTGAATTGGAATTGGCATGTACTTTGCATTTCAGAAGCCCAGTAATTCCCATTTAATGCCTTTAAACTATTATATTTGCACCACTGGTAATTACTTTTCTTAATATATTCTGGGCATGTGTCTTCCAAAGGGTATGCTAAAGCAAGGATAGAGATTTAGGACATGAACAATAAATTATAGAAACCAAATAAGCATCTAAAACTTATTAAAATAGGTTAAGCTCAGGGGAACTGTATCTTAAGCACTAGATTTTAATAGAATTTGGAAGGGATGAAAGGGAGTATTTCACACCTTATGAGCAGCAGCCATAGAACCTATCAAGCATACAAACAACAAAATAGATATTTCTATTCAAAATCAAGTTAAAGAAAGAACAGGAAGAATGTTTCCTGTTGTATGTCTTCTCATGAAACACTCTTAATGTTAGGAAATAATGTGAAGGAAAGTTTTACTGGCATATAGTGCAGCTTCCCAAAGGACTGTGTGGTGTGAGGGGTTATTAGTGCCACTGCTGCAGTAAGGATGTGATGTACTTGGAGAAGTCTGTTAAAGATGCACTGTTCTTGGTTAGGCTTCTTTTATACAATAAAACTCGTGTCATCAAAAGAGGGGCTGCAAGAAAGGGCTGAGGGATTGCACTCGAGCTGAAGAGACTTTGCATAAGGTGAAAACAGACAGTAGACAGCAAATATGGTTAAAAGTAGAGTGAAACTGAGAAACAAGTTAATAACAACAACAAGTGAGGCTAAAGCATTGCTGTCTCTGTTGCAAGGCTGGTGTAACCCATCTGGACTTTTCTCAGGAACACTCTGTGATCACAAGTACCATATGTGCAGCAGCATCTCAGCTCAGAGAGCTGGAGGTTTGAACTACTCATTTCCTTACAGCTAGTGGTGTTAGTCTGAGCCAAAGTAATATTAATTTTAATTAGGGCAGAATGAAAAAAAAATATTTCCATTTGTTCCACTAAACCCCCCCAGCTTCCCTTTTGGCTCCATATGGAAAGCCTTAATTTTCCAGTGAATTTCTGTTTGCAGAAAGAAAAAGCAGTGGAAATGCCCGAGTGTGTTGGCAGAAAGTTCACACTTCACAGGTAGATGTGATTATTCAGAAAGTTGCTTGTAGATTTGGTGTCTTGTAAACTGGAGAAGAGAATTAGCAACAAAAAACCCACATGCTCAAGGGACCACTTCCACAATGTAAATTCAGAAAGCAAACCTTTAAAGGTTTGTGAAGAATTCATGCACTACTCATCATCTGAAGTATTTTTATTGAAACCATCTGGTAGGTGATCCATAATAATAATAATAAAACACCACTAAATCCAGGTGTCTTCAGATCATTACAAACAGATACCAGGGTTGCATTCCAGCAGTGCCTTCCAGGTTTTGAAGTATCCATGAAGAAGTGAGTGAGCTCTTTAAATTAAATCCTTATCTGGATCAAAATGAAATACTGGGGCTACAGCACATCCTGGGTTATGCTGCAATGTAGTCTGCAGTTCTTAGGCCTCACTGGGATGTGGCAGGAAGGTTTCCTGGCTCTTTCCTGACCTTCATGTGCACTGGTTTCACTTAGAAATCAGGGTACAAAGGGAAGGAGAGGATGGCACCGGGGCTTTCCCTGCTGGGAAGCTGTGGGAAATCGTTGGAGCTGAGTTCCAGCCCCAGCCTCAGCGTGGGCACCTCTTCAGTGACCACGTTCCTCCTGACACCAGAAGTAAGATCACATTGCAGCACTGCATTCTGACAATCCATTATGCTTCACCTTGTTATCTCTGTGCTGTATTCTGCAGATAACATGTTTTCATTCAAGCTTATCTCCCAAAAAGGGAGCCAGTCTGGAGCTGAAGAGAATGAGAGATGGAGAGGCCACCATTTCCCACTCCTCCTTCATATTAAAGTGCTTCTAAATAGAGATTTCAAGATTTGGGAAGAGAGTGAGTTTGAAGGTATTAATTTCCATCTTCTGTCTAAAAGGCTGTGAGGAATGATTTTTCTTTGAGAAGGAGATACTGAAACCTGTGTTAAAGCAATTAAATGAACGAGTATAAAAATACACGATGCTTTTCTATATTGGCTATATGGGGAATTTAGGAAGACTGTGAAAACACCTAAAATGAAAGCACCAGGATTTACACAAAGTAGGTCAGGTTCTTTCCTCTGCCACAAATTTAAGGGCCTTCTCTTCCTTAATAAAATTTGCCTGCCTAAATAACTCTGTCTGGTCACATAGCACCAACTCTTACATCAGGCAAAACCGGTTTAAAAGAAAAAGGGCATGTATTTGTCAGCATTTTTCAGATACAACTCCAGTGTGTAAGATGCCACAGAGGAAGATACTGTTTTGAGAATTAACACTTCAACAATTATTTGATAATTTGGATAATTAACATTAGTTTGAAGCACCCCTGCACCCAAGTGTTTTCTTCACTTATTGGGTTTGTGTACTGACAGGAAGAAGCTTATTCTTACTATTAAAAAATTGGAAAAAAAAGATAATGAATCTTTCCTTTGTCTATACAATGTATCAAAAAATAATTTACAGTATAATTAGCATGGGTATAGAAAATTCAAACTGGCAATGCAGGCTTGTTATCCCTCTCACTGGTTTAGAAACGGGACCTGTTTTCTCTTTATTAGCTCTTTCTAGCCTGTAGTCTCTTGAATCAGAAACTCTCTCAGATGTGAGAACACAATATCTGATATAGAAAGGCTCTGATCCTGCCACGAGTTGTGGAAAACTCTCAGGGAAGAAGCAAGTCTTGTCAAGCACAGCACAGAGAAGCAGCACAGTTGCTTTGGATTTCTGTGGTTTATTCCTTTTGAGGCATTCCCCTCCTCCCAAACCCCTTTCTTTCAAAGTGATGGAGTGTCCCTGCATTCTCAGTCTGCCAGCTGATTGATCACTGCTGCAACTGGAAAATGATGCTCCAAAATGCTGGAACCAAGCAACTGGGATTTGCTTGCTGCAGGTGCTGTGGCCCAGACAGGGGTACCTGGAGCTAACCAGCTCCTTAATCCCTTTCTTGCTTCTTCCATCTGTTCTGAGGCTTTTGGCACATTTTCCTCATCCTTCTAGATTTTAGGCAGTGGTGATAATGGATCATTGTAGGAACTGAATTCATCTATCCAAAGCTCTTTAAAGGCTGAAAAGGATGGACCTCAAAGGCAGGAAAATGGGATGTAATGCAGGTGAACAGGGGAGAAGGACATGCAGTCATTAAATGAGCCCTTCTGTACTCAAGCAAAGAAACTGATTTCTGTCTGCCTTTTCTAATGTGTTGCTGTAATAGCAAAGGCAAATGTGAAATGGGATAGATCTCAGTTAAATGGAAAGTTTAGAGCTGAGCTAGTAGAAAGGCCAGATCCAGTGGGGAGGGGAGGAGGTGGATGGGGGTGCATGGCTGGAATGTGTAACTCCTTTGCTTGGCAAAACAAGTTTGTAGAGGTGCAGTGTACCAGTGCAAGAACCCACATGCTGCTGTGGCTGGTATCTGACCTGCCACATGTTTGCAGTGCAAGGAAAAATGCTTCAGTTGCAAATGGTGCTAATGCTATTGGTGCAAAAACGTGGAGGGTGGTACAGAATCCCAGTCTGACACAAGGTCAAAATAAAAATGCAGTATGTTAGGGAGCAGTGGCAGTCATTGGGACTTTCTCTGAGGAAGGATGAGAAAGCAGCCTGGAACAGAACTGCCTCAGTTTTATTTAGAAGTGTTACAGATCCTGCTATTAGATTAGAATGATGGGATGGCACAGTTTATGCAGTGGGATTATCATCAAGGCTTGAGAGCTGATGGAAACTACAACCAAACCTGAGGTGTATATACAATCACTGACGTCCTTTTCATATCCTAAATCAATGTATCAGGGAAAAGTCGTGTAGCAATACCATTAAAAGGTTATTTGAAATGTTTTTGAAAGAACACCTCAGCCTACAACTGTATTTCTTTTCTCATCTCCACGCAATTATTTAAAATAGTGAAGGAGGAGAAGAATGCAGGATTATTTGGCCTCTCAGTGAAAACACTGATTTCACTCAGTTTTGTTTTCCTTTTTAGTTAAAGATTGGAAAATAGGGTTTGGGGAATAGTGTTGATATTTTCTTATTTCTGGTTTGTCCTCAGGGCTTTAAACTATTCTTTGTTTGTGCTTTTTTTTCACCAACCTTCTTAACCTTCTTAACTGGTTTATCTGTGTTAGGATCAGTGTGTCAAAGTTTAGGGAAAAAATTGAGTGAGTGTTGTAAAAGAAACATCTGCACCCTTTGTAGGAAAAAAATGAAGTGCATGACTACTATGAGAAATGGAAGAATAGGTTGGGATCTTGCTACCTGCAGAGATAGAATAAGGTCAAGAAGTTCCTCTCCTGGTTTTTGATTCTCCTGACCTTTCTCAGGATCCAGTGGCTAAGAGATCTGTGTCTTAACTACAAGTACATGGGCTGAAACAAATTGCATTATTTGTTGTGAACCTGCCTCCTGCTCTCTTCATCTGAGGTTCTCTACCTCTTGTGCTGGAAGAAAGAGAGAGCAACTATCCTACCATTTATGATTTTACAGACTATTTTATCTTCCTTCAGACACCTTTCTCCCAGCTCACAGGCCCAGTCTATTTAACTGCTCCACAGATGGAAACTATTCCCTATGTTTGATCTTCTTTCTTTGAACCTTTTCCAAGTCTGTCTTGGGGGAAGGTGGGTGGAGGTATAGGATGGACAGATGGAAGAAAGATGACTGACCAAAGCTGGAGCATCCCAAATGTGGGTGTAAGAGGCCACACTGTGGAATGGTAGTCTCTGCTTTGTTCTTTATCCCTTCTCTAATAATTTTCTCTATCTCTTTATCTATCCCTATCTATATTTCTCCATCCCTTTATCTTCCTTGATCCCTTCTCTAATAATCATTATTCTGTAATAATTTTCAATTACTATTCTATTGTCCTAAGCATTAAGCTGATATTTTTATTTATCTATAATAATTCCAAAATCCTACTCCCTAGCTTATTATATAGCCTAGAACCCATCATCTCATATAAAAATTTGTGAATCATTGATGCACTTTTATTTACTGATTTTTATCTGCCATGTCACTGACTTAGCACTCAGCCTTATAAGGTTTTCTGCTGTGCCTCAGGGAGAATCCTGCAACTACCTCCTCCCTTCCTTTGTCTGTGCTGTGTGTAGGGACACAGCTTCTTTCTTGGGAAAGAAGCTATGGACAATCTTTGAGCTCTGTGTTTCCTTGCCTGGTATTTCCTGGCCAAATACAGATGCTCTGTAGCTTTATCTTGACAGGGCAGTTGCCAGTGATTATTGCAGCCAAAATAAAATGTTCCAGTCAGAACTTTCCCTGCATAAATGAACAGGGAAAAAAGTCAGGGGACCTTTACAGCCCTATTGCTGTGCACTGTTACAGCACTCAGGGCCACAGGTCCCTTTGGAGCTCAGCCTTGCTACAAACCAGTGAAACTACTCTACTCTGATTTTATATTAATTACTGCAGATCACTTCTCATTTTTGATGTTTTAATCCTTTTCTGATTGCTCTTTCTGCTTGAAAGAATGTTGTTTCCTTAGTCTCCAAAACTGAACTTGCTAAAGGATTTTCGTAGTTGTGACAGTAACCAGAGCCATAAAGTAAAAATAATTAAACGCGTTCTTCTTTGACGAAGGTAAACCTCACTGTCTTCCACCCACCACCATTGTATCAGAATCACTGACATTGAGAACAAAGAGCATTATCTGTCTCCACAAAGCATCTCCTGTTAAGTTGTCTATGTTGACATTCCATTCCATCTTTTTATGGCTCCCCAGTCTGAGGTGTTTTTATGAAGAGTTTATGCTGTGGTGTACTTATTAATATGCTGCCACAGCCTAAATGGCATAATTATCTTGAAGGTTCAATTAAAAAGTGATCTAGTTGGAAGTAGGATTCCCAATTACTGAGTGTGGGAAAGACACCTATTCTGTTCTCACTGTCTTTCATCTCAGACATAATTGAATTGGTCTTTCTCCGCAATAAAATGCAGCTTTTTATCCCTGTGGAAGGAGGAGAGAGGTCACAGAGACCTGTGGAGACCATAGATAATGATGTCTATTTTTACCTCCACCTTTCTTTAAAGATACAATTAAATTTGTAGTGCACTCAAATTGCAGACAGTCTGTGCACTCTCTTGTAGACAAGACAGAAAAATAAATTTTTCTCATTGCTGTTTATTGTAACTGAAAAACAGTTTTTCTGTTTGAGTCTGTTAGCCAGGCCTTTACAAATGCATTAGAAGGAAAACAAAATTAATTAACATTTTAACTCTTACAAATGTTTCTGTTTTGAAACTTGTAAAGAGGTACCACCACTCTGTTAGAAAATGCCAGAACATTTTGACAGACATAAATCTGGAATTTACCATTCGTAACTTAAAACTCCAGATATAATTTCCAGGGACAATAGTTGTGAATAGTGCCAGGGGTTTATTAGTAGCCTGCTTTTCTTCCAGCAAAGTATTCACAATAGTTATTGTAAAATCAAGCTTGTCAAACTGGTATATTTTCTATTCATGGTAAATGAGTAGCACTAAGGAATTAATTGTTTTTCCCCACTCATGTTTTTTCCAGGGAGACACAAAGACAACAGTTTTATTTTCTTAGCCTTTTCAATTTGACATATTAGGTGCACACCTGCATTAGTCTTATTCCCATTCATCATACCCACACTGCTCCTTTTGTGATGAATTTGCAGGATTTCTGACAAAAATGCCTGTGTTAAGGAAGCTTATTTTGAAAAGAATAAAAACATGCACCTATCCACAGTGTTTCTCAAAAATATTTTTATGAAATACTAGTCTATCTCCATATGATTACTGTTTTAATGAAAGAAAATCTTGGATGACTCAGCTTTTCTTGCTATTATTTATTGGTTTGTGTGCATGTATGGAGTAGTTCCTGGGCTTCCCTCCCAATCACATAAACTTTTTCCTTAAAAGATCTGAAAATGGGCATAATTTAAGATCACAAGGTACTTTCCTCATTAAAATATTCCCAAGATTAGATCATTGTTTGGTGAAATAAACAAAATTTAATTTCTTTGGCTCTTTTTATAGGGAATTTATTACAGACAGATTTCAGATTGGGGCATGGCTCAGTGATGAGAGTGATGGACTTAAAGCCCTTTTACTGTTTTGGGACTGCACACAGCACCAATAAAAATTTTGTGGGATTTGAAATTAGTGTCATGGGGTTTCATACCCTTGAAGTGAGAAAAGGGGGCAAGAAGTTTCATGGACAAGATGCTTCTGACATCCCACCTCATGTCCTGACTTGGCTTTTGGAATGAGCCCCCTAAAATGTTGCATGCAGGAGTTCTGAGCGCTGAAGGCGGGTGTACAACAGGTTGCTGTCTAGGAAAGTGAGAACGCTTTTCTTGGGTATCCCTGCAAAGAGGGACATTTGAGTAGCCATTCATTAATACAATATAACTACTGGTTAAAGTTTAACAAGTCAGCCTATGAATACTGCTATGCTGGGTGACATTTCATACCAACAGCACTTCAAATATTTACCTACTTATTGTTTCCTTGCCATTAATAAAGAAATACCCGACAGCTTATTTGCATTTCCCTCCTGCTAAACAAAGCACATTAATCTGTAGATTTAAATGAGCCACTTTTTCTGTTGTGAGCTACCAGGGATTCCAGCTATTTTTATATGTCAGGCTGAAATTTACGTAGTTACGGATCTGTTTTGGTGAAAATTTCAGATTATTTATTTCATAAGCTCGTGGCTTTGCATCTCATCTCCAAGAATTGACAGGGAGCTGGGTTTGGCTGTGTTCTTCCTGGCATTTGGGATCGGGTCGCTAAATACAGATTTTCACGTTTTAGGCGTGGAAAGAGGAGCGGGCTCATGTACGGCGTTGTAAAGGTTTGCAGCATCACCGGGAGCAGCGACACCGTGGCACCGCTGAGCCTTCCCGCAGGGCTGGAGCTGGCCGCTGGGGAGAGGCAACTGTGGCGGCTGTAAATCCAGTGACTGCAGGGTAAAGGCTGCCGTCCCTCCTCTACCCTGCGCGGCGGAGAGGAGGGAGCAGAGCGGGAACACAGCCCCGACAACATCCCCGCGTAGCGTGAGCCTCTGGCACCACCTGCGGGTGAGCCGGCCGCCCGCGCCGCCTGTCCCGGTGTCCGCCGCTCTCCGGGGCTCGCAGCGCACGACGCACCGGGGCCAGGGCGCGGCCCTCGCCCTCGGGGATGGGCGCTCCCAACGATCCGGGATCCCTCGTAAAGCCGGGCAGCGCCTCAAGAGAGGCGGCCATAGCCCCACCCCGCCCCAGCGCATGCGCGGCGCCGGCCCGGGAAGATGGCGGAGCTGGAGGAGTGAGTGCGGGAAGGAGGGAGGGAGTGTCGGGATCCGCCGCCATCCGCGGGCACCAAGCGGCCACGGGGCTGGGCACGGCAGCGGGGGCAGCCCGGGGGGTCGGGGTGCGGGATGGCAGCGGGATGGCAGCGGGATGTGACCGCGTTGTCCCGCCCGCAGGCCGAGGCGGCGGATCCCGCTGGTGCCCGAGAACTTGCTGAAGAAGAGGAAGGCGTACCTGGCCATCAAGGCCACCCAGGCCAAGCAGGCGCTGCTCAACAAGCGCAAGGTAGGGAGAGCCTGGTCCTGCGGCCCCAGCTTGTCTGCCGGAGGAGGGAATCACGGTTCCTTGAAATCGTACGGAGATGGTGCGAGTGATCGGCCCCCTCGGCGAGGGGAGATGTGCGAGCGCTGCCCGTGGGCAGAGATCGTGTTCGGGGTTCCCTCCGAGGGGAGCTTGAGTCCCTGAACATCTCCTCTGTGTGCTTCTGAGCCTTGTGAAGAGGACGAAAGTTCCTAGGTTATTACACCGAAACAAATATATGGAATACTGTGCGTTGTTCCAGTCGGATCAGTGGTGATCAGGTGTTTGCAGCTTCCTGTGGGAAGCTGCAGCGCTGCCGAGTTGGCTGTGCTGCCCTGGAATTTCACTGCCTGAAACCACCTTAGCGTTGTAACCCAGCACGGAAACTGTGCTTTTCTGAGGGTGCATTTTATCTGCAGGAGCAGACACAGGTCATGGTGAAGCGTTTTCTGCGTGCACATGTTCTAATGCAGACACTCCTTGTGCACACTCTGCCATTTCCAGTCTGGCAGAGCACAGCAAACCTTTCTAATTCTGAATTTGAGACCTGTTCTGTACCCCAGCTCATACAGTAAGTGTCTGTCTTAAAGCTTTCCCAGTGAATCTTGTGGAATTCTGTGCAAATCTCCTGCCATTTTTTTTATACTTTGTTTACGTTTTTAAAAATATCAGTGGCTTGCTGTATTTCCAAGGAAGTGGAAGCAGTAATGTTAAATAGCCACTGCATAAGAGTCTCATGAGAAAAAATGACCTTAGTGATGAGACTTTATTAAGTCTACCTGCTTTGAAAATTCAGACCAATTTCATGGGTGATTTACAAGGTGAAATAGAACAGAGGACACACAACATTAGAATCTTTAATTTTAAATAGCCTACTAATTTAACCAGTAGTGTATCTTAAATATAATTGTGTGGTGCTGTGCATTTTCAAGTTCTATTTTTATGAGAAAACACTATGATTTGGGTGGATGTACTCATTCTTAGGCTAAGGATAGGCATTTAAACATCTTTTTAATTAAAAGAAAAAAAGCTTTACCTTTTCCAGTAATTCTGAAAAGATGTTTTTTCAGGTGAGCTGGATGTTCTGTGTTTAAATTAGCAATACTCATGTTTCGATTTTTTTTTTTTTGCATGTGTGCCTTTATAGAAAAGGACTTTAAACATAGTTATTTTCTGTTGGAGAGTAATTTTGAGTCACACTGGGGTATTGCTGTAGCATCTGTTTTGCCCAGATGTTGTTCCTGGCTTTCCCATCCATTGCTGAGCTGTGTGCGTAGCTATGCCTAGAAGTATCCTGGGTCTTGCTCTATCTTGCCTAATTTATATTTTTCCTAGGGAAAAACTCTTTGTTCAGTGTTCTTAAATAATAGCCAGCTATGTGTAAATTCGTGTGTTGGCCCTCAGTTCAGTCTCCCTACGGCTTAGACAACCAAATTTATTTTCTTCCAAATTTATTTATTCCAACCAAATTTATTTTCTTCTATTTTTCTTCCACTTCCCAAAGCTGAAAGAACCTTGTTTAGTTCTACATTTCATTTGGCCTTTCCGATGCAAACCTCTGGGGCTGCTGGGATGGGTGATGCTCTCTTTTCTTTTTGTCCATAGCAACAGAAGGGGAAGCAGATCCAGTTCAGGCGCCTGGAGACTTTTGTTCGGGATTCGTGGCGCAAATGCCGGGATGACACCCGGCTGAGGCGCATGGAGCAGAGGCCTGGGCAGGCTGCAGCACCTCAGGAGAGCAAACTGGCCTTTGCTGTGAGGATTGCAGAGTAAGAACCTTCCCTTGCTTCCTTCCTTGATTATTGCTGCCCTTTACTGTGTCGCTTCTATGCCAAGGAACTGTGGGCAACCCAGAGCTGTCTCCTTGCGGGTGGCTGAGGCCTTTTGTTGCTCTGTTAGAGAAGCATGGTTACTAATTCTATTTTTATTTTCTCACTCAGTGTTAAGGGAGTGACAAAGAGGGTGAAGAGGGTGATTGAGTTGCTGCGTCTGAGGAAGAATTTCACTGGGATATTTGTTAAGCTGACCCCGCTGTCGCTGAAGATGCTGCGGATCGTGGAACCTTACGTGGCTTGGGGGTATGTGCCACTCCCGGGCCTCGGGGTCATTGCTTTTGATTCTCACAGATCCCTGGCTGGTTTTGCCAGTAATGGTCAAAACTTAATCAGCTTTATGTCTAAAACTTGTCCCTTTTCTCCTTGTTCTTGACATAACATTCCCACTTCTGTACAAGGAAGTAGGATGAGGCTTCCTGATGTTTGCTGTTTCTCTGTTACACAATGTGATTTTTGTTACTGTACAGACAGCCCAACCTGAAATCTGTACGAGAGCTCATCCTGAAACGGGGCCAAGCCAAGATCAAGAATAAGAAGGTGCCTCTGACAGACAACATGCTGATAGAGCAACATTTAGGTGAGGAAGGGGCTGAGAAAATTGAGTAAAGACTTGAATGCTGAGAGTTTACAGTCTGACCTGAGAGTGGGGAGGGTGAAACCTTGTCAGACTGGAGGACTGCCAGTTCTGGAGCAGTGAGGAAACATGGTACAGTTGGGCATCTCTTT
>VZRZ01001158.1:139892-158787 GCA_013398175.1 Climacteris rufus
GGTAAGGTTGGGCTTTTTTTTTTTTTTTTTTTTTTTTCCCCTTTTTTTTAATCTCCTGCAGGGAGCTGTAATATTATTTGCCTGGAAGACCTTATTCATGAAATCTACTCAACTGGGAAGTATTTCAGAAGAGTGACCAGCTTTCTGTGGCCATTCCATCTGTCAGTGGCTCGCCACGCCTCACGTAACAGAGTGGGTTTCCTCAAGGAAATGGGCAAGCCTGGCTACAGAGGGGATGCAATCAACCAGCTCATCCGTCAGCTCAACTAGGCAGGTGAGCAGTGCCTGCTGTGCTAATTCTGAGTCTGACCCTTCATTCCCTTTCCTAAGGATAACCAAATTGCCATTGAGGACAAAGGGGGCTCCCTTGTTTCTGGCTGTCACTCTACAAAAGTGACCATCAGAGCAGGGGAAGCTAATGAAGAGTGTGAGTCCCGTTAGGAGTCAGCACATCATGTTGGACAGCTCCATGAAAGCTTGGCTTCTGAGAGATTGATATAACTTACTTCTTTATTTTCTTTCCTGTTCTGCAGGATCTTTGTGAAAACTTCAGGGTTTATAACCTGTTCCTTTTCACATGTACCTTTCATGGACATTATGCAGTGACCTACTTCTCATGACTGCTGGTGCCTCTATAAAAGAAGAAATATGGAGATGATGATGGACATGGACTTTGGGCTGGTCCTTCTTAAAGAAGAAGCTAATACTGTTTGGTACAAGAACGAACTCCTTGGAGCAATTTGACTTTAAAATATGGGGGGGTTTATGCTCACTACTGCAGATTTCAGTCTTTGAAGTGCACCTACTTCTAGGTGTGAAGGGGTTAGTGCAGTCACCACCAGAGTGCTGCCAGGCAAAAGAAAACACCAGGTATTCTTCTGTTACTGCAGCACAAGCCCTAGCAGTAAATAATGCAACTTTAAAAGTACCTAGATTGTATTTATTTTTTAAAAAAAGATTAATTTTGTGCTCCTGATTTACAGAGCCTTTTTTATAACTTACTGGGACTGCTGCAAACAATTATTTTCTGGTAGGAAAGCCTAAAAAGGGTGTAGTACAGTCATGGGGTATGTGTAATTACTGTTTTTAAAATAAACTTCTGGTATTATATAACAGAAAGAGTTCCTACATCACTGTAAAAGAGTGGAAAAAGTTAAACACTCAGGTCTGGCTGGAATTAATTTGGTGAAGGAAGTGAACAAAACCGTGGAAGAGTCTGACTGTTCCAGGGTTTTAAATGCCTAATCTCAACCACTACAAAAATGGGTAAGAACACATGAAGTGTCCTGTGCTATTTAGCAAATATGGAAGGGACTGTGCTGAATCATTAGGTCACTGTAACTGTTTGTACTGTTTGAAGAATTAAGTGGGGGTAAACTGTCAGTCCATGAATAATGGATTTCAGATGGACTCTACAACACTTGTTTGGAGACTTGGAGGAAACAAGTAACAACACAAGGAGGATGCCTTTTGGGTGTTACTTGTGTGACAGTTACAAACTAGGATGTAGCATCCATAAAACCATCTAAAATATGAAGTACTGCAGACTCTGAATTAGAGAAAACCATAAAACTTGAAGCTTTATTCTGTAAAACAAGAATACAAACATAGAAAATGCCGGACAGACACTACAGACAGACACAGACTTAGAACATTGTCCCCAGAACTAGAGCCCAGTGGTCATTAAAATACAAGGCTTCATGTATTTAAAGGTTTCCTGAGAAACAGCTGTAAAGATGTACAAGAATTGTTTGGTTGATTCAGTGTAGGGTTATTTCTGGTAAGAAAACAGCCCAGGCTTTTAACATGAAAGCTGGCACACCAGGAATGAGATTTTTTCAGTTGCTACAGAGAACTTAAGCCTGCTAACAGAACGCAGTTTAAAATAATCTTAAAATACAAAACTACAAGATCTGAACATAATTCTAGCAGCTAATCCTGGATTTAGGCAGTTTTTCTAGCAGAGGCAGTGGTTTAACACACCATTAGTTTAGCTCATACAATAGAGTAAGTATTGAACTATGACCATCAATACCTTTTTTTAAACCTCTTTAAAAATGATGCCAGCATAGTCTAGTGTTCTATTATCACAGACAAGCATGTTGTGCTTTCTTCTGTGTCATACTTCATCAAGAGGACAGTAATGATGTATTTATGGCTTAGCTGCATGATGAACAGAAACTATACAAGGTGACAGGGTATATATATACACACACAGAACTCACCCCTGCATCTTAGGGAACAGAATCCTTCTTGTAAGCCACCGTGGTGTTGACTTTGTGGATTGTGGTAGTGAAGGAGCGCAGACGAACCTCTTCTGAATTGGCAATGAACTGTGGTCCTGACTCTTCCCACTTCTCTGGCACTGCCAAATCCTTATCTGTGTATATCAGCAAGTCAAAGGCACCTGTAAGCAAGGGGGAACAAATTCACCATGCAGAGATGGCAGGTTTGAAGTGTATCTGCTAGAAATTGAGACAAGAACCAAGGTTCTCAGAAGTTACACTGATACTAGTTATGTGGAAAAAAAAAAAATCATGAAAACAAGTTAGGTTCATGTGAGGCCATTTTAGTTTTCTCAAGTGGAGGTCATAATTCTTTTTAAACATGGATTACACAAGCCTGTCCACAGCAAGAATCACAAAATAAATTATTCATGAAAACTTACATTCCTTAGAGCATACACAAATTTCCTTAAGTTTTCTAAGTCACCCCAAGTTCTGTCCTGATCTCAGTGTAACAAGGTGCTGTCTCCCAAATGTGATTGCTCATGATGTGTAATAATTAAAAAGCCTCAGAAAATTAGAAAATATTTTCTACAGCTGGAAAGTTACTGAATTTTTTTAAAAGCATTTGATCTCTTTAGTGCAGTTCAGAATACTCACAGGCAGATTCCAAGAGTGGCAGGAAAGTTACTGTGGCAGTTATTTGCCTGATGACAGAGCGAATTTCATCCTGAATTGCCTTCTGAGATTTTTCTCGTGGTCCGCTGGAAAAATAAGAAAACTGGTAAGAAAGAAAACCACTGTGCTGACAGTTTCCTTTAAATACAGTTCTCTTTGTTAAGCTCTGTCAGTCTGTTTGCTATGGTGTTTTTATAGTAGTGACACTTTTAAGTCATTAGAAAAGTTATGTGATAGCTGGTCTTCCTTTATTGTTTGTGTTGTGTGTTTAATCATATAGTCGCTGCTTTGCACACAAACAGAAGGCAGAGCAGTAAGAAAGGTTAGAAGGAGCAAGTACATGGCATTGATCCTGTGCCTGCAAAGGTACTCGGGACAGGGAAGAGCAGGTTTTGAAGGGACTGCGTTACTCACTTGTCATCCTTGGCAGTTTTGTCGCACTCAATGTCAAACTGCCACCGCTCCAGGACCTCGCTGCTCTCGATGCTGGAGATGACCACCACCAGGCGCTGCACGATGCACTTGTACAGCCACTCTGAAAGAAGCCACGGCAGTGCCTTAGAGCAGGAGAAACACCAGCAGGGACAGCCCCGGGAGGGCCCCGCCGCCTGGCCCGCACCTTTCATCTGCTCCGTCACGTTGTTGAGGTAGTTGGTCAGCTCGGGGTCCGTGGTGACCAGCAGGGTGAGCCCGTACTTCTGCACGCGGGTGAAGGTCTCGGGGGGGTAGATGCCCCGTTGGTAGAGGATGCTGTTGATTCCATAAGCTGTCCGCGGGAGAGAAAAGGAGAGGGATGTGTACCACTGCCACATCCCCCGCCCCCAGCCGGCGGCCATGTCGCCCCACAAGACGCGGCCTCTCACCCTCCCTCCCGCTTTCCCCTTCTCCCTCCCGCTCTCCCAGCGCGGCCCCCGAGGCCCCGTGCCGCCCCCTCACAGAAGAACTCGGCGACGAGCTCGGCGCTGCCGCGCAGGGTGATGCCCTGGTGCTCCCGGCCCAGCTGCTGCTGCGCCGCCATGGCCGCCGCTTCCCCGCCGCCCGGTTCGAATGCGGCCCCGCCCCTTCCCGCGCGCGCCGCCTCACGGAGCTCCA
Source organism: Climacteris rufus (assembly GCA_013398175.1). NCBI lineage: Eukaryota > Metazoa > Chordata > Aves > Passeriformes > Climacteridae > Climacteris > Climacteris rufus. The sequence continues at coordinate 143,888 of VZRZ01001158.1, forward strand.
TGGCCCTTCCCCTTCCCCTTCCTCCGCGTCCCCCGGCCCTGGCGAGCGGGCTGCATTCTGCGGCACCTCGCAGCTGCCTCATAGCAAGGGAAGGGCTTTTTTCCTCCCTGTTCAACTCCCCGCCGGCTCCCGGTGCCGGTGCAGCCGTGGGCGGGGCTGAGGGGGTCGCGGAGCGCGGGCGCAGCTTCGCCACGGGAATGTGGTGGAAGTTCGGTTGCAGAGCGTGCCTAGGTGCATTCGACCTTATGAACTTAAAAATGTTACTTTCCAGGTACAAATTGAGCAAATGCCTCGTTTATGGGTGATTTTTGTGGTGGTATTCACAATATAAATCGTGTAGTAGCTCTGCAAGCACCGTGAAGAGGCAGGTGGAGAGAACCTGGGAAAGCAGGATGAAACAATTTCTCCTGAAATCCATAATAACGAAAAGAAAAAAAGGGGGGGTTAAGAGGCATTTGTGCTGTTGGGCTGCCCTGGTGAGGGGAATTTGCTGCTTGGTCAAACAACCTCTGTCCTGTTACTACAGGGAGACCAAGAAAGATGTTGGAACCAGCACTGGCTCTCAGCTGGAGGAGGCTCTGGCAGAGGTTAACAGGTAAGAGAGACTCAGCAAAACAAGTAAATGCTGAAGCGTTTAAGCAATGTGAAGTTACTGTCTCCTGGGATAGTAACAAGGTGGCCAGCTAATTAGCTGATAAAATCAATTAATAGGCAAGAAAATGAAAATTGATGAATTTGCTGGGCACGGAAGAGCCACAAATTAAATCATTCCCTGAATGTGATTTTTCCGAAGCATTATCTGATGTTATCGTCTGAGGCATACCTGTTAGACACCCACATTGCCCTTGAAAGAAATAAATTGAACAGTCTTAAAGTGAAGTTATGTCCAAACCAGAAATATTTATATTGGGGATAAAAACCATGTGGTCATTACACGTTGCAGTGGGCCAACTGCTAAGAGAGTGAATTGATTGTGTGATTGCTTATTTGGCTGTAATAAAACACTTCTTCTCAAAAGCAAAGGCTTTCTTTTGGTTCCAGTTTTTGAGCCAAGAGGAAGTATGGTTTGCCGCAGGGTTCAGGCTGCTGTGATTAAAACAAATGGTGCTGAAGTTCTGAAAGGGTCTGAATAATTTAATTTAACCAAGGGAAATTTGTTCTTGGTCTTGATCACCAGTGATTGTGTTATACCTAAGTCTTCTGAATAAAATATTTTGTGAGTAAGAGGGGTGTATTTCCAGGCCTCTTGTAATGGAAGCATTTTTCATCCAAAGCCCAGCTTTCAGAAGTTAGATTGCTGTGAATATCAGTTGTTTTGCTTCAAACCTTATGTACTATGGTATTCTTATTTATCTATCCCAAAATGGTCTCAACCATCTGGTTTTTTTCCCTATACTTGGCTTCTCATCCATTTTGCTTTTGGAGAGCTGCTCATTTTTGTGGTAAATAGAAGAGCTTGACAGCATGAGACCAGGCAAGAACAGAGTTTTCAATTAATCTTTAACCTGTTTCTCCTCTAGCTGTCCTACTGTTAAAACCAGATAGAACCAAGTGTTTCTTGGCTTACCAAGTTAATGTCACTGTGTGTCAGTTTGGATGGCTTGCACACACCCCTGCTGTTGGCATGACCAGGTGCATGTGCTTATTAACAACAGACTTCATTGCATTCTCATTATTTCTCACAAGATCCACCTGGCAGGTACTGGCAGGTGTTGGTGACTCTAAATCCTCCTGCAGCTGGCACACAATAGCTCAGAGTTCTGGGTCACTTCTCTGTCCCCAGTTCTGCGTTGTGGTTAGTGCTGCTTTCTGCCCTGGTGTGCTCCCCTCTCCCCCACAAAAAAACCCCCAACACCTTTGCATTTTGTCTGTGCTGTTACTCAACTACAGCTGCCACTTGGCCATGGCCCAGTCAGGGGGGATGGGGACATGCACAAAACTTCATCTTACTGACCACACTCCATAGACAGTGCCTGCAATTTATGGTTAGGGAATGCCCAGCAGGAGGCAGGAGGAGGGTTTGGGGCTGCTGCCAGGGAGGCTGCAGTGGGTTAGTGGCTGGTTTGTGACAGGCTGCTTCCTGACCAGCTCCGAGGGACTCTCGTGAACCAAGATGACAGGCTAAGTTATATGTTCTGGCACATCAGGAGTTGGCTATCCTTGCTTTAATTATCTCATGCTAAAACCTTAGTTTTCATAAGGAGTCTGAAATCCCAGTTGTATTTAATTTAGGTCTCTTACAGCTCTTCAGTCATTGTTCTGTTTCTCAATTACAGCTTGATGTTACAACACGTTTTTTTTTGATTCTGGTTCTGTGAAAGGAAATGTTCCCTATTTAGCTTGGCTTTTCTGGAACATTTAATGATTGTTTCCCCATGGCAATTGTCAGTGAACCATGGGCAATCCAAATCACTGGTATGCCTTCACTTTCTTTTAAAGGCAAGCCAGGTCTCATTCCCATAGTCATTCACCAAACTAGAAGACATAAACCAGTTGTAGAGTTCATTCCCACTATTTACTTATTTTTTTAACCTTCAGGATGCTGTGGACATAAAATGCTATCTTTTTCTGTTTTATTTTTCCCCTGTTCGGGAAGACCTGACATTTTTCTAGAGGATACACGGGGGAAAAAAAGTTACTATTTGCGATGGTTTTACCTCTAAACTCCCAGGAGATGGCAGCAGGCAGACGCATGATCGGCACACTTTCAGTTTTGCCTTGAAGTACAGCGAGTTGGTTTTACTGTTACATACTTCAGACAAGTTTTAGATGCTTGTCTTTTGCCAGTTTTAAGATCATTGTCCCAGAATGAAGGGAATACTTAATGCCAGTTTCCGTGTTTGCATTTGGTTGCTGTGACCCTAAAGACAATTTAACAGCTCAACAATTATTTTTAAATATTTTAAGTGAAGATAGGAATCCTGTTTCAGAATTGGGAAGAACAGAATTTAAGTGAGCATCCTTAGTGCTGGATGATGTTGTGTTACACTGGTAACAGCTATGTGAAATCTGCTGAATCCAGCTCTTTACACCTTAATCCCCTTCACTACTTAATCCCCATCCTGAAGGTTGATAGTTTAAAAGATGGATGTTAATCCAGTTCATTTCAGCTCCTGTCACATCTGAAGTTTTCATATTAATAAGTTAATGGAAAACTAGGGAGTTCTCAGCTAGCTTAGATTTACAAAGCCAGTGTACTCTCATTTAGCTTTAAATTCAAAATGGGCCTTCCAAAGTACACTGAAACATTGATTTATCATTATGGGTTTATCAGCAGAGACTTAGTGGGTTATCAAGATGAGAATTGTTGGCTTTGTGACTGCTTTCTAATCGTGTCACTTCTGATGTGTAACCATGATGGGCTCGCTCAGTTAATTGTGTGGCAAGGAATACAGTGCAGCTTACATAATGCCTCACAGTTGTGATGACTGAAGAGGGAAATATATTGTGAAAAGTATGTTATTAGCATTAGAAATAGCTGAGGTAAAAATATGAATAATTATTTCCACTTGAAAATTAGAGTCTATGCATTTTTTCTACAGTTAGATCTCCAGGAAGTTTAGGTGTCCTGTTGACAGAATGATAATCATTACTGAGACCAGTAATGCAAAATATTCGGTTTTTTTCCCTAAGACAGTTTAAGGAAATGGCAAAGGATGACTTAATATTTATTTATTATATTTATTTATATTTATTATATTTATTTGTATTTATTATATTTATTCCTGTGTGGAAGGAGGAGTTCTTCAAAGAATTTATTTCAAGAAAAAGATCCTTTTTTATATGTTTTGAGAAATGTATGCATACCTTTAAAAAAATGAACAAATGACCATCAATGTATCAAGGTGTCATAAAACTGAGGTGAACTTATGAGGCACCCACATGGGCTGGGACTGCACCCTGAGCTGTTCCTCTCCACCTCATTCCTGCATCTCTCAGTGCACGCTGCTTCCTTGGGAAGTCTCATCCCATAGCATGGAGACAAATGCCTGACTTCTAAACGTGCTGTGGTGCCTTAATCAGAACTCATCTGCTCTGCTGGTTCACAGCAGGAGAAACATGAACAGTCTAGAAGTCATATGAATTGTTAAAAATGCCTTTATCTGCAAATCAGAGCAATATCTGTTTCCTAGCATCGATAGCTTAACGCCCATTAAAGAAGCTGTCTTTGCACAAGAACAGCATTGAGGTGGGTGTGGGAACTTGTGGGCAGTATCAGGTACAACCCAAAACTTATATAATTCTGCAGAATGGATTTGCTGGTACAATTTGAACAAATTTGCTTGATTTTCTAAGTCATAAGGAGCCCAGAAGGACATTCTATTCATTGCTTGCTGTTAGTCAGGACTGGTCAAATTTTTGGGAGAAAAACTAGAGCAGAGTGGAACAGTATTTGGAAGTTCACAGGAGTCACCTGTGCCTCGTGCACAATGGATGGTCTCATCCAAACCTCGTGGTGTGATGTAGCTAGAAGTGTAAAAATGGGAACCAGATGGCTTGGTAATGTGAGTAGCAGTTTGATGCTAATTGTTCCTTACAGTCTTCCTTCCTTGAACTCTGATTGGAGTGCAAACATGGCTTTACTGCTCAAGGTGAGCTACTCCTTGGTTGTAGTCTGACAGCAGAAGGCACACCAGGAGCAGGCTCTCACCTGAAGGGTCAGGTCACTGGCTACTGGGGAAAATCCCTTGAGCTAAAGCAAAGTTGTACTTCACTTGTGTGAGCTGGATGATTTGCCACCTCTTTGATAGAGTTTCTGTAAGCCTTTAAAGATGTTATTGAAGAAGTAATTTAGGTTTTTTTTTTTGGTAGAGGTGTGACAGTGATGCTCCTCACACTCATTTAATATCATCACATGAGAACAGTCTAACATTGAGAAGATTGAGGTTCAATAACATTTGCATCCAGAGGAAGTCCAAGCCCTCATTTCCCGTGCCCAGGGAAGTGTTCTTGTCATCAAGCTTTCAGCTAATTTGGGCAACATTCCTTGCCCATCTGTTGAAACTGCCAAAAACAGAAGGGAATTGAAAATCCCTTTGGAGACAGCAGGGAAGAGGAAGAGATTGAGCTTTAATGGTCAAACCTGGCAAAGAGAGTCCAGAACCACAGTCCAGCTGTCAAATTACTTTGTGTTTTGTTTAATTTATTATACAAATATTCTCACTTTGCATGAGCTTTTCAGTACCAGTAAAATTTAAACCTAGTGCCATCTCCTGCTCTGAATTAACCTCCTGACAGAGAACCTTTTCTAATATTTCTTTTCATTGAGAGTCACATTTTTTTATATGAGATTTTCATTGTAAAGAATGTTTAAAAATCCACAAAACAATATTAGTGGGAAGCAATAACAAAGACATGCTGCCCTGGATGGTCATAGTAAATTAGGGATACAGGTCTCCTGTAAACTCTGCTGACTTGCAGGATTTTACACGTCACCCTTGGTGATTATGTATTGTATTTACCAAACAAATTGCACTGCTATTCATAAAGAGGGGAAAAGAATCTACCTGAATTCCCTACAGATGGCAGAGGACATGCTGCATGTGCTCACTTCCTTCTCCAGTTTCAACTGCCTTGATATTTCATAAAAAATATGAAAAGAAATGCTGATAGTAACAAAACTGAACCTAACCTGAAACCAAAACCTGGAGGGAAGAAGCACTAGTGGACATGTTACAGGGATATTTTCCAACATTAAACAGGATGCTGTAAAGCCAAAGGACAAAATCTGGTGGTGGGTAAGTGTTGTAAACAAAAGTTTGGTATAACACCTTAAAACATGCAGTAACAAATTCAATTCTTCAGTTTCATGTACTACTTGCAGTAGTCATGGTACCGTAAGTGGCATAGGTTTGTAAAAGATTGTGGTGTTTGAGCAATGCTCATCAGCCACCTCTGCTTGAGAGAGTTGCTCAGGGATGTGTAGTGAGTATAAACTGAATTTCACAGCTGCTGAGCACAAGTAGAACTGGAAAATCAGAGACTTGAGGTTAGCACAGAGAACTCACAAACAGGAAACTGATGTCTGGGCAGGATTTTGAGACCTCCTGAAGGTTTAGGTAAAGAATTTAGATACTAAAAAAAGGGCCCCATCTCTTAAAATGGTGAATTGTGATCAGGGATGATTTAACCAACTTTTAGTATGTTAAGGGCTCACAAAAATCAACTGTACCTACTTTACTAGATACAGAGCAGCTCCTGTCTGAGCTGTTGTGACAAGGGAGAAACCTGTGTTTGTGTGCAGACCTTCTGAGAAGACAGAGGCACATTTTTCACCTTCACAGTTCAGTTCTTGATGTGACTTTTAAAGCATTTTGGAAAACTTTGTTTAGTTCTAATTTGCAAAGGGCTACTGAACCATTTTTCAGTCACTGTTCAGTATTAGGTAATAGTGACCACAAGTGACCAGATTTGGGTAAAAGCTAGTCTGAAACAAAATACTGACCTATGTAATGCTACTTTTGTTTTTCTTTATGCAGAGTATTTCTGCTGTGTTCAATCACTCTTGGTGTTTCTAAAATAGGCAGTCTCAGTCCCAACTCAACCCTCTCGTGACCCTTTTCCCTCTTTCTGGTTTTAGCCCTTTTCTCAGTCTTTGAGTGGAGGAGGAGGACATGGTCTGGGAGTGTGTCATTAGAACTGCATGTCTCCCTTATTTCCTCCTGAGATGTGTGGCATGAAATTATCAGTATCTTTAACAACACTAAGGTGCAATTTCATGGGGTCAGTCTTTTTTTTTTTTTCCCCTCTGGTAAAGGTGCTGCTACTTACTTACGTTCCTGAGAATGAATTTTCTTATATTTGGCCTACTGTATTATTAACTGGAGCACTAAAAACCATGCTTATGTTGGAATAGGACTGCCCTTTATAACAGGACTTGTTTTGGTGAAGCAAAATAATTGTTCCCAGAAAAACACATTCCTTCTCCATCAAACCTCCATTCTATTTGACACACTGGCTGTTCATTCTTTGGGAGTCTAAAAATAATTTTTAGTGATTTATGGACTGCTGTTGCTAATATTTCCATGATCCTGTTAAAAGTGAGTGCTTTTTCCTCAGTGGCCGGTTTTTGTGTTTTAAATAAGCAAAATGTCAGTTAAACTAAATGCAGGTCTAAATCATATATCTATTAAAACTGGCAGTGGCAGATCTTATAAATTACCAGAATCTGTTCATATCTGAGGAAAATTAAAAACAAAGTTCTGAATAATGTAAAGAAGTGGGAAAGGTATAAATTTAGATGGTGTCTGGAGGTGAAATAGTCACAAGTAAGTCAACTATTAAATATTTCTCATTTGTATGTACTGTTACATGCTTTTCCATTATTCTATCTCAAACAAGGTTTTATATATATACACACACACACATATATATATATACACACACACACACACACACTTGCTCTGTTGGTTTCCTCTTTCTGTGATGCCTTTTCCAGGTAATAGAAGGGAAAAGGTTACACATGTATTCAACATTCATAACATGTTATTTCCAGCACTTTGAAGGAGATGCAGAAACAAAGGATGGTTGAGGTTTGAAGGCACCTCTGGAGGTTATCTTGTCCACCCCCTCCTGCTCAAGCAGGACCAGCTAGAGCACATTTCCCAGGACCATATCCAGATGGCTTTTGAATATCTCCAAGGATGGAGATCTCCTCTAGGCTAAGCAGTCCCAGCTCTCTCAGCCTTTCTTCACAGGAGACTGACTGGTGCTGCCTCATGTCCAGCCTGGTGTCCAGATCCTTTTCTAGAAAGCTGCTTTCTGGCTAGTTGGCCTCCAGCATGTCCTGGTGCATGGGGTTATTTTATTCTTCCACAGTGCAGGATTTTGCACATTCCCTTGCTGAACTTCATGAGGTTCCTGTCAGCCCATCTCTCCAGCTGGTTGAGCTCCCTCTGAGTGCTCTGTGGTGCATCAGCCGCTCCTCCCAGTTTTGTATCATCAAACTTGCTGAGGGTACACCCTGCCCCATCACCCAGACCATTAAAAATACAACAGTAAAGCTCTGGATAAAGAGCTTTGCTGAACAGTTTTTTTCTCTAAAGAGGAAACCTCAAAATCCTAGCAAATCAACTGGGTAGTTTTAGTTTTGTCTTTACTTTTCTACAAACATTGCAGTTTTTTTTCCTTTGGGCACTGTGCACCACAGGCACCTTCTGGGCATGAAGGCTCTGGGCTAAGCAATCTCCTTTGTCTCAGCAGTGTTAAAGCATTCACAGCCCCAGCCATCTCCTCCACACCGTAGAAAGTCTCCAAGTCTCTTCATTTTCTCATGAAATTTGGCAGAATGGGAAACCTCAGGGATCTGTAGAAGAGTAAATCCTGCCAGATGCATCTGTTTAATTTTTTTTCTTTAGGATAGGCTCGGTGATCTGTCTCTGACAGTGACAGCACAGTGGTTCTGCTGCTTTCAGCACCTGGTCATGAGAAGGTTGGCAGCAAAGTTTGGGTGTTTGTAAAGTGAAGGCATCTTTGGTTGCTTCTGTTCAAGAAAGCAAAACACTGAGCAGATCTTCTCACCTTTCTGGTGTCTCAGTAGTGGCAAGAATCCTAACTGGTTTTATAATGGTGTTTGTAACTGGGTTGTCAGTGGGATTTGGGGCTTGACCATCATCTGCCTCTCCTTCCTTCTGAACACTTGGCTAAGTGAACACAGTCTATACAATATTGCATGTGCTTAGGAAGCAGTGAAAGCCTTCATCCCTAGTTTGTTTTATAAACAAAACCCACATCAGAATACCTTCAGGAATGGTTCTTCCCCTGTGGGAATGTTCAGCAAGGCAAGCTCACATAGTTAAACAATGAAACCAGGACACATTCATGTAAATGGCATCAGGCTTTGGCACAATACCTGTGGAGCCAGATGTCTGTCAGTAACTCAGCAGAAGCAACCAAAATAGAGGATGTTTGTAAAGTGATGCTTCTCTTTTTAGTAATTTATCCTTTATAAATACTTTTATGATTGTATTTTACACTAGATTATTTGTGTGCTCTTATACATATGATTGCAACAGCCCCATGCTAGCTGCCCACAATAAGCAGTCTCTGTTCCTTGAATGCCAGTAGCTGGTTTACAAACAAAAGCGGGTTCATGTCCTAAAATAGACTTTTGGGGATCTCTACTGGATTGTTGCAGCTGAGGTTCAGAGGTAATAATACTCTGACACGTGGGAATGTGTTAGACTTGGTTCAAGGATCTCTTTCCTGCTCTCTGCTCTGCAGAGATGTGAAAATGTAGTCATAGCATTTGTTTGGTGGCTGCTGCAGCATTTCTGCCCCCTCTAGTTCAGTGAATCTCCTGAGTGTGTGTATTTGCCTTCAAAGGGAAGCTGTGCTGTTCCCTGGCTGTTGGGTGTGCCTGGGGAATGCCCTGTAACCAGGGTCTTTTCCTGAGGTGATGTGCTCCACGAAGGAGGTCTCCTTTCCTTATGTGAATGATTTTTTTTGGTATGTATTAGCAAGTTCTGTAGCTCTGTTGTGTCCATATGTTCAGTATGTCTTTCTTATGCTGTATAATTAATTCCCCAGTGCCTTCACAACTCTTACACCAGGGCTGTTTGCTGTAAGAAAATTGAATTCCAGCAAGCTGGGATTCTTTCACTGTTCAGTCACTTTTAATGTCCATTTTGCTGTTTTGCTATGGAAGACTGGATTATGATAGGAACCATATCAAGCAAATCTGAATGACGATCACTTGCATTCCCATTAACTCTAATTGGCTTTTTTAAAGTCACTATAAAACCCAGATAGTCTCTAATTAACTTCAAAATGTCCATTTTTGCACCAAGACTATCCCAGGGGACAGCTGAGGTTTTTTTGCAGATTTTTGTAAGCAGAAATGTAGTAGGTGATTTTGTAAAGCCACACCATTCATTGCTGTTATACTTCCCTTAAATGCGTGTGTGTTGCTACACCTTCTGATTATTTAAATTAAAGTCACTGTGAAAGAGATGATACTGAAGTAGTAAGAAATGCATTCTTGGAAGTGTTGCCAGATAATCTGAACAGAGAAAATGAAAGAGAAGTGAGATGTGGAAATGGATCCTAAAAAATCCGTAGGACAATTAAAATGGCATGGAAATGGATTGAGTGAGTCTGCTAAGCTGCAAACCTCTAACCTTTTTCTGTGCTTAGGACATTCATAATAACCCCTGTGTCCACCAAGGACTTAGAGACACCATTTCTTTCCCACATGGACATTAGTAAGTTTTCTCCCTGTTTGTGAAACCTATAGAAATGTAACATCTTTTTGACCTCTGCTGTTATGATTAAAATGTTGGAAGGGGCTGGCAGAGCTTTAAAGATGTTGTGAGGGATGGCTCAGTAATGGATATATACATGATACATGAGTGTGTAACTCCTGCTTCCTAAGAGAGCAGCTTTTCTGAATCCTGATTTAGGTCTTCAGACTATTTATTTTATGATCACAGCCCTGAACTCTGCTGAGAGCTGTTTCTGGAGCTGATTGATAGAATCAGGGGGGATGATAATCTGAAGTAAAAGGATAAGAGAGTGCAGCTGTTTGACAAAAGGAATGTTGATGGTTTCTAAGGCTTGCTGTCCAGGGGTGGAATATACTATCTGAGAAAAGTAGAATTGCACAAACCAGGTATTCTCTATTTATCTATTTTGGGGTTTTTTCCATTCCCTGTAATAGTTCCTTTCTTTTGAGGAAAAAAATGAAGAAAGCCAGGCTATTTTCAAAGTTTCGAAGGGAAAACTGGGATGCCTTATTTTCTCCAGGATCTCTAGAGGAGAAGAGTAAGCAATAATATGAGCTGTAATTGTAAGATCTTTTTCACCAAAGTTCTGTCATGTGCTTTTAACTGTGTACCCACACATGCTTAGTTGGGTGGTGGCTGGTCAGGAGACAAAGTCTCATTTAAGACACATTTCCTTGTCTGTGGTTGAATTTCACTGCTGCTCTTGCAGAGCATTGACTTGGGACATTACTGAGGTTGGCATAAAAACGTGAGAAGCAGGGAGCTTACCAGTTCTTTATTTTAATGCTTTCTGCTTTATTTAGTGATGCTGAACCAGTACACCCAGGAAGATCTGGTTCTTTTCTCATCAATCTTAGAAGTGCTGATTAATAATACTAAATGGATGTGAATCTTGATGGCTGACCAGCCTGTCCATCTTAGCAGCTAACTCAGGAAGGAAATATAAACTTAGGTGTGAACTGGACTTAAATTGCTAAGGGGTAACACCACTCACACTGGTGTTTCTGGTACAGTTCACAAGACATAGCAAACAGTCAAGAACATCTTTCCTTTTCAACCCAAAGTATCTAAGCTATTGTTTTTCCATTAATTACCATATCCCAGCCATGCAACTGGTACCACTGAAGTCTTCTGCATGTTGTTTGTGTTCTTTTATTTAGTGTGCATGACAAAGGAGAACTGTGCAGATGATGCTGCTCAGTAATTTCTACAGATTGTTTGCGTGATTTTTTCAGTTTAAGTAAGATACATCACTTTAATAAGTTGCATCTTAATACCTCTCTTGAATCTGCATAAGTTCACTTTTGGAGAGTTGACTGTTTTGTTTCCCACAGAGAAAATTCTAAATAGACACATGGATTCGTTTACATGGGGGATAGACTATATGATTCTAATGCTCTTTGTATCTTTCCCAAGGAGAAAAAAAAGTCTGATTTTGTGTATTTTCTTATGCATATTTTTCTTCTGATGTCATCTTTTTGTCTTGTGGGAAGCTGTGCTTCAGGAGAAAGCCATGTTAAAAATACAGTTAGAAGAAAACTGATCTTAAAGTAATCCTTTGAGTCAATTAAATAATACTGATCTCTGTAGAACATCTATTAGTGTACATATGATGTTACAGCTAATACAGCATGAATTTATTATGGCCTGGGGTAGGCCAATGAATTCCAGATGAATTCACAATAGCTGGATTCTTAAAATGCTACCAGGTCTACTTCAGGTTTTCTGTTTCCATGTGTAATTAATACCAGAACCCAGCACCGCTACCTGCTCCTATTTAAAAACAAAACAAAAGACATATTTGAAATCAAACTGACAACTTGAAAAGCTGTGCCTGATTCTTGATATTAATAGTCTAAAGTAGTAGTTTTGAAGCCACCTGAATACACTGCCTTTACGTAATTGAAAATTATTATTGGTTTGTCTCCTTCAGCCAAAATACTCCAAACTGCTTTAATATATCTAGCTACATTATTAGCTCAAAGAGTGATTCATATCATATTTAGAGATACTTAAGTGTAAAATTGGTTACAAAGCCATACTTCAGTCATAGCTATGAAAATTACATGTCTTTGAAGATCTGTTAGTCAGACATCCTAATCCTAGGTAGCAGTCTTGCAGCTTCTTCTCATAAGAGTGGGAAAATCTGTTTCCATTGCTTCATTTTTAAAAAAAGAGACACGGAAGCTTAAGCAGTTTCACACTGTCATGGGGTTGTATTGGTAAGTTATTTTTTAGAGATGTCATATGATTGTTAGAAGCTTCACCTCCTGAAGTTGGGCATTTCATGTGCCACATTAGGTTTCACACTGCTATGTTTAGACCCATGTAACAGCACACATTTTTAATTACATTATCCCAGCTTGGTGCTGGCTATTACCAGAATCAGAAGATTTCACTGATCTCTCTTTCTGTCAGCCCTTACCATATAGTTCACACAGCATTTCCGTAGATTGTTAGAAAAGGTGTGTGTGTGTTGTGCACACTTCATCAGAAAGCACTGCACCAAGGACATGGCAAAAATCATCTCCAGTAGCTATTTAATCTGTTGCTTCTGAGATTATGTAAATCAAATCATGGTCCCATCAGAGCTGTTTCTTTAATGTAGAGGATGTGCTGAGGAGTGAGGGAGCAAGTTAGGACATTGGTTTATTTCCTCTATATGGTAAGAGGAGGATACTTAGATCAAAACTCTGAAAGTAGCTATTTTTTACTTCAACTCTCATGCCAGCTGAGCATTGTAGCACTGAAGTCAGGTGTGTATTTACACCAGCACTGTTTTCTCCAAGTTTGCCTAATCCAGACAGTGAGGAAAATATATCCAGGTCCCCCTCAATGATTCTGGTCCAACAACAGCCTAGGGAAGAGAATGAGGCTGAATATAAAACGCATGTAAGGTGTCAACACACTGAGAACATCCCTGCTACTGAATAAGAACACATTTGCCACAAAGATTTAACAATTAGTTTGCAACTCCTAAGCAGAGAAAGTACAGGACACACTTCTTCCTTACACAAGCATAATATGAGAAGAAAGACCACCTCAAGGTCTGTGGAATAGTGCTGAATGACAGAGGCTTGGTATTAGCATTCTTATCCATGGGACTTCCAAATATGCACAAAGAGAGTTCCCAGCTTTTCCTTCACTCTTGGAAATATTGGATGAAAAGCTGGACACGAGCCAGCAGTGTTCTCAGCAGAGGGTCAACTCTATCCTGGGCTGCATCAAAAGATGGGTGGGCAGCAGGTCCAGGGAGGTAATTCTCTCCCTCTCCTCTGCCTTCATGAGACCCCACCTGGAGTGCTGTGTGCAGCTCAAGAAAGATTTGGGCCTGTTGGAGAAGGTCCAGAGGAGGACCATGAAGATGTTTTGAGACAAGTAAACCTGGAAAAAAAAAAAAGAAAAGAAAATCACCTACCATCTCTTATAGATAAAGTCTGGTTTCTTTTGAAAAGAATGTTCCCCATGCCATCCAAGTCCCAGTTGCCTGGCTTTAACATGCTTTAAAATAATTTTTGGAGCCTTATGAAAAGTGAACAATAAAGAAGTATTGAATGGAGATGGAAACACTGACAAAGCAAAAAATGTAGAAGGAGATTGCAAAGGAGGCAAAGAGAGAAGGGAATAAAGATGGAAAATAAAATTTAAACAAAGAGAATTCATACAACTCCCTCAAAAGAAAAAGACAGGAATAAAAATAAGTTTCATACATTCAAGGTTTCACAGAGCATTGATGAAACCTAGACCTGATATTGCTGAGTGTAAGTCCATTTTGACTAGTGGATTTGTACCTGTTTACAACAGGGAAAAAAGTTAAAATGTGCTTTTTTTGTCAGTGTTCAGTGATTTGTGACTCAGTCTGTTTTCAGAAAGGAGCTGTAGCGGTGTTTCACTGATATTTCAGCTCCAAAGTGCCTGTAGCATTTCAGGACTTAGGCTAAATTTTAGAGGTATTTGTCAATGAGGAACTGAAGTTTCATTAAACATTTGAACAATAATGCTTTTGAGAACAACATCCATTACATTTCCTAGGGACAATGAAATAACCAGGAAAGGATAATATTGGTTGTCTTGAACAAGAGGAACTTTTGTTTCCATTTGCACGAAGAGAGAAATAAATATTTGTAGTTCCAGGCTACCCAACACGTTTCTTCACACTACTGCTGAAAATGTTTCTCATTTTATTGTAGAAGCCCCTCAGAATTAACTACTGAATATTTCACGCGAAAGGACTGTGAGCTAATGATATTCTGGTTTGGGACTTTTCCAGTCAAAACCACGCACGCATTCAATTTTCCTGGGAAGCCCAGGCCACAAAGAGGATCAAACACGAAGCCAGAAGAAAGGGCAGGCTGTGGGTTGTGTGGCTGTGCCTGGAGCAAAGACGGAGTCAGAAGAAAGCACAGGCCGTGGGTTGTGTGGCTGAGCCTGGAGCAAAGATGGAGCCAGAAGAAAGGGCAGGCCGTGGGTTGTGTGGCTGTGCCTGGAGCAAACACAGAGCCAGAAGCAAGTGCAGGCCGTGGGTTGTGTGGCTGAGCCTGGAGCAAACACAGAGCCAGAAGAAAGGGCAGGCCGTGGGTTGTGTGGCTGTGCCTGGAGCAAACACAGAGCCAGAAGAAAGGGCAGGCCGTGGATTGTGTGGCTGTGTGGCTGTGCCTGGAGCAAAGACGGAGCCAG
>VZRZ01001158.1:158919-210444 GCA_013398175.1 Climacteris rufus
AGCCAGAAGAAAGCGCAGGCCATGGGTTGTGTGCCGCGTGGCTGTGCCTGGAGCAAACACAGAGCCAGAAGAAAGCGTGGGCCGTGGGTTGTGTGGCTGTGCCTGGAGCAAAGACAAAGCCAGAAGAAAGCGCAGGCCGTGGGTTGGTGCCACGTGGCTGTGCCACCAGAGGAAGCAGCCCCAGGCTGTGGGCCCGGAGCTCCGTGCGGGGCAGCGGGAGGGGGGTGAGCCGCGCCGCCTCCCGTGCTGCCGGGGCTGTGAGGCCCTTTCAAAGCACACACAGAAACCACCTCGTTGCTTTGATTTTATACTCGCTGTAAAATCAATTTGGAATAGTAATATCTAACCTGTTATTGACACTTTGTCCCGCGGGGAATAGCCAGCTCTGACTGTTACAAGCAACCACTGATTTTCCCCAGGCCCTCAGGGCCTCCTGTTGGGACTCAGGCAAATGTTGCTAATAAACGCCTTCTTTAAAGTGACTTTTCCAGCTGCATCGGAGGGATTCCAGTCACCCATTTGATGGAACTCTAACCAGAAACGTGTTGGACAAATTAAATATGCGTTAGCCACTTGCTCTGGACTATATCAAGAGCCTATAAATGCAAAATGTTTGAGGCACAGAAGACCGTGCTCTGTAATTAACTATTGTAACTCTCCTTGCAAATCAAAAGCAGCCTAACCTGAGGAGTTCGGTGTGTCGAGATATGGGCGTTGTAGGGGTTTGGAGAAGGAAGAAGAGGAAAGAAGAATAAGAGGGAAAAATAAACAACATTTTGCATACACATTTACTACTGTTAGCTAATAGCAGGAGCCTTGAACTTCTCACCTGGTAATGGAAAAGTCACAAGCTTAAGTACTTTAATGTGTGGACTCAGTTTTGAGTCTGTATGTCATTTATCCTACTGCAGGAAAAAAAGGTCTTTAGACTTATCCACCTGGAAAAGAATGATGGGCTAGAAAGGTTTTGCAAGCTAGATACAGTGGTTTTATCTACCCTTGGGCTGCTCCTGGAATATTTAAAGTTTAGTTTAAAATAGCTGTTTATCAAAGCTGATGCCTCTCTTCTTATCTGTCTTAATTTTTAAGTAAAAGTAGCTGACAATAATAAGGAGAAAATGGCAGAATAATTTTCCTTTTGTATAACAATAATGATATTCATTTCATCTTGTCCTTCCCACTTACAGTATATGGAAAGAGGGCAAGTGGAAGGAAGGCTCAGTGGGGAGATAAAGCTGAATAGCTTTCCCCTCCTTCTCAGTCCAAAACTGCTTCCTAGTACTTATGATGCTTGTAAAACCAGGATATTGGTAAAGGTCTTCCATATCTTGGCCAGAAAGTCATGGGCAGTAAACGTGTGTGTGTGTGTGTGTGTGTGTGACATGAGCAAATGGTATACAAGTACAGGAGCCAGGAGGATAATCAAATGCTCTTGTCCTGTTAGAAAAAAAATAAGTTTATAATAATGCTTTTTCATTTGGGCATACCTCTAGAAGTGATGCATGTAAAACCAAGATGGTTTTGCTTAAGTTCCATGGATTGGAAGGAAGGACTTCTGTTGAAAACACTCCATTGTGGTTCTTAGACATCATTTGTTAGCATTGAGAACAAATGCTGACTTCAGTGAACAGAGCTGGCCGAAAAAGCAGATGAGGAAAGACAATTAATGTGGCATAGTTCCTGAATCTTTCTAAATCTTCCTGGAAAGAGACTGGACCTTGACATGGA
The DNA here is from genome assembly GCA_013398175.1 of Climacteris rufus. Classification (NCBI taxonomy): domain Eukaryota; kingdom Metazoa; phylum Chordata; class Aves; order Passeriformes; family Climacteridae; genus Climacteris; species Climacteris rufus. The sequence continues at coordinate 160,648 of VZRZ01001158.1, forward strand.
TGGGGCCTTGGACTGGTAGGGCTTGCAGGGCTGGGAGCAATGAAGTACCGTGTTCTTCCATCTGCCCTCTTCACATCATAGGCTCACAGCTAATTAATCAGTGCTAATTTCCAGATGGCCTTCCAGAGCAGCCTAAGGCAATGCAAACTTCAGCAAGGCAGCACGACAGGGCTCTGCTATCAAAATTTCTGGTAAAAGAAGTAGAATATAGTGTATTTTACTGTACTTAAAGGGCTGGAAAACTGGGAGCTATAGCTTCAGACAGAACACGTTGTTCAAACATGAGTAGAAGTCTTCCAAGGGTGATACTTGGCACAAAACTCTTTTCTGTGACGTGCATACTTTCATAAATAAGCTCTTCTAAGGCACTTGTTGCTTCCATTTCATAAGAATACTAGAAAACTTTCAATCCTAGAATTTGGTCACAGAAACAAAATATTTCTGAATGTTGTGTTGTATTTTTCCAGGACTGTTCAATTTGGTATTATACATAGAAGGTGTTTGTGCAAGCAGTGGGGTTTTTTCCCTTGCAAAAGAATTTCTATTTGGGTTTATATGCTGGAATCACTAAGCTTATCTTCAAGTTGCCTTGTGTTAGAAGATATCTTGTTTTGTATTGTCATGCAAAGTATTGTAAGACACCCAGTTCTGTGCCTCTCTTGGTGCAGATAAATAAAGGATTCTTTATAAGAAACTGTGTAACAATTCTTGTTCAAATAATGGTGCTAAATCCAGCTTTTATTAAACTCAGCACCATGGAAAATTTAAGTGAGATGTAGCCAGGGATGTTTATTATGAGAATAAGGGTTTGTGTGGGTTTGTTTTTGAAAATTGGATGTGGGGGATGCAAACTCCCACAGATATGAAATTGAGCAGAATGTTTGCACAAGCTCTTGCAAAGGATAACACCAACTCTGAACAGCTATGTTGCATAGTCTGAATATTTATGTGCTTTTCCTGTGTTTGTTTTTTTTTTTTTTTTTTTATGCCATGACTGTCAGGGGCCTTCATTTGCTGCCTACTATGGTTGTGAGAAGACAGGAAGCTGGAGGGGTTCTGGAAAGTAGTGAGTGATAATAAACAGTTTAAGTTTAGTTTTATCTGGTTGGAAACCCAGAAGTCTTTTAAAAAGTCTTGATTTTCCTCTGTATTTTTGGTGTATGTTTTCTAAAATATCTGTCTATTTTGGAACTAAATAACATGTTTCATTTGAGGAATAAAAGTTGTTTCCTTATGGTCTTGCAGCTGTCTCAGGAACTACTACAGATTATGAACTGTTTATGCATTTTGTGACAGCTGGCAAGGCTGCTCCTCAAAACCAACAATAATAACCAAATGCTGACTTGTATAAATTGATGTGTTCACATATTTTACCATTGTGCTGGCCTCTCTCTGCTATTACTTGCTGTCCACCACAGTTGTTAGTAAGAACATAACAAAAAAGTCATGGAAACTTAATATTTCTTTTGCATGCTAAAGAATATTAGAAAAGTGCACTTTCTTGGCAGATAATACTTACCTGGCATGAGTTTCTTTCTGAAACATGTACTATTAACATAGGCTATGCCTGAAATGATAAAGACCTAAATGCTGAAATTAATTAGTAAGAAATTAATCCTGTGATCAAAATATTTTGCATTCTTCTGTAGTTCTTGATAAACATCTAATAACTTCTACTTCCTTTCTTAAAACTTCTTTTGCACTTACTTATGTTATAAAAAATGCAGCACCAGAATGTGGATAAGTAAATGGAAATATATTTCTGTAAATTTTGGGATTATTCATGGTGTTATTGGGAGAGGGCCTCCCACATCAGATCTGACCGTGTACAATTTGCTTATTTGTTCTGGGCAACCATTTATGTGTGAAATTCCAGTTTCCCTTGGGCCAAAATTCAGTCTCAGATTTGCTAAGTGTCAGATGCAAAGTTGAATCTCTTATATAGCTTGTGGCTCTTCAAAACTAATAAAGAGTTACCAAGTGATGTGTTAGCTGATGTCATTTGGTAACTGTCATCACAGTGGGGTGTTTTTTTGTGTTACACTGATAATGTAGATGTTACTCTGTCCAAAACCCAGGTGTATGAAAAAAAATTGACACCAAAAAGGGTTCATTTTTCAAAAGTGTGCACGAGTGTGCTACCACTGCTGCTGTAAATGACTGAACTGCCCTTGGACCTGGTGTGGGTGAATGTGTTTGAATTTCTTTGTCTCCTTACTCCTTGTTCAGTAGCTCTTAGGTCAACATAACCGAGGTAGGAAGATTATAGCTTTAGAAGAGTGGAATATACTAGACAGTGGTATTTTAATCTCGCTTGTCCTGAAGAACCAAAGCAAGAAAATAATGTGATGAATACATAATCATCAGGGATAGTGAGGATTCATAATGAGAGAACATTAGTATTACTAATTAAAAATATTATAGCATCTTTCTAAACTGTTCATATCTGGTTGGATTTGATGTAATAAATGGCTGAAATAATTGATTGTATGGTTCACTAATTTTTTTTTTTTTTGGTAGTATTATGTATTTGTCCATATTTGGGGACAGCAGCTGTGTTCTTCCTATTTGTTTGGGAACTGGAGTCCTCTCAAGAATACAAATACTTATTAATAAGGGAAAAGTTTTAAAATTATTTTGTTGATTAAATGCGACATAGGGTATCGCATAGATGATAGAAAATGGAGACATTTGTTTTCATCCATGCAGAAATTTAGTTACTCTTTCTATAATATTCCACATGACTTTATGTTTTTACTTGTTAGCTCTCGTTGGATACTCTCTGCTTTTCCTCCACCCGTACACTGCTGTTCTCTGGAGGTCACTGTGAATTGCTTTCACGTTCTTTACTGATGGCTTTCTGTTGCCTTTCATAATGTTTTAATACATTGGCTTGAATCTACCTCTGTTTTTCCTTAAAATTCTTAAAGAAATGGCTGCCTTAGTCATCTTGTTAAATTTCTAAGCCAGTTGGACCATGAACTTTGCCAGATCTTCCTAGCTGATTTATTGAACTGAAATCTCCCCGTCCTCCAGGGCATGCACTCTGATTTTTATGTGTAACAACCTTATTTACATTGTTCTTTCTTCTTTCTGGCCAAGGAATCCTCTTATTCTCCCAAATGGAGTACTATGAGTGCTGGAGCAGAGTGTATTGTTTTTAGTTGGCTGGCCTTTTGGAGATCTAGGAGTTCCTAATCACAAGGGTTTCCTGAAGGATTAACAGGCAACACATCTGTCCTTTGGACTCTCTTCACTCTGACCAAGAGCTGCTCTACAATGTGCATTTGGGTTTCCTCCATCTGCACAAGATTATTCCCATTGAAGTTTCAGTATTTTTCTCCTCTACTTCATTTCAGCACAAATGGAATGTGAAAGGAAGTAGAATTTGGATTACATTTGTATAGGCCTGGTGGTGCAGTTGTTACAAGTGACATTACAAAGAATAGCATTCTTCAAGGAAGAAAAGTCAGTTTTGATCCAGAAACATGGGCTGTTGAAGTCAGGCACAGCAGTGCTGTTTGAAGGAGAGGCTGAAACTAAGTAAGTGAAAAAAGCATTTTATGAGTGTATCCAGAGTAGTGCACTGCTGGGTTCCTACTCTATAACCCTTAACACAAGGGTTATAGCTCAGCTTCTTTGTAGGCTTCAGCTTTCTTTAAATCTCCTTTGTCCCATCCTTTCTTGTGCATCACAGAGAAATGAACTCCACTTTGGATATTCTTGTTCCAGTAAGAGAAAAGAGGCACCTGAGTAGATGTCAGCAGTTCTTGAGTGGCTGAGAGGCCATCTCAAGGGAAGGGTAAATCCCTAAATACCTTGTTTCCCTAAGCATCTGCTGCTCAGCTAACTGGACCTTTGGTCTGACCAGAGATGATTTTCTCATGTGTTGAACAGCAGTAGATAGTAGGAAAGCAGCAGGGATGAAACAATTAATCAGGCTTCCCATCCTAAATTCTTGGCATTCCTTTTTATGGATAATGAGAGCACAGTGAGACATAAATGATGGAGACATCATGCATGTGAACACTCAAAGGACTGATTGTTAGCAATTGAAATGTTAATATAATCCTGTAATGTAATGTCAGAAATGGTTAAAAAAATGGGGCCTCACATCCCTGCCACAGAATGCTGTTCATCCCTGCACACCTTGCTCATCCTTGTGCATCATTTGGTCTTCTAACTTGGCTCTGAGAAATTTTAGACAAGTCTTCTAATTTTTTTTCAGTCTGCTTATTTCTAGCTTTTCAGCAAATGGCAAGTACTTCTATTTGTTTCCCTTGCAAAGCAGAACCAAAATTTGCAACTTTTTTGTGCTTCCAAAGCTGTTTGCTTCATAGATACACTGTTAAAATCTCTCACATAAAATAAAAAGTCATCTTTCTGTCTTACCAAATTGTCAGCAAAAGGCACTAAAGCAATTTGGGAGAACCAGGAATATGGTGTCCTCACAAATTTGCTAGGGGCAAGATGTGCTTAATCTGTATATTATCCATGATCCCTGGAAATTCAGTAGGAAAAAAGGTGTCTAATAAGCAGTAGCTGGGAAGGCTGAGTTTTATGTAAAATGTGATGAAAGGGTCCTAAGCCTCTGTGCTGAAAAAAACAGAAAACTCTGCTGGCAAATATTAAAAAAAAATGGGAAGTTTGGACCACAAAAACGAATCTGTTCACTAATCTGTTCTAGTCTTTCACTCTTTGCAGGGACCATTCACCTTTCCACTTGTTGCAAGTTTATTGCTGTTTTATCATGAGGATTAGCATAATCATGCATTGAGCCCTAAACTTCATGCATAATAGCAGAAAGCTTATTTGCAACTGAAAAGCAGGCATTTTCAGCTAAGACTGAGGCTTTTTGGACTTACTCAGCAAACAGCAAGGGAAATCTTGCATTTCAACAGTTATGGCTCTGGATGCTTTTGGCTGTAGAATATGAAGAGTGCACAGTGATTAATCAGATTTATACATCATACAGCAATGTCTGCCTGAAAGTCAGCTTTTAGGGTGAAGGATTGTGTGCTGTACAGCACTGGGGTCACAGGTGCGGTACTTTCAGTGTTACTCTTGTGCAGAAATTCAGAAAATAACTTACTGCTAGAGTAGAGATCAAAGTCCACGTGACAGTACAACTGATCAAATACAAGGATGGTATGAGTCTATGTCTCGTGATTTAGGGATTTTATCTTGTTACATGAACTTCTCATAACCTTTCAGGAACAGTATCAGTCCTGTCCAGGTTTCGAGACCTGCTCTGTTTCTTCCCTTGTAAAAAAGAGTAAAAAATGTAGTCTTTGGTCTTCATATTGCAATTCTCATATTAACTTGGTCAATAATTTTATGGCAAGAGTTTTAAGGAGTCACTTGAGATATCATATACTGTTTGCTCTTTAGGCAAATACTCTTCCTTTACTAGTAAAAGGATACTCTGATGTTGTTTTATTGATCTTCTTCCTTGCATTTGGTTTGGTGGTGAACCTATGTACTTTGTGTTTGAACATCTGGGGCAGCGTTTACGATGAGAAAGCCATAAATTTTACTTTTTATTAGCTGCCCCTGGTTGCAAACAGATTCTCATCTGAAGATCTAACGTGCTTAGGTCAGACACACATAAATATTTTGGCAAGATTTGCTATTTCACATTACTCCCAGTTTTCAATCCCCCTCCTCACCCCTCAAAATATTTGAGCCATTCCAAACTTCCATCTTCTTTTATTGTATGATCCCCACTGGGCCCCCTGTAATTTGCCTACAGGTCATGGACTTCCCCCTTCCAGGTTTTTTTCTGTTAATATCTACCACGCTATCTGGAACGGAACTTCCTACAAAAGGTGTGGTGTTACCACAACCCCTAAATTCAACACCAAGGAATGTGTTTTTGTTGCTTAATGAACAATGCAAATTTGGCATCCCAAATACACCCAGTCAGGCCCAGCTCTGCCAGCCTTGAAGAATATGGCATAACACTTTATCCAAGCAATTCTCCTACAGGATTAGGAAATACAACAGACTTTTAGTGGGAACACAAATCAATGTTTATCGTGTTTCAGACCAACACAGTTAAGAATGATAAATTTCTTAAACCAATTACAAAATAAATCACTTGTATAATGCCTTATACTGAGGACTGGCAGCCCACACTGCTTGCTTGCTTGATTTCAAGATTGAGTAACTTTTTTTCAGCCGACAATTCCCATGTTTCTCATAGCCATTCTTATATGCCATTAATCTCCTCCAATAGGAGCAAACCCAACTCCCTAAGAGTTGTTGGACCAATATTTTGTCCCATCTGGTCTTTTTCTTAGCACAGAATTCCCAAGGTAGTACCATGCTAAAACTGATTGAAGGATGAAAGCATAATTTGGTACATATCAGTACCAAAAATGTGCCCTCCCTCTTTTATTGTCTCACTTTGTATGTTGTGATAACATTGCTTTCAAATTTTAAATGTCTATATCATATTTTTTAAATATGCTTTTTATCTAGTCTTAAGAACTGGGGAGTGTCCTGAAAATTTATTGAAGGCCCTTAATTTACTTCATACCTGGCTGAGATTGCCAGATGGTTCAAAGTGAAACTTAAAACTATGAATAGAGAATTCTAATGTTTCCATTGGTGCTGCTAGTGAAGCCATGTAAAACGAAATGTACAATCAAACAAGATCACTTATGTCAAAAGTACTACATTAGTAGCCCCATGTGCATTAATTCAGAGAAGAAGAATGTCTGAAATGTGTTGCATCGCTGCAGTCCAGCCTGAGAATCATTTCATTAGTGAAGAAGAAATCACAGTTTTCTCAACTGCAACCCACGGAGGGTGATAAGGGGAGTGTCAGCTGCACACCCCAGCAAGGGCCCGTTTTGTTGTCATGGGCAGGTGAAACCCAGAGGTGGAAAAGCTACATGAAAACCTGCAGGCCAGGTTCTCCTCTGCTGTGCCTATGTACAGAGCTGAGTTGGAATGCTTATGGGCATGGCTGGGTTGGAGTTCATAATTTTGCACATCTGAACTGTATTACCTAGGGCCTACCTAGAGAAAACAGGTTCAGAGTTTGAAATCTCAGCTGAAACTGAAGCTTGAGCAGTTTCACTACCTTTGTTACAGTGTTCAATATTTAGAATATTGTAGCATGTGTCCTCAAATGTGGCAGTCTAAGTGCTTGATATTGTGTACTTAAAAACCAGTAACTACACAGTGCTTTCTCCAGAGAAGAATGTCTACAGGTGTGGTAACAGTCCATGCTTTAAAGGTGATACTTCCTAAGTGCATAAACTTGGGGATTTGGGTGGCTTTGGTGTTCGTGGATTTCAGGATATTTCAGCTTGCTTTGTGTGGTTTTGAAAGACACTGTGAGTTCAGATTTCTTTATTATTATAATCATCTGAGGCAGAATTTCTGATCACCACATTTTTTTCAAATGCTTATTTTAATTTAAATTTTTTAACCGTTTCTTTTTGCTAAATTAAGTGATACATCTTTGCTCTGCTAGTCTAACCTACAGCTTTGTACAGTTATGAATCCAACCCTATGGAATATAGCCATTCTTGTAGCCCCTTCAAACCAGATTTAAGTAGGACAAACTGGAAGAGTACAGCGTGGTAGAAGAGGACACCTTGCTTTTCCTCTGGTCTGACAGGATCTTCGTTCTGGGGATTTGCACTGTGGAGCACAGACCAAGATTTCATCCTCCATCTGTGCACAGGGATTCCTAAGTCTACAGTGCTGCTTCCTTGGCTGATTGAGTCTTAGGTGCATTTTATAGGATATGGTCCATAAACCCCAAACACATCACCAATCAATATGAATTTTCTTTCCTTTTCCCCATTTTCCCATTGATTTCAGGAGTCTAAGCAGTACATGTGGAACTTGTTCCCCCATAAGACTAACAAATGGATTTTGAGTCAGACTAATTTGAGTTTCAATTTCATTTTAGTCCATATAAAGTGAGAATTATATTCAGTGATCCAATGAAGTTACTATGATATAAAAGATGGGAGATCAGGAATCACTGTTCATTCAGCCAGTCATGATAGATGTACATAGGCACTGTTTTAAAATAATTTATTTATTCTTTCCTGTAAAACACTGTAATAACAAACTTGTATAAAGTCACATTTGTGAATGATGATTTATGTCCAATGATTTCCACAGGTAGATCTGTAGCTGTTTCTTTTCTGCTCTTTGGAGATTTGAAGTGTATTAACTTTATGAACTTCATGGGAAAATTATTGCTTTTTAGAGGGATTATTCAATTACCCACTTAAGGCAAAATGCAATAAATCTTATGTTACACTAAAGCCAAGCATTAATCAGCAGGCCCTGCAAGCATGATGGCTCCATTCTTCTGAATGTCCAGCAGCCTTCAGACAGTATTCATTGTCTTCATTACATTCCCCAGAGGTAGAGGTGATCAATTCTTATTATTCTGCAGCAGTTTTTACTTACCAACCTCTGTCTTCGGAATTTGCTGTAACCCCTACTTGTCCTTATGCGTTTTGAGTGAAGTTTAAATTCTGTTTCCCTGTGAAGTGAGGTCAGTACATATGTACAAAAGCAAGATATTTTCCCTATAACTCCTATACTTATAAAATGTTTAGGAGTAATTGTCATTATTTTTTTTAAAAATATGTTTAGCACAAATGTTGTTCTATTTGAATAGTTGATTTTTACTAGCGGCAAAAATTTATGAAACTCAACTTTTCAGTAGCCTTAAAATCCAGGTAAAAAGCTGCCATTTGTATTTACACAGAAATATTTTCAGCATAAATATTAATCACAAAATACATTCCCTTATAATTTATGGTTTCCTTGTTAATGCATGGAGAATGTTTTGTGTCTAGAAAGGAAAAATGAAATCTTTAGAAAGGCAAGAATAAGAAAACTCTTTTCTAAACCACATTTTTATGTAAATTTTTTTTGTTTTTTTCATGTTTTAATGTATTTTGCACAGCTAAGGACATTCCTGGCAGTTACACTGAAAGGGCTCATTCCTCCTCAGTGTCTCTGTGGTGAAGAATTGCTTGTAAAGTCAGTGCAAGCAACTTTTTGTTTATTTGTACTGCTTATCTTACAGACTGCAAAGATCTTATTACATTATATCATTGCACTCTGATGAATGTCAACAGTAATGAGAAGCTAAGAAAATATTTTTCAAGGATGTAAATTAAAACTGTCTTGGTGATGAAAAAATAGAAATATTCACACTGCAGGAAGAAATTGGTGTGTATTTCCTGAATTAATGTGTCTTTTCTTGCTGTCATACTCCAGGCACTTTTAGTCCCTGTTCAGTAGGTGGTGCCAGAGTCAAAATAACCTCTCTTGGTGCTGAAAGGCACTTTTTATATTTGCCTTTTGTGTTAAATGCAATAGCAAAATATACTGTGAAAATGATGTTAGTGTATGTAGACACACAAGAAAGAGGTTTTGCATTAGAAAGCTGTGTTGGTGAATTTCAGGATACTTGGTGTCATCTTTAAATGGCTCATAATATCTAAGCTTAGAAAGCCAAGAGCTGGGGATCACAATTTGGGAATAAGCCAAAGTCCTGAATCTGCTTTACATGATAACTGCAGATTTTGCATAGGACAGCAGTGCTGCAGGAAACAGAAATACAAATTTTAAAAAATAGAACTGATTGTGAGACAAACCATCACACATTCCAGCTTGCTCCTCACTCTATGTGTGAAGATCCCAACTGGAATGCAGGTCTGGATGCAATAGTACAGATACAACAGTTCTCAGTGAGCCAATAGCAAGTTTCAGATTGATTCTGTTTGATAGCTACTTTTAGGCAAAAGGCTTTTTCTTTCAAACTATAAAGCCATTTGAAGGGAAGATCAAATAACTACCTAGGATATTTTTTTGCACAAGAAGGTTGTTCCTAATTCTGTGGAGGATTGTAAGCATCTTTTAGCACTCATTTGCTTGCCAGGCATTTCTCACAGGGAGGAATCCAGTATGCTGGCTTGGTCAGCTGTGTGCTGTGCTTGTGATTACTGCTTGTTTATTTGTGTAACCTTGGTCCCTGTGTAAAGCCACAAACTTCTGCTTTCCAACATTTGACCTGAGTTAATGTAAGGCAGGGCAAGCAGACAAACACCTTCAACCTTGCAGCATCTTCAGTCTTGTTCATGCATCCTGTCAGCACAGCTGTGCTGCCAAGTATTCTCTCAGTGTAGTGGCCACATGGCCAGTGATGTTTGCTCCATAGGATCTCATCTGGCATCTCTGTGCTAAAGATCAGTGTAGAGACTCCATGATGTTGCCATAGTCTGGTGCTGCATACTGCCTTCAGGAGAGGACAAAGGGATTTATGGATTGCTGGCTACAGACCAGTTTTTATCTGGGGCAGATGACATTCTTATTTGCCCACTTTGAAATGCAATTAAAAGGCTGGCCTAGTTTATTGTACACTGTGTCTGAAATTGCATCCTGGGAGCTGACTAACAAAGTGTGTGACTCAGGTGGTATTCTGTCAGCAGTCAGCTGGGTCCACCATCTCCAGCACAGCTTGGCTTATCTAGATGATCTTATCACCAAGCAACCTCAATGTGGTACAGGCTCAGTGAGTGTGTATCTGACTCCCACTGAAAGGATTATTCAGACAGCCAGGCAGGAGCTTCACAGCTGTTGGAGACAGGGAATGGAAGCTGTGTGCATTACTCCATGTAGTCCTTGATTGTCCAAGGAAGGCCTTGGAGAGTTTATACAACTTCCAAAGTTTTTGTTATCTTTCTAGTGAGACTTTGTGACAAGTCATGCATCCCTCCAGGCTTTTATGTGGCTGCCTGGAAAAAAATTAATGCTGTTTGGCCACAGTTACGTAATATGACTTAGTTGGTGACAGGTAGAACCATTCTAGTGCAAACAAATTGTGGTTTTGACTGGTTACAGCAGCCCATTTTTTAAGCCTTCCTGCAGTTTAGTGGAGTTTGAAAAGTAAGGAAACCTTTAATAATGATAAGGTCATTTTTTGTACAGCTTCCTGCCTTTAAATAACTCTGTACTTTGCAATCAGAAATAGTAACCTGGGGAGGAAAGTGATTAATCCAAGGCTGTTTATGAACTAAGCAGCAGATCCTGCACTAGTACTCCCTCTCCCAAATCTCCATGAGTTATCTACAAAACAGTTGAGTCACTGCATTAGCCATAGCCAGGTATATTTATAAGAATTTATAAATAGAACATACATGTGCTAATGGCTATGAACCCATCAGACCATTTCCATGTTTGAAGGGATTTGGATACAGCAATCTGTGGTTTCTTCACATCTCTGCATTCAGGCTGCTCTTCCATTCTCTGCAGACATCCAGAGGGAAGGAAGAAAAATGTCTCCTAAAGCATTGCACAAAGTAATACAAAGATAATTTAAAGAAAACAGACAAATATTTATTTACTGGCAAGATCCAGAGTCAATGACAGTCCAATTCATACAGGAAGGAAATCCCTCCACACTGCAGTAATAGTGAAGTAATATGGCCACTCCAGCCACTGAGATCAGTGATGGATTAGCACAGTCACTTCCTGAGAGCCCAGAAAGCCTCTAACTGGAAAGGACCACCCAGCTCACTGGCTGCAGTCTGTCCAATCACAGGGAATATTTCTGACTTCCTCAAACAAAATTCAAACTGTAGTGAAAGGTCACCAGCTAAACCTGTAATATCTCAGAGGTCTAGCAGGGAACAGAGCAACACAGATGACTGTGTTCATTTCATCCTCGCTGTGGCTTGTGGCTGGGTATTTTCTTCAAGGTTTTGTGAATAAAATGGGTTGGGCTAGATAAAAGTGACTGAAGGGCTGTAACCACCTAAAACCCCTTTGGTCTCCAAGGCTTGGAACCTTGTGGCTGCAATACTCAAATGGAAAATATTTGAGGGCTGGTTAAATTTGTGGCTATTGTAAGTGAAGATAAAAGAAATATTTAATAATATGTTCCCGCTGTTGTCCAGCACATTGCTGCCTGCATGAAAGCTTGTGGAGTCCTCTCTGTAGCCAGTGGAGGTAACTCTGTGCAGTGGGGGGGGAAAGAGGGTGTCACTGCTTATAATTCAATTGTCACAGAGTGCCTGGGGGCATTCCAGCAGACAGTGTGTACAGCTTGGAGATCTGAAAGGCTCATGGGGATGTGAAACATGCAGTTGCTAAATGCTGGGTTTGATTTTGCTTGTTGGAAGCTGGGAATAAAGAGGATAACTTTAAAAGGGGTGTTAATTCCTTGGTCAGGGACAGTTGCCATCTCACCAGAGGCACATGTGCATAGGATTAGCTCCTCTTCTAGGCCCTTGAAGCTGATCTGTAATATGAAATTTTGAAATAAGCAGAATCTCTGCTGACCTCCCATATGAGGGGTAAGAGTGGGCAGTGACCATGTGGGTGGTAGAGTGGAAGTTTCCATGAAGGATGGGTGGGAGCTCCTCTAATAATTTACATTTATAGCGGTTCCAGTTGCAGGAGGTTGGCTCACTGGCAAGGACAGTGCCCAGTCCCTGATCCCTGACTTGTTCCATCTTGTTTGCTTGTGGGCCCTTGCTTTGGGTACCTAAAAATAACAACCCTTCTTAATTCAGTGTGACTTCAAGTGTGCAAGATGCCCATCTTGTGATCTGTGTCATGGCCATGTCTGTTCCCTCGGACACAGAACGGGCATTTCTGGCAGCATCAGAGGTGGGTGTGTATCACAGGCTCAGCAGGACATCTGCACAGCCCACTGGGGTGATGATCCACCTAGGAAGTGATGGCAACAGGTTGGAAGTGCTGACAAACAGATGAAAAGAAGCTGTGGTTTCATGAAACCAAATGTTCTTTAGCTGCTGCTGTGAAATGCTCCTGGTGGAGCACTGCTTTGAAAAATGCAGATGTTCAATGTGGGCTCAATTTCCCCCACATCACGATAAAGTTAGAGATGAAGTATTTCCCTTTGTTATTATCCATGGTGAAAATTAAAAAAAAAAAAAAACCAAAACACTAAGGAATAAATAACCTCATATAAGTTGTTTCAGTTTTTTTTTTAAGTGTTGTTTTCCTTCATCTCATCCAGGCTTTCATCTCCTGAAGTGTACATATGGACATGGTCAAACTGCCTCTGACTAACTTGGAAGCTATTTGAATATTGCAAGTGTGAAATTGTGACCACACGTGTTTTATTAACACTTTGCATAGGAGAGTTGTGTGTATGTGAGAGAAAAATCAGATGCATATATGAGGTGAAAATGGAAGAAGCTGAAAAAGGTTGAAAATAAGGGAGACAGAAATAACAAAATGTTATTTTGTGTGTATGTAGTGAAATACATCATATAAATTTAGTTATCTAGAACATCTTCTAGCCCATCATTTTTGAATACATCAGAAAATAGCTCAAAAAATAACTGAATTACTCTTTTAGTAGAAATCCTGCAATGAATGCTTTTAACTTGGAGGCAGCAAAATGATGGTGAGAGACTGAAAAACATGAAAGTCTGATCTTAAAACGATCAAAACTCTGCAAAGGTCACAAGATTTTTCCATTTTTGTTGCAATAGAAGTAAAAGCTTTCAGTGTAAACCAAGAGAAAGTGAACTGACTTCCCCTAAATTTTGAAGTATAGACGCTGTCTCTAGCTCCTTTCATCCACCCATTTAAATATCCACACACTTCATGACAGGTGTAGGAAGAAATATTTAAATATCAGATGACCTCTTCTTTATTTTGTGGCACACTTTCACACTTTTTAATTTTGAAGTTCATGTCTGTCTGGTGGCTTTTTCTAAATTAATAAACTCAATGCCTCTGAGGCTCCTACACACTCTTACAAACCCACATTTCCCACAATTTTTGCAACTTGGCTTTTGAACGGATTTTGCTGATTCTGGTACTGTACACACTTTGACGTGCAAGTCCAAAGTATCCCTCTGCAGACCCTACTGCAATCAAATTTTCTTTTTAGCATAGCTACTACATTTTCCTGAAAAATAAGCTTTTTCTTTTTCTCTCTTTTTTTTTTTTTTTTTATTTTAAGCTTTCGAAATAAGGAGTTTTAGGGGAAAGGGAGAACATGCAGAGAAAGGGCTTCCAGGCAAAAAAATGAGGATATGAGTAAAAATGTATTTCATTTTTGCTTTCTCTGTGAAATCTAGCATGAAGTGAGGGCAGTGACTGTAATAATAGAGGCAAATGATAAATGAAAGAAGGGACATTTCAACATAATCTAGATAACAGGAAAATTTTAAATGGACAATTTAACATGAGAGTCTGCATGGAATTATTTTTCATTAAACAATCAAAGCTTGTGATAATGCAAATGAAATCCATTTTTAGCTGCAGGAAATTTTGAAAATTTCAGAGGAATAGAAAATATGAGAATAATAATATCATGATGGTAATTCACAGTAATTATAGAAAAGCATAATTGCACAACACAAGCACTAATCACAGCTCAGAAGAGCACTTTGGCATTCATTAGGATTTCAGAGCTATTAGCATTTACCTTTGTCATTGGGCACCACACAACAAGCCTTATTAATTTCATGTCAATCCAGAGCATAATTTCCCTGATCAAATATCAGTTCATAATAACAAACCACAAAGATTGACTTATCTGACATGGATTTTTGTCAAGTATTTTAAAAAGAGAGCTTTTAAAAAAGGTGACAGCTTTGGAGGTTGGAAATGTTGCCCTTGAACTTAGGTGTTTCCTGAAGGTGTATGAGCTATCCTCTGTGTATACAAATTCCATCAATTTATTTGCATCTGCTGGCCTAAAAAAGCTTCAGAGCATTGCCCATTCTTTCCTTCTTGTTATCTTACAGGACATTTTCTGAGTTTCATCCATCTGTGTGTGTGTTAATAATCAAAGTATTATTGAACAATGCACATACCTTATGCTGTTGTGGTACATATGTAACTCATCAGCTGTGCTCACTGGAACTTCTAACCTGATGTACACCTAGTCCTGCATTATTCTGTGTGTAGAGTTTGTGTCATTTGGTTGTTGTTTTTTTATTTTTCCCCCTGCTGGCCAGCTTTGCTTTTCTTCTGCACCTGCCCTGAATGCCTAACACAAGGAAAAGAACGTTTTGCAGCTCGTACCAAACAGGGATGGAGGTGAAGGGAACATTTAAGGAAATTAAAGTTAAATTTAAGGAAGAAGAATATGGAATGTTCTCTTAGGCTCAGTAGAAGAAAAGCTGTGTTTTGTCCAGTAAAAGAAACAAACAAAACCAGGTCCCTAAACGTGAAATGTGACCCTTTTACTGCATTATTAAAATAAAACAATTATTTTCCCTTACTATCATTTCTAGACTTTAAAAAGTTCTGTACCACATGTACAGCTCTTGAAGGGAAGGGTTGTCCATAGGAGAAGGCAGTAGCTGGTGTATAAAAGAATACTTCAATTTATTGTTCCATTAAGCAAGATACAACTTACCAACATGCTGGTGGGTCATTTCCCAGTGTTGGAAACTGTAAGCATTGCCTTAGCTTTTCCTTTGCTCAGCTCACTCACAGACTGTCACTGTGCTTTTCTCTGGCTTGTGGCAGGATTGTTCTCTGTTAGCAACTTATTTTTTAGCACAGCGTTCTGACACCTTGACAGTTCATGCGCTAAATCAAACTTTACGTTTACTGGCAGGCACTTATTAGATGTATTGCACTTAATTAACTTTGCACCTAATTACAAGCAGCGCTGGCCCGTTACAAAGGGCATAAATATGTGAGTGCCCTAGCTGTCACATCACGAAAATGGCTGTTTGAACAAGTCAAGCAAAAGCAATTACCACATTGTGTGCATGGTGAAGTGTAGCAGAGTGCAGAAAGAGGAATGAACTGGGCTACTGTTTGTAGGAATTTTGTTTTGCTCTTCACATTTCAGGTGACCCAGGTGAGCAAAAATTATGATAAAAGATTTCCTTTCATTTGTGTAAACAGTTCATGTGTGTGAAGAAAGAACAAAAGTTGCATGGGAGGAGCTGACTTAGGTTTTGTTGAATACCCACCATGTGTATCTGTAAATAGAGTATGAGGATTCCAGCATTAAGGAAGAAAAGTTATCTAACATGAGATATGTGCTACAGATTATAAGCAAAATTTATGACTCAGAATGACACAGTTCAACTATTACTTGTACAGTAGTTGCTAAAATGAGAAGGAAAGCAGAATTTGGTCTTGTCTGTAGAGGGATATATTGTAAAGAGCAAATGTTAGGACTCAGCTGGCATTCCATGAAAATCTGTCTTGTGTTAGCACAGGAAAAAACATCTCTGCTGGAAAAGTAAGTGAGGCATTCAGAGCAATATTTAAAATTTTGTCAGTGACTTTGTAAACAAGAGTCTGTATCAGAAATGTTTCCTCCTGTATCAAATTCCAGTTCCAACCACCACATGCTCCCTTTTGCAGAGGAAAATAGGCCATGTTATACTGGTGGCTTAACTTATTGTTGTTATGCATACAGCCATGGAGGAATGTTGCCATCATTTCACAAGAATCCTGGTGAAGGAGAAAAGCTGAGGACTGTTAAATATGATAATTTCTTTTCATTCCTTTTTCTGCTTTGCAGCAGAATAGTCTCTGAATTAGTAATGTTTTGCAACAAAATGAAACAAAATGTTTGTTTTCCCTTTCAACAAACCTCAGTTATTCATCAATGTGTGGACAAACCAACATAAGCCCCGTCACAGGAATTTCCTGGCCAACAGACTGGACTGTTTGCTTTGTTCAAGGTATTTAATGCTTTGGACCGAGGTTGCACAAGCCAGTTTTATATATAGTGGCCAAAAAAGGTCACTAGAACTTGACTTTGCTTGAGGCAAATGGAAAGAAACAGAGGGAATCACAACATGGTGCTGAATTAGTGGCTGTAGGGCTTGCATGCTGTTGTTATTTACAAGCTCTGAATGAAGAGAGCTGTGAGGATGTATGTAAACATTTCCCAGCCCAGAACAGCCATTCACTGTTATTCACTTCTAAATGGGCTGGCTGTGTTGCTTCTGATAACTCATGGAAAAGTAGTGGTAGGTGGCCTTTAGCAGAAGTTTCAGATGCCTTTGCAATTGTGCTTGCATGAAAAAGTGAGTGGGCTCCTTTGTGTGCCACAGCATAAAGTAGAAGATAATGTGTTTTCAAATTCAGCATTACATCACTGCTGAAAACATCACTCAGTTGATTAAGACCTTGGGTGGCCAGCAATTTTTACCCTGTATAAAATTAGAGACTTTGCTGTAGAGAAATAAACCTGTGCAGGAAAGAGTCCTGATGGAATGATCTGGGGAAGGTAAGCACTGTCATTCAAGGAGCTCATGCCAGAGCCACTCCTTACTGAACAGTGAGGAACTCAGCCCAGGAAAGAAGCTAAATCATTCATGGGCTCATGTAGAGCTCTATGATTTCAGTTTTCAAGGGCCAAATATATGCTACTAAGTTTTCTCAGGAATTAGTGTGAAATTACAGGAACTTGACTCTTCCGACACACAAAGTGAGTTATGCTCAACACAAAGTGTGTTAGAATGTTACATTCTTAATTGACTTCACTAGAACTACCAAATAACACATGAATAATGTTTAAAAAAGAAAAGTAAACCTAAAACTCTGTGCATTTGCAGAAAATAAAATAAAACAGCAGTGATAACTTATTCCAGCAGAATAGGTCTATCTAATGTGCTTGAATTTTTTCTGATATGGATGGTCATAGTATCGAATAAGTTTGAAAAGACTCAACATCACTGAGTCAACCTGTAAACCTAACACTGCCACTTGCACAGTATTTCACTGGCCACCATGGAGTCCTCAGCTTTTCCACATTTCTCATGTTTGTACTAATGACAGAAAACCGAGCTGATTATTTGTTCCTTCTGTTCTGTAGGTGAGAGGTTTCTCAGCTTTGACTTCTGAAGACTTATAGCCTTCCTGGCCTCCCAAGATCCAAGGATGCCCTCTTTCTTACCTGTCTTTGTCCTTTCTTGGAAGCATCTAAAGAAAAACTGGAAACTGCAATGACAGATGAATGGACAGGTATGTAAAAGCTCTCTGTTAGACTTTCCTTGCAAGTCTGCTTTGTTCCTGAAGCTGCACACTTTATAGTTTGACTTTTACACTCTGTTGTAATGACTCTTTCCATCTGAGTGCATCGTACTGTAGGAAGCTAATTGACTTTGACTTCTCTGCTTCTGTTCTCAGTGGGTGATGCCAGTTGTAATTCTCTTATTGATTGTTTAGAGCAATTAGCGGAAAACAAATTTTTCCAAAGAACAGATAATTTGGATTTGTTGCTCTCCACCATTAAAGCTACAATTTGTTATCTAAAAAACAATTTGTTATCTGGAAAAAAAAATTAATAGGAAAACACATTCCATCTGTTTATTAGTTGAAGAGAGACAGGTTACCTCATCGTTAATGTCATCAGTAATTAGCGCTCTTGTGCTGCCACCATCTGCACCAGGGGCTGGCAATCTGTCAGCAGCTTCAAATGCCAGGGCTGATTGTGTTTGTCTGTGCCAAACAATGGGCAGGCCGTATGTGATCCTCAAATTTGTAAACAGTAGTTGGCTAATGTAATTTAACCAGACAGTTTTGTTGTATCTGTGACTGCTACCCTGGGAAGGACACGAGACTTTAAACCTCCAGGGCAGTTCCCAGTCATTGGGTCACCAGCAGCAGGCTCAGAATGCCACTCTCAATTAATCAAATTTGGGATGTCACAACTGGTTTTTGTTTCCATTTGGGACAAGGTTTGGAAAGGCACTGTGATCAGAGTGGTAGGACCTACACTCACATTCCATCAGCATCACAGCCTTCCATGATAACCAGCAGATAAACCCTGACACTGGATAGGTTTCTTAGTTGTAGTCAAGTAGGTAGTGTCTTGTTCTACTCCAAATTGAAAAGAATGAATTTTACTTTACACCAGGTGAAATCTCTTCAAATAAATGAACAACAAAAAAACAGCCTGGGAAAAAGGAAATAGTTCTGTAATATTTAGGCACTAGTCAGTATTTTGCTGACTTTTGATTCTGTTATTTGGTTTGATTTTGTAGTTTTATTTTGAGGATAAGAAGTTCTGAAAATTCACGCTGCTTAATAAAATGGCCTATGAGGGTCAGAGAATCTCAAGATCCCACATTTGAAAGGTGATGTAAGAATGGCTGTCTGCCATGCTGAAGTTTGCATCATAGTTCCCATAAAGTAAATGATTATACATGTAAGTGGTTTGAGAGTTACTTGTTCAGTAGTTTTCCATGCATTTTCTGTGTGTTCAGTCATGTGGATGATATAGACAAGTACAGATGGAAGTTAATGCTTTCTTTGGCTCATGCTTTTGAAGCCTACATTGAGGTGTATTACTCCAGGTATCATGGAAATTATAATTAGGGAGTATCTATTAATAGTGCTCATGGCTAAAACCTGGACATTTTCTTCTTGGGGGCCAGTGGAGCACAAACCTATCAAGAATGTGAGTTCCCACTGGCACTGAAGAAAAATCCACTTCATAGCTGTCAGGTAGAGTACAATTTCCAAGGCACTGCCAGATGTTTGCTTTAGATGCACTACGTCTGAGTACATTCAGGGAGAAGTCTCTTTGTCTGATGTGAGAACATGGATTTGCCACTGGAAATTCTGAATCTCAGTCAAAGGTGAGAGGACTCAGGAATTCTAGAGTCACTACAGCACATTTGTAAAGTTCTGGTGTTAGCAAGCGGTGCAGTTGGATTAGTTGGTGTCTTAAAAATGGACAGAAATAGATCATTGGAGACAATAACAAAATAGGGAAGAGTATGAAGGATACCAAGAAAGCTGTGATGTCTCAGTATTTTGAGATATTACATCCCTCTTGCATAAAAGGATCTGTTGTATGTATATGTATATATAGGTACACAATTTGGAAGAGAAATAATGTAAGGAGTCATAGGATACTCCTACTTTCTTTTTCATTGCATTATTACTCTAAAATGTTTATTTACAAAAGGTAACTTGCACTCGTGTACTGATCCAAATTCAGCACTGCTGAATCTAAATATTCCTAAGTGTTTCAATAGTTTATAGGCCCAGGGATCTTTTCCCGTGCTTTTTGAGTAAATTTATGGCATGCAGATTTTTACAGAACTTGCTGCCTTCCAATGCAATAAGGTATCATCTGTCCTAAGGAACATGCACTAAAGACAGAATAAAGTTGTAATGTAAAAGTCAGTTGTTAATATCCATTAGGAACAGCAATAAGGTTTATGAGAGTCTTTTGTTCTTCCATTTACTTTTATGTCATTTCAGTAGTTTTTCTATGTGCTGTGCCAATTTGCACATTATAGAATAGCATTTTAAAGTTATGGACATGTTTATCCTGAGGTATTGGTGGATCAATATAGAAAACAAAGTCATTTTACTTTTAGGATTAGAGGAAGAAAAAGAGGTTTTAAATGCAGCATAGGCATGTTCTAGAGTACAACTGTAACCTCTCAGTCACTTTTCCTACCTAAAGTGGAAAAACATCACAGATACTGAAGTTAAATATTATGCCAATACTGTAAATCCAGTGTAAGGATTTATTGTATCACTGAGCTCTTTAAAATGTCAATCCTTGGCTTCAGTGGAAGCATTAACTAATTCCAGGTGAGTCACCTCAGACAACAAAGCCCACTGTTGGTAGACATCTATCACACAGAGCATGAGGTAACAATTCTCAGGGGACATGTGAGAATATTCTGTTATGGTGTGGTGACTAGCATGCCTTTATTTCTCATTAGTTTATACTGCACTTTATTACATGAAAATTAATTTCTGTTAACTTCTGCAGTCAGGTAATGTACACATATCACTTAATGAACATAATATACCTTAAAATATTAAATTACAGCTTTTCTGCCTCCCAGGCAGACTGTCAGACCCGGTGGTATAAATTAATAGGCAATGCTGCACAGCTAACAAATTCCTTTTAGCCAAGAGAACTGAAAGCAGCTCCCAGAGGCAGGGCTGGAGTCTTCTACTGGAGGCTACTGAAATCAAGAGAAAGGCTTCCAATGACTTCATTAATTGCTAAAATAAGGCTGGGGATGGAGGACAAAGGTCTGTGGAGAAAACAAATTAGGAAGGCAGGTTATACTTCTCCATTAGAAGTGGAAGCTCTTTTTGGAGATAAACAATGTTTCATCATAGGTTGCCTAAATAATTGTTCTCATGTATTTGTAAGTGGCACTTTGTATATATTTAGCTACATATTTATATATATTTAGCTGTTTTCAGGAGTAAACCACATCCATTGATTTTACTTAAGCTAAAGAAGAAAGCTTCGTGTTGTCATTATCAGCACAAGAGATGGGAGCCATGATCTGAAGTACAGGTGGCTCCAGCCATCTCAGGTGTCCCATGCATCCCACCTGGCTATGAATTGGGCTTCCTGGCAGGAGTGAAGGTGCTGAGAAGTGAGCAGTCCCTTTAGACTAAACAACTAAGAACTTAAACAACCCATGGTATCATTTTCATTTAGAAAAATATGATGTAATCATAGAGGATTATTATAAATTGTTTCTTCATTGTAAATAATATACAGACAATGGATAATTAATTGCAGGCAAAATTCGATTAAGAAAGGTCATCCTAAATGTGCCTTATTTTGTTAGTCTCCCTGATTATCACTGGTCAGATGTAATTATATACTTGTCAAACTGCAGCTCTGGAAAGATGGGTTAAATGTCACTGTAAATTGCAGGGTTTAAAAAAGTAATTATTATATACTTCTTGACTATTTTTAGTTTAAGGAGGTTTTTTTGTGTGACAATACAAGCAAAGCTTAAAGGAGTCAGAGGTGACTCAAAACATGCTCAAAATACCCATTTAATTTTAATAATATTTGGACCTGACTGTAGGAGCAGAAATGTTTTAGCATATACAAAACCTTGCAGTTGGCAGTGTCTTACATAGACACCATGGCAAATTAAAATTTAATAACAAAATTACTGCTCCTTCTGAAAAATGGGCAAAGTGATTTCAAAGAACATCATTGAATAATCCTGGAAACTACAAGAACTCCATTACAGGCAGATAAAATCTGGGATCTGACTGTTAATAACTACATTAACAGAGGCTAAAGAGGTTCAGAATTGCTTCTTTCTTGAGTAAATGACCAGCAAAGTAGGGATTTGGGCCTTGCTTTAATCACCTCTTTTTGACAATCTAGTTAGATTGTTGAATGATTGATATTTCACTATCTGCTCTTATTTCTTCTTACACACTGGCCCTGAGGTAATGACCTGCTACTGAATGTGACTTACAAGTTCCAGTAGGTATTTGCATGGACAAAATCATCATCACCCCCCCCAGATATTACAAGGAATATCTGTGAGCA
The DNA here is from genome assembly GCA_013398175.1 of Climacteris rufus. NCBI lineage: Eukaryota > Metazoa > Chordata > Aves > Passeriformes > Climacteridae > Climacteris > Climacteris rufus. The sequence goes on from VZRZ01001158.1 coordinate 182,945, forward strand.
CCAGGTTTACTTGCCAGGTTGAAGGTATCAGGGCATTTGGGAATTGTTTTAGTTCACAGACTCTCTGACTAGTTCTGGAACATCCTGCATGACCTGTGAATGCAGAGGTCTCCACAAAACTATTAGGCAGTGTTTATAATACTGAAGACCAACTCCAACTTTTTTAGCCTGTTTGTTTTTTTTTTCTCCCAGCTTCCTCCCTGCCCTTCACAGCTTTTCTTTGTTCTATGCTGTTGTTGGATATACCTTCAGATTTATTGTCTCAACAGCCAACTTTTGGGTTTCTTTTGAGGCATGCTGGCAGTGGCATTTTCAATCTGTGAAGCTGTCCAGGACACTTCAACATAACCCTTCTTCTGGCAGTGCTGGGTATCAGATCTGAGCAAAAGCAGGTCATGTTTCATGGTGCCTGCTGATATTTATGAGCATCCCAAAAAGAAACCATATTTGCCCAGAATGTTTGGCATATTCCAATTGCAGGAAGGGGGTTATGAATCTGAATCCTTCATCCATCACAGCTGCTGGAGGTAGAATATACCTGGGACAAAGCCAGCCTCGTGCATCAGAGCTAAGTTGTGAGTTAAGAAAAAAAGAGATTTAGTAAGAATGGTCATTGATAGAAATCCACTGAAGTGAACAGAAGCACAATTGCAGCAGGATTGCATAAGTAGGGAAATTTTCTTTCCACGTGCTTTGACCACAGGCTGTGAAGCTTCACTCTCTTTCTCCCCTTTGTATCATGAAGCATCTCATGTTGAAGAGTTATATCACACACCAAAGTTGAAAAACATCTAGAAAAAATGTACTAGATCTTCTTCCAACCTCTTTTCTGCTGGCAAAGCTTGGCTGACAGGGATGTAGAGCCACCACTAGTACTGACCTGTGAGTTGAAAAAATTAGCAGGGTTTTTTGCTTTATTTTAAGTGATTGGATCATAACAAACTATTTGATTTTGGGTACAGACCACTTTTTAGTAAATGTAGCCCCACCTGAAATATGCTTTTTTGGTATGAGTCAGAGCTGTGTCCTCAAGCCAGAATAAACTTGCCTCAGCTCCTAGTGGAGCTGAATTAGCCATCAGACCCGTACTTTATTGATGTCTTGGTAAGATAGAGAACAGCTTTTTATGTTTTCCAGCTTTACTAGCTCAAATAATTAAAATTTAGGACTTCACAGTCACTCCTCAGTGATAAAGGACACTTTGTTTTGGCTTATGTTCTTTGAGATGGGTAATTTTTGAATATCAGCTTGTGGTGTACAGTTTCACCAGTGCAGTTTTTGGAAAATTTCACCAAATTCTTCATGCAAATAAGCATGCTTACTTTTGAATGCTAGACTTACAACTCAGTATTATTTTCAATTCTTTGAGAATGCTTTTTTTTATGGGGTTGATCTGATATAGGAACAGAGGAAAGCTTTTCCAGTCTAGATTGCATATGCAAACAGGAACGGAAATTGCCTACAGAGCCTTCATGCTTCAAGTGCATTGTGTGATTCTTTTGATACTCAGCCACGAACATGTTCTGTGTAATATTCCACTCCTTTTGTTTTATGGTATCAAATGAACACTGAGACATTAAAAGCAGGGCATGAGAGAAATGAAAATTGTCAGTAAAAGCAGCTGATGAAAACCTTATTAAACAGCTCTGCATGTCAGGCTGTGTTCCTTCTGTAAAGTATATGTTTGTAATAATAGCTCTGAATTCTGCAGGGACCTATAAGTAATGAACAAAATTGGTCAAGCAAAAAAAAAGAAGTTATTGGAAACTTGAGTGCTGTTGAGTCCCATAATATGCAAACTGTACATCTGCATAAAATAAACCCATGCCCTGCTGATAGATTTTATATTGTTCCCCTTGAAATCATCAATTTGTTTGCTGTTGAGTTGAGTTTACTCCAGTAAAGGTTTTATGGTGAGAATTACGTCCCCAATTTCCATAAGTAGCCAACATTCATTGTCAATGTCAATAACAAGGCAAAATGTAGAACTGAACATGACAGGCAATGTCTCCAAGGAGAAAGTTGCCCTCTTACCTAGAGTGGAAAGTTTCTGGTGTTAATATATTTTTTCCCAATGGAGGAATGAAATGGCGAGGGGAGAGAATGATCAAAGCATTACAAATACTCTGTGAAAGAAGCTAAAGTGTAGAATCAAGTGAAAGGACACCACGTGAAGATTTAGGCTGTAGAAAAGACACAAAAGAAGGAAAACAAAAACATTGACAAACTGTAGTGTAAGGAACCTACTAATTTGCCCAGAAAAACTAAAGAGGCATAAAGAGAATCTAAAGTTGGTAAAGAAGCAAAACCTGTTGACTTGGAGAAAAAGTTGCACAAAAGGTGTCATGTGCCAGGCTACTGAAAATTCCTTGCTTGAAACTGGTAATGTGAATAATGAATAAAAGCAAAAAAAACTGTGCTCAGCAAGGTTTTGAGATGGGACAAGCATGTTTTATTAGAGCCTTAGGCTCTTTCTTGGTTTTACTCTGTCAGAAAACAACGATGGATCTGAGGGAGTTGCCTTGAGAAAAGATGATGAAGTAAAGAAACTGGGGGAAATCATGAAGCTAAAGAAGTTACAGTGAGAAGCTGAGTATTGCCTTGCCTCTAGGAGGATGAAATAATAGAAGGGTGGACAAGTGTGGGAGGAGGTTACTAGATTGCAAAGATCTTGCTCTGGTGGAGCATTGCTCATTCCTCTGGATGGATTGCTTGGCATGGGGAATGCAGTGCCTGTCAGATGCCTGTACATGTGGTCTTGAACTGAAGTTCTGGACTTCAGCCATGGACTTTTGGTAAATACCTTTTGAAAACATGCTGTTATAGGATCTGCCTTCTCAGAACTCACTTTGCAATAAATTGACTTTATGGGGCGTACTCTGGGGGAAGATCGTGATTTATGTGCTCAATAATCTTTCTTCTGCCCTGTGGAGAAATCTTTAGACTGGCCAGCAGGCCTAGAATCAGGGAGGGTGCTAGGCTGCTGCTGGAATGATTATTTTATACTTGAGTATTTGAGTTCTTTTTGGTCCTGCCATCATCAATATCAGCTTTTTTGTCTGTTTGTTTCTTAACCCTTGCAAGGATAGGGACTTGCCTCACCTGCTGTTGGCCCTTATTTAACATCTTCCTGTGGATGCTAGAGAGAGCTTGGACAGCTCCATTCCAGTTATCTTCCAGTGTCAAAATCCTCTTTGCTCCTTACACTATGAGCTGGAGCTCAAGTCTTTATACAGCCCGAGTGGTTTGTGAAAGACAGTTCCACTGTGAATTCCCAGGAGAAAACAGAACTGACAGTGTGACAGCTTTTCCTCAGGTTTGTTTAAGTATTAAGTAAAAAGCCATGATCTGTTTGGCTTCAAGGTAAGGAAAAGTAACATTTATACAACTATCCCCAAGTACATGACACAAAATATTATTTATTTTGTGGTTTACAGAAAGAAAGATATCAAATGAACTCGTCTATTCATTATTGTAACAGGCAGATTCTCAGTGTAATGCCATTTAAAACTCAAGTGTCCTCTGTTTTTAAATATTAGTTTGACAGACAGCAAATAAATCTTAAAGTTGGTAAATACTAAAGAGGGGAAAATTTATTTTTTCTACTTGTCTCATGGTTAATCATCTGTAGCACCTAACAAACTCCTCTCAGTCTTGCACAAAAGCCTGTAATATATCACAGAATCAGCATCACATGGCTTGTCAGTGAGAAAAGATTTCAGCTTAAAGAATGACAGAGGTCTATTTTATATTCCCTTAACAGTTGTGTAATCTGCAGAAAGATGCAAATAGTTGAGTTCAAATGGCTCTTAACATTCTTCTGGAGTACTGATACAGTAAGGAAATAATGCCATAAAATTTTATAATAAAAAGGTACATTGCATTCTCTTGATACTAAAGTTTGAATTTGTTAGCCACACAGGCGCTGGGGTGGGAGACTGGAGAGCAGTGTAAATGGATACCAGGCCAGGTACAGCCCAAGGAAAAGTACATGTTAAAATAATGATTTTCAATGTTGGGCAGCCAAACAGAGTATGCTAAACCCAAACCACATTCTTATAACCCATGATGCTGAACCAGGTGAACTTAGAATTTAATGTTTTCCAGCAGGCCAGTTAGGGTGGGGCAGCTGGAAGTGAAGCAGAGGGTAGGAGCAGAAGAGAAAGAACCAGGCTGACCTGGTACAGGAGAACTACAACATCAGGATAACAGAGAAGAGACAGCAATTTGGGACTGGAAACAAGATTGTTCAGGGAGCAGAGGATGAAAAACATTAATTCCATAGTGTCGTATCCAAGATCTGCCAAGGCAGTCTGGGAAAATTAATCACCTCCAAGTGAAATGTGCAGCAGCACAAATGCAAGAACTTTGGTGCTCTTTTCACCTTGTATCCTGTGTTCTGCTTTGACTTAAAATATTTTTGGGAGTTAAATCTTCAACTGTTCAGTTCCAAAAATCTAAATGACTGGCAACAGATATCCGTAAGTGGCCTCAAAACGATAAATGTGCTTTGACATATTTCTTTGTTCTTTTAAAGTAAGTGAAACAATTAGTCCAAATGAAGCACTTCATCACTGAAACCCAGAGGAGTTTCTTGGCTGCTGACAAATCATGAATAATAATAGTGCAGAAAAGGAGGAGTAGTCATGAGAGTAGATAATCTATGGGTGATGAATAAAAGCCGATTTCAAGGACTCTTCAGCTGGGTTAACTTCTGCTGAAATGTTCAGTTTCTGTTTCAAAGTGTTCAGTAAGCCAAAAGTATTGCAGCAGATTGCATGAGCTCCTGCAAAGCACTTCATATACTCATTTCCATTGTAAAGAACTGATTATTCTCCAATTTCATGTGAAATGGGGTCAGTGGAGATCTTTATTAGCAGAAAGCATGTAAACTTTAAAATGTAGCTTGAACTGTGTAAGGACAAGCCAAGCTTTCTGCTTTTCTGCTTCCTGTTAAAACCTGTTTATTTGATTTTGCATTTGTCTTGCCCATCTGCCCCTCATTTTTCTGTTTGCTTGCCTTCCTGTCCTGGCTGAGTGTACTTGCCCAGTGCACAGGTTGTGTCCTTGTGGCTGCTGGTCATGCTCACTTTATCTGCAGCCTTTCACTGAACAGGGATTAGTTTCTTCATTACTGTTCAACTTCAGAAGTGACCAAAATTTTAAGAAAGTAAAATCTTTTATCTTTTAAGAGAAAATGCTGAAATGCAGTGAAATGGCTTTGCATCCAGAACATTTCATGAAGAATAAAACAGAAATAAGCATGTGGTTCTTCAACTCTTCCTAATTCCTATTTTAGAATTTTATGTTTTAAGGAAGTTGTTAAATCAGATACAGTTTGATGAGATGCAGTTATCACAGATGAATTAAAAATTTATCTCTGTACAAACAAGCAGACCGTCTATTTTGCTACCATGCATTTCATATAAAGGACACAAAACGTAATTCTTCACTCTTCAACTGTGTCCTTCATCCTTAAAATTTCAGTGGTTGCACAAGAATGGGAGATACAGGACAAGGGGGGAAAGAGAGGACACTACACCTGTACTTTTGTCCATTCTTTTCAGCTGGTTTTGGTTTGCACAGATCAGGAGCTGCCTCAGGACAGTGTGTTCACTTGTCAGCAGTTTGTATTTTAGGGACAAGTTGTGTGGTTGGGTCTCACCAGCTGAGCGATTTGTAGACTCGGTTTCCCTGCCATGGTGTGTGCCCAAGAGGAAATAGGTCAGACTATGCCAGAAAGTCCCAATATTTCAAAGGTACAAGGTGTCATTTTACTGTAAAGCTGCTGAAGGCTGTTTCATTACCTATTACTAAACTATATCCTGCAGTAAGGCTGCACAAAGTTCTGCTCCCCCAGTCACACAGCAGATGCTGCAGGAGAAACCCACTTGACTTCTCAAGGAAGTTTGCATGAGGGAAGAGTTTGGTCTGGTTAACTACTTGTAATAGAGTGTTCTTTGCAACTTCCCAGGTGCATAATTCTCATAGCCTTCTTTCATGGAGTAAAGGAGATTAATTTTAGAAACAGTAAAGTTTACAGATCCCAGGGTATTTACTATGATGATTATTTTGCTTTGAGTAAGTGGGCTCTCTGGCTAACTTTCACTTGTGGGGAATTAGGTCACAGACATATTAACAGCTACACCCCACCTGAAGTGTGCACTACTAGGGATTGTCTTCAAGCTCAATAAGCTTGCTATTATTTCTTGTCTTAAAATCTGTGCTAAGTAATAAAAAAATTTTAAAAAGAAGAAAAAAAGAGGTTGAGGTCACACTGCAGCTGCAGTCTCATTGAGAATTCAGATGGCAAACTCAAGCTAATCTATACAAAAATAAAAGGACACATGAATAATCTTGGACATGAAAGACTATTTTAAAAGCTGCACAGTCTCTGCAGTGTAACAATATCATAGAGTTGTAACCACCTTTTCTGATGATGGGCAAACAGAAGGATGCTTTTTTGGAAACTGATCCTTTTATGGGAAGTCTACAAATCCATTTTTAATTCTATGCATGCAGGTAACTCTCATTCCTGTCACGGCCAGTTAATGTGTGCTGTTGCCCGTACCTGCTTTTGAAGGGTGAATGAAGACCTTGTGTTTTAATTCCTCCAAAGAACCACAAGGTGTAGTGCTGTCAGGGACAGAAAGGGACTGTGGATTCCTGCCTTTGGCTTTTATTAGCCAGTTAATCCTAAGGAGGTGTGCAACTGGAAGCTTATTTCTGTTATGCTGCCCTGGACATCCTCACTGAATGGCCTACACAAGAATTCTGTAAACTCTTAAGTCCTTTTTGCTTTTAAGGCATCTCATCTCATGAGGACTTGGGTAATCCTTCATGTTGCAAGTAACCAAGTGGTCCTATGTTTAATTAAAATTGGTATATTGAAACAAAATTTTATTAATTAACAATAGAATTTCTCTTTGAAGTGGGATCCCTATCAATGAAATTGATTTTCAAATGAAGATAGTTCTGCAATTCTTAAAGTTAATTTTTTTTTTTTTTTGTAAGTGTGAAAACAAAAGGATGAAAGACTTGGGAATAGGGAAAGAAAACTTGAATAAAGTGAATTGCAAGTGGGAGAAACAGCATGAAAATTAATAGTTAAATTGCTTTTCAGCTGTTCTGCCATTTTCTCTCACAAACCACAATATCAAATTGTCAGCATAGTTCTAATGTCTTTTTCACATTTCAGGGCTATGGAGGAGAGAGTCCAATTTGTATGTACTTCTTAAGACTTATAAAAGTGCCTTTCCCAGGAAACAGAGATTCAGTGATGCACTTTATTGGTTCTTTCAGCTTTCTCAGCAGGAAGATTGGCTTCTTTACAATGGAAGACTTCTGCCTGTGGTGTTTGCATTTCAGAGTCTTTCCATATGTTTTTGACAAACTGGGTGGAATATATCTGCAAGGAACACAATTTTGATAAAAGTAAGATTTTATGTAGTCAGGAGTTATGAATAAGAGAATTTTCAGTTCAATTTGAACAAATGTATGACTAATAGTAGTCAAGGATTAACAGACTATTAACTCAACATTCAATAACATATGCTAACATACAAATGTTTCACATGTGAACTAGGTGCTGCTCTGTTCGTGAATAGATGTTTAATGTTTTTGCAGAGTAGAATAGAATAAATAGAATAAAGGGTGGCTTTATGTTAAGCCAGGGCACTGATTGGGACAACTATGCTGTGTTAACATGGTCTTACTCAAAAATTCCTGTTCCCACTGGGAACACAGTTTTGTGTACAGGGTCATCCTACCACCCTCTCAGTATCAGCAAAGAAAATAAGGTCAAATAATTTCATTCTCTGTTCAAAATACCTTTCAGAGAGTATTTTGGTTCTGATCCTGCAGAGACTGAACAACTTGGTTAGTTCTGACCATTGCATGTGAGCAGAGAAGTCAGTTTTAGGCCTGCCTTAAAATTATTGTTGCAGAAATACTGTAACAACACAAATGTTTAATTTCCATATGGTCTGATCCACTTAAGTCAGATTGGCATCTTCTCATTAAATAAAAAGAGGAGCCCAGCTCAGTTATCTGAGTGCAAAATCAGAATAATTGCCTGAAATGAGGATCATTTTATTTTTCATTACCTTGTCTCAGTTACACACACCATAGCAGGTGTAAGAGATTGGGTTGGAGTCCTACCATGGTTTGGAGTACTTTTTCTCCATCTCTTCTGTTCATGCAGCACTAAATCTTCTGGGCAATGCTCCTCAGAAGATGAGAGGGAAAGGAATGGTGCAGACCAAGAATGTAAAGTATTTTAATGTCCTGTATGGCATGTTCTTCTTCTGTCTTTACTTACCTAGTTATAATAATGACTAAGTTGTTGGGCTCCTCAGATAAAAATCTGTCTAAATCTCTTGGAAAGTGCCTGTTTTTATCAGTATTAATTGCTTCCAGTGGGACTAAGCATTAGTAAAGGTAAGTCCTCACAACATCAGGGAATAATAAGAAGAAAATGCAAAGGAAAGAAATGTAGAATTAAATTTTTTTAACTAGTCTTAATTCTTTATTATCTAAGGAGAATTTAAAAAAAAATTCTGTTAGCTATCATGTTTACAAATGTAGGTGGGCTATCCTGTGTCCAAGCTCTGAGTAAGAAGAAATAGGAAAACACTACTGTAAAGAACCAGAAAAATAGCATAGACGTTGTGACAGATCTTAGCATTTTATCTTTTAGTGGAATCATTAATTTTTTCTGTAATTAAGTGAAAAGCTTGTAGTGTACCCATACCCATCTCTGTAGGAATTCCTTGCACTAGTGTGCAGAGGCACAGCTGAAGTTGGCCAATGGTAAGAGGCCATCCTTGGTTTATTTTTCCTTGGGGGTTGCTACACTACACGGGCTTTCTGTTTGACTTTTGCATTTTGTTTTGCATTTTCTTCTGAGGACAAGGGGTTGAAATCTGCAGGGTAACCAGAAATACCCAACATGGCTCTGGAGTAAACCTACACTGCTTTTGAGCACCAGGAGTAGTAAACATCTGGGGATCATTTGAAACTGTAGCTGCTCACTCACTATGGAAGACATGAAAGAATCAGTTAATGTTTCTTTTTTGGGTTGGGAATTGATCTTTATCACCACTTTCCCTAACCTGTATTAATAACAATCACCAGGGACAGGAGAAGCATGCATACTTTAAAAGGCAGCTGTAGCTGCCCTAGGTCATGGAAGTAAAGGAAGAATTTGGATCTGAGTTTTACTTGTTTTCTATCCAGGAGCATGAACCTCTATTGTTGGAAATAATTGTTGTGTGAAGTTTGACTGCAGCTTCTGAGGATACATAAAAATAAATCAAGTTAGCAAGCAGAAAAACGAAAAAAATTCATCCTGTAAGGGTATAATATTTTCTACACTATACCTAAAAGAACTATAATTTATTTATTTTTTTGGCCAGGGCTTTCAATTTAAGGTAGAATATATGAGAAGGCAGTTCTTGCTTCCTCTAACATTTGGTCTAATATTTTCTATATTCTTTGTTGAAATGCTGCCATTATATGGACCAAGTTATTTCAGGAGCTGGTCCATCTGCCACTCAGCATATTCCACTCCCAGGAGCAGAATGAAGCCTTTCTAGTTCTATCAATGCAGAGACACAAGATTGAACGGAAAGAAAATGGGAATCTCTGTTAGGGGTGTAAATGAAAATTGAGGTTCATGTTGTTAAATTATTACTCAGAAAAATGTGACATGCTGCTTTTTCTGATGTAGTGGAATAATGCAAGTTCCAGTTTAAAATTTTACAAGTTCCTCTAGCTGGAGCATGAACTAATACCTTGCCATCTCAACAATCTAACATACCCCACAGTCTCTATGCACCTTGGGGATGTTGGCTTAGAAGAATTTTACTATCTTAACTTCGGGAATGTAGTAATGCACAGATACAAAAAGCAATGCAAGATATCCATGATGGAGGAGATTTCCTAAACTTTTCTGGATTATTTTCATAGGAACTTTTTCCTGTACCACTATGGGCAAGGCAGATTTCCAAGGCAGCATATTTGAGTCTTGCTGCTGTTAGATATTAATGGCTGAATCCCTTGTGATGTTTTGAAAGGGTACACTTGTATGGATAATAAAGTAGTTAGTTTCCTTGTTCACAGATTTTTTTGGGGGGGAACAGAACTACAAAAGCATTGCTTCCCATAAGAAAGAAACAAGGCCCACATATCACACTTCCTTCCTTCCAAATGGAATATTCCTTTGCTGCACCTGGAAAGAATGCCAGAATCCCAGATGATAAAAACTGGGTTTTAGTGAAGTCAGAGGGCAACATGAAAATTTCGAAGGAACAGACCACATATAAACCCTACAGCACAAATTAAGGAAAGGTTCTTATCTGTCACAGACTAATTGGCTGGGGCCTACTGTTTTACATATCAGATGTCTCCCTGCTGCTCAGAGTATCTTGAGTGAAGCAAATCTGTGCCAGAAAGAATTTATCCTTGTGTGTATGTGTCCATAGATCACAGGGTGGCCTGCTTCCTATCCACTGCAAGCATCACCTCTGATTTAAGGAGGGTACTTATGCATCTATGGTAAAGTACAAAGTGTTTGCAGAGTTAGACACTCACTCCTCTTTAGTGGGTCGTGTGTGGGTGAGGGTTCTGTTAAGTGCTCCATTATTTTGGAAGTCACTTTAATGACTGCACACTGTAAGAGTTAAAGCAATTATCTGTAATGCATGATGAACAGTATGACTTCCAAATGTTCACATGTAATGCATGTCAGATTTCAGTTGGAAAACAAAACAAACCCCTCAAGGTTGCAGTCTGCTCTTTAGAAGAGCCACATGTTGTGACCTCAGAACCTCAAAATATCAGCTGGTTTCTGTGCATGATCAGAGGAGTGGAATCTATGCCATATTCTGCCCTTTACTTCCTGAAATCTGGCTGCAGCAATGATCAGATGTGTGCTCCAGCCAAATGCAGTCAGTGTTTGATCCATATTCAGATCAGTGAATTGATCTGTACTTTTCTTTTTCCTCATCTCATTCTGTTATAAGTTTTGCACAGGATGTAACAAAGATAGATATGTAAATAAGGAATGACCTTTTCTAAAATTAATCTGTGGTTGCTCTTACATTACATTTAGGTAACATGAAACTATCTATAGACACCAAATAAGGTCAAGGATACTGTACTCTCATAGTGGGAGATGTAGCCTTTTGTGAAGCATTGAAAGTCAAAATACTCTGGATGCATAAAAGAAGCGGATTTACACCTTCCTGGAAAGAAGAGCAGGAGTGATCAGTGACTGGTGCCAGGAACATTTTGCCTTTGTCTGAAGAACCTCTCAAGGAGCCCAGGTACTCTCATTGCAGTCCTTCAGCACAGATTTTCATGTCCCACACATATTTCCCCTCCTATTTTAGGTGTTCTTGTTTCTGCTGTTGTTATCCACTTCCTGTGCCTTCTTTATTATGCAGAGTGATAATTTTTAAAACTCTCAGACTGTAGATGTAAGTTCCCATAGTAAACTGAGCCTGAGCCATCCAGGAACAGCTTCCCTGTCTCTTCTGGCTCGTCTTTTCTTCCGTAGAGGCACTGGCACACAGGAAACAGGTAGGGCTAAAGGCAAGGATAGCAGCTGCCTCAACTTCAGACACTGATCTGTTTGTATTCATGAGTTACATACCAAATAAGTTACAGCTTCCAAATAAGTATCATTAAATGTTAAAAGGGCAATGGGAAAGCCTGGTTGAACCACTCTGATGTCGCCAACTGGATTTCTTGGAATTATTCCTTTGCAGGTGAACCTATTTGTATGAGAAATATGCCCTCAGGCCCCAAAGTTTTGAATTTTAACAAAACAGTGTTAACTGTGATTTTGCTGAGGATTGCAGTGTTTCTTGAAAAGTTTATGTAAAGGATTTGGCTTTGGTTTTTTTCTGCACCTACAGAAGTGTCATAATCTGTGTTGAAGCAAATCAGCTTCCTGGGAGCTTCACAAATATTCAGGTTAGTTCCATGTAAGTTCTGTGGGAGTATTGCCATCAGATAAATAGACCAACAATACTGAAACAATTCACTTAAATATTACACTTGGAAACAGAACATTTTATATATTAAAATAAAATTGTATGTATGCAGTTTTTTTAACAGAACATTATTGTGTTTATTGGTAAAGGTGCCCAGTAGGGTGAAGCAAGTGCTTGAAAGACTTTTTATTTTACTATTTGCTTATGGTGTGGTTGGCATAAACTGCTTTTGTTAGTTTCCTAACAAGGGTGAGAAGAGGCCAAGTACTGGGAGATTAATTTAAAAACTGGCTCAGAAGGATGAGACACAGGAGAGTAACTTTAAGGTGTCTGGCACGTATCAGCATTTTATTTCTTTGTAACAAAAATATTGCACATGTTCATAAAACACATTTGTTGGGCTTTCTTTTAAGTTTCCAAGTTTGTTCTTTTTGCTAAAACCTGTGGTAGGTCAGAATTATTGCTAGCAATTTCCTTTGCTAATGACCTCAAATATCCTCTTTTTAAGCCCAAGTAGATGCCTTATAGAAAAGGGCTGGAGGCTCTTCTAGCTGCATTAAGATGACACAGGAAATGACACTTTAAATTATATCTCTGCATTTGTACTAAAAGCTGCAATAAGCCCCAAAAGAATTATTTTCAAAGTTCTGCAAAATGTATTTCATTCTTATAGGCAAAACACCATATTTATATGGAGATAGTCTTTGTACATCCATCTGAGTCTTGTATGTGAGGTTATAAAAAAATGCACTGATTACAGGAATGTAACAGAACCTAAATCAAATTTTTTTTTAACTATTTACAATCCCTCAGGGTTTCCTAGTCAATATTTCTCCATTTTGACAGAGAGGAAGAAACATGACGATCCCTTCTTTTAAGTAGGATTTTGCAGTTGTGTAAGCTGGTTGCTTGCTTTCTGTATTTAAAGGTGGCCAGCAGGGTGGTAGAAGGATTTGTCAATGATCTCTGCATGAACCTCAGGGATTTATGCACTGGGGACATATCTCTGTGTAAAATATTTGTGTTCTTGGACAGCTTGAAGGCATTTTTCTATACAGAGTTTTGTTACTGGAGATCTTCTATCCACTTATGTCACAGTTTAAAGTAATCTGTAGAGAAGTCTCAAGCTTTGGTTTCTGAAGTATTTTCCTAAAAGAAGAAAAAAAATCTTAGGAACAGTATAGGAACAAGCTTTGAGGATTTCTCCCCCAGGATGGGCATAGGGCTGTATTTTCCATCTCATGTTTCTGAGCCCCAGCTAATGTTCATTTGTGTCCCACAAAGGCCCCCAGACTCACAGCACAAACAGGCAGAGCAAAGCAGGGACTAAATGCATCAAAGGCCTTTTTGTGAAAATATGGACAATGCTATAAACTAACCTTGTGTTAACCTACCAAAGAACAGAGGACAAGAATTCTGAATGCCAAAATATAGAGAGATGTGTGAAAGGGAAAGCTTATACAAAAGTAGGCAGACTGAATAAAACTATTTATCCTTAAGCCACACAAGTCATGGTAATTAAATTAGGTCAGGCTGGCTATAAAGCTACAAAAAGCAGGCTGTAACTAATTTAGAAAGAGACAGAGAAGACCTGAAAAGAAAACAGATTGACAGCCCCCTATTATTTTTTATCTAATCAAGACAACAAAACTTAAGAAAGAGGAAAAGAAAAAAAAAAGGAAAATAAAAAGAAATCTCATGTTGATTTATCAAGATTTTCTCTCAAACCATTAGAACAGACAAAAGCATGTAGCCACATCTTTGATGTGTGAAGGTTTGCACGTTGCTCTTAGTGCTAACTGAGGGTTACATGAATATTTTACTCCTGAGAAAAACAGAATAATGAAATACCTTAAAGTTCAGAAACTGGTGGAAACCCCAACAAAGAATAACCTGGTCAGTTCTTTATCACTACAGCATCATTTCACTGAATCTTTCTGAGCATCCATGTTATCTGCTGCCATGTGGGGAGAAATCCTAAACATCTGTGAGACAATTAGACTTTTATTTAAACCCATTTCTTCATCAATCCCACCTGCCAGTTTGTATTAAACATCCCTTTTTGAAAATGGTTTCCAGTATTTCCTTTGAATTTGAACGTGACAGGTTGTATAGGGTGTGGGAAATACCATTTTTGAAAGTTAATAAGGGAAAGATTAGGACTTTCTTTATGGTGTGGATACAGTCTCTTTAAACAAGGTTTAAAATAATATTTCATCTGATTTCTATAATAGTTTTCATTCTCCAAGTGATTAGAAAAATTAGCATTCTAAGGCTGTCTGAAGGGTGAAGAGGAGTGTGTGAACAAAATGGGGGAAGGGCACAGACAAAAAGCCCAGCTTGGTTTGTGTTGGTGTTTAATAGCAAACAACCCTTTCCCACCCTGCTTCTCTTTTATGCCTGTTGTAGTTTTAAGTAACTTCTAAAGGTTTTCCAGCAGCAGATGACGCTCAGCCACTACATTCATCTGAAATAAGATACGAACTTTGCCCTGTGAAGAAAATATTTGAGGTTTCAACACAATTAAGGGTTGCAAATTCTCTGTGAAAATGGAAATTCCCTCCCATTTCTACCAATAGGTCCCTGAGGGTGAAGATTTGACCCCGGTGAAGTCAATGGAACCTTCACTCTTTCATTAAGACAAGAGCCATCCCTCATTGCATCTTGCACTTGTGACAATGAAATGTGGAAAGGAAAGGAGAAACTGTTTCCTCGGGGTATTGCCCCAAGAAAGGGGGAGCAGGCAGGGGAACAGCAGCAGTCAGCATTTCTCCTCTCCTGCAGGAAAATGCAGCATAGAGAACATAAGCAGTCAGAGCTGGGTTGTCATTTTCAGAGCTGAACCAGCACCACTAAGCAGGTTTGTTTCTGTTTGAGAGAAGATGAAGTTCTTGCCCTTCGGCTTGAAGAACAAAGGGAACCTTGAAGAACACTCCTCATCAACTGAAAGTCAGAATTGAACAAAAAGTTGCAACCCTAATTAAAAGAACCTCAGAGCATTGGCCCAAACACGGGCTCCCTCGCTTGAGATCTTAAGGTTACTTAAGTAACCTTTTGGAGTGCTTAATGTTTCAGTGAATACAGTCCAGCTCTGAGTATATCTGAGATGGGCTGAAGTACTCTTACCAGGTGCACAGTCTGCTAAAGATCAATAGCCAGAGCATAATACAGAACCAGATTTTTAAAGATCAACCACACAACCAAGTCTGAACTCCTGAGATTTTAGTATAGCAGTTTATTGCTCCATGCATTGTTCACATGCAGCCAGTACGAACAAAGTTAAACCCGAGTTAAACCTGCTGAGTTTTGACAGATTTGCTTTTATTTCATTTTTATTATGCATAGGTAAAAGGAGACCTGCCAGCCTACTATAGATACAGATTTACAGGATTTGGACCATAATATCTTATGTTTTACTGTGTTTCTTTAAAAAGACCCCTGCTATTTAACTAGAAGCTGTAGTTTCTATTTTTTTTTCTGTTTTATGCTTAAGATAAATTGGAGATGGCACAGAGCAGTGGAAGAGCAACAGCCTTTAGAAGCACTCTCCAAAATGAGAGTTTGTGAAATACTTTCCAAACATCTGCATGAACAGTGCTCCATGAACCTTCCAGCCGCCTGGTTGAAGAGAGTGTCCTTTAATCTAAACCACGCTCCTTGGGATTTCTTAATGTAGTTAATTCTTCATTTTCTTTTTATATTTTGCCAGTGAGAAACTGGGCTAGTGGTCATTACCTCTGAGTCCTTTCCACTGTTTCTTTTAGTCCTGGCATGATGCTGTACATTTTCATTGCATGGAGATCTCCTCAAACAAAGGAAAATTATGAAACTGTCAGATCAGATTTCATGTATTGCTCTTGGCATTGCACTCACTAGACCTGGTACACAGTGAATTTTGAAAACCTCTGATCTTTTATAACCATTTCCAGTCTTAAACATACATTTAAAAGTTCCTCATCTGCAGTCACTGGGAATATGACTATTAAAGCTGAGCTAATTTGGATGTCTTCTTTCTGTAAAGACATAGAGAGTGATCCATGACACCCATAAATCATTTCCAATGTTCCATTTTTCTTTCTGCTACACTTCTTATTGTTTTATTAAGACTCTGAATTTAGTTCTTTTGGTTTTGTTTTTTTTTCCCTCTTTCCTGCTAGGGATATATAGTGCTTTAGAATTCAAAATCAAGGTGCTTAGATGTGCCTATGGAATGAACACTGACAATGGGTTCAGAATGGTGAGCTCCTGCATAGTCTTATGGTACCATAAAACAGACACATCAAGGACACAGCATCTTTTGTCTCCTCCCAGGCTGCTGTGTCAGTCTGAAAGCCTGATGACCATGCACCTCAGTTATTAACCAGCCTGTGGGCTGGGAGAAGTGTGGTTTTTCTTCACTATTGTGTTCCTTCTCAGTTCAGGGAAATCAACTGAACTGAAGATTTTCTGACCTTTTGAGACTTAGCTAGAAGATCCCTTGACACAAAATCGTGTAAGCATATTTATACAGTGATTCCTTTGAGCAATTCAAAGCACCAGGCAGGATTCCTAGAGCTGAAAGGCTGAGCCATGACAACTACAGTCTAAATTAAGTGAAAATGTAATTTAGACATGCTGAACTTGCCAGAGAACAGGAACAGACAGCAGTTCCATGTTACTTGTGGGATTGTAATTCAGCAGTTGCTTCAGAGATAATCACACATGACTTCTTCAGGAAAGAACATTAAGTTTTTTGGAGCAACTATCAGAGATGACAAGTTGTTCAGATGTCTTTTCTGAATGCCAACAAACCAAACCCATACTGTCTTTAATGCTTGAGTTATAAACAACTTGCATGCAGTTCTGCATCCCCTCCCAACTTTCCTTCCCTTCCCTCGTATGGACACTTTAAATGGGGAGCTACTTTGTCAATCTCTCAAAAACTTCTGATTGCACTCTATCTGTACAATTCAGGGACAAGTCAGAGTAGAGTATGTGTATATCTTCTTCACAACTAGAGTAGACTTTTCAATTGTGGCTACCACTGTTTCCAAACCCATTACTTAGCAGCCTTTTCATCCTGGCTAAGGAATTAGTGACTTTCTTAGAAGGATTATTTTTATCCTTTCTGTTTTTCAATTCCTCTCCATTTTTCTTGGCCACCTACTTGGCTGCATAGCCTTCTGCTCAGGTTCCTGCTTTCCTGAGCTCAGATTCAAGTCCTTTCTTGACCACATACCAAGTGTTGGTCTCCTACCCCAGCGTTCCTTTTGACCAATCCAGTTATCAGTTCATAGCCTGACGTTTTCTAATTTCAGGAAGTATATTCAGATAACATATTGTATTTCAGTGTAGTTACTTTGAGTTATGTTTAGCCCTTTGTATATGATCCTGAAATGGTGGCACTAAATCTGTGACATTGCTAAGTGAAGAGCTTTGCAGGGGGCACAAATAGTGTTTCCTTCACTTTCTGTTTTCAGCACAATGAGCTTTCCTGCCTCTGTTCACTGTTTGGTTTATTTTAAATTAGATGACTATATCTTCTCTCCATGCTGAAATACCATTCTACATCAGTGAGAGCAAGTCAGTGTTAAGTCTTGCAAGTTCAAGAGCTCCTCAGCTCAATGGTATACCCAGAGTATGGCTGGGTTGAGTTGGAAATGGAAATATTGGGAATAAATCAGGGAATTGGGTTATATTGCAAATAAATCAGGGAATAAATGCTCATGGCTTCTCTTGACAAGAGACTCTGGCAGTCTCTTTCTTATTTTAGAGAAATTCCAAATTTAGCTCGGCTATTTTTCCTACACTGGAAGGATATGTGTAATGTCTCTGAGAAAAGGACATTAAAACATTCTTCCTTAATAAGGTTTGTGGATAATATTGCCTACGCTGATCTTAACAACAAGCATAGAGAGGCCATTGCCTAGAGAATCTCTCCTACTCTTTAGCCAGTTTTCTCTTTCCTTCAAAGGAGGAAAAACAAAACTCTGACTGATATGCCCATCCAGTGCTCTCTGAAAAGGAACAACTGCAGCCACACCATTCCTTCCCTCTCTACAAAGCCAAAGAGCACTCATGCATTAACTTTTTTGATTTTCAAAGAAGAAAGCCTATAATTTAACTAAGAAATAAATGGTTTAGATCTAGAAAATTGGATACTTCGATCTAGAAAATTGGATACTTTTTGCTTTTGGAGGCAAAAAATCAGAGCACCAAAAAAAGGACAGTGCTCAGAAATATGGCAAGTTTCTCAAGGAGTGTAACGTGGAGGAAAGTAGTCATTAATGAAAAGGAAGTGTTTTAGGGGAGGATTCAGGTGTTTAACAGAACCCTAAGCTTTGCTCTAGGTGGTGTGGGCAGAAAATGCTATGAGGTTAGCTCAGAGTGGTTCACATTGTGACCAAGCACATCAGGGAAGCTGCTGCACTGCACTGAGTTCAGGATGGAGATTATTACCCCACTTAACCTTCTCCTCAGGTCAGGCCCTCCTCAATCCATTAGCTGTCATTTGGCTTCCTCCTGCTTTCAGGAGCCCTTGAGATGATCTGAAAATAAAAGGGCCCGTTGTACTTCAAATCCTTCAGCATGCCTGGAGCTTTTATCTCCTAAAATTCAGCAAAGCAGGGCAGCACAAGAGCACTACAAAATTGCAGTGGGATGGCATAAGGAACCCTGGGGTCTGAGACACCACCTCCTACTGTTGGGAGTTCTGTTGTATTATTGGTTGGTAAAGGCAATTTCAACTCCCAGAGAGAAGTAAGATTCTCACAAAATAATCAGTGAACTAAGTTCTATTTAATTTTTTAACATTTTTGAAAGTGCTCCATGACAGTTTAGGAAAACAAGAAGGGGAAGAGTTAGTTACCCAAAGGAAAAGCTCCATGACAAGGTACAGAGGGACACATTTCACTTGAGCTATTTTCAGCTGGGGTATGGGCCTCAGGAGTATGGCACAGTTTCCAGTCTCCTGATGGTGTCTTACTTTACTCTGGGATCCTCATATAGAATTGTAAGTGGACAGTGAAAGGAAAAAACCTTTTGTTTAAGTAAAACATTGCTTTGCTTTGATGATTTAAGACATGTTATCACTAGAAGTGGTCTTTAATATGGTCCTTAAGGTGTAACTCTTGGGACCACCTCATTCCTTATACCTTTTCCTCTAAGCAGGAATGTTGCAGCAGAGCTCAGCTCAGCACTACATGCTCCATTAAAGGAGCTTATATAGCATCCTATAGGCCTAGAGGTCCACTGGGAGCCTTTGGCAGACACAAAAATACTTTGGAAAACTGTGGGAATGCTGATGACCTGACAGTGATTTATATTATTGCATTAGAAAAATAAATACCTGCATAGTATGGCAGAACCTGTCAGGATGGATAAAACAAAGATTTGCCATTAACTCTGCTGTGCAGCCTTCCAAAGCACTAACCTGCTGGTTAGCCCAGGCCTCTATTTCATCCAAACCCTCATAAAATTTCATTGTAGATGGGTATTAAGAATCTACAGGAAAATCCTTTGCTATTTCAACAGCATCTCTGCCTTATGATAGTCTTGCAGTAACTTTTTTTCCCCCTCCCCCAGCAGAATAGGTTTTCTCCAGCCCAGCATGGTTTCATTCTCTCTTACAAATGGCAAAGAAAAAAATTTATCAGCCTATCTGGGACAGCCAAGGGATGAAGTACTAGAAAGCTGCGCAAGAACACGAGAGACTTAAATCACCCTTGGAACTGCAGGCACAGTTTCAGCTGCTGTGCAAAGAGCCCTGATGCTGTTCTCAGCCCAGCTATTCTTTTGCTCTGAGGGCTGATGGTAACTAACTGCCCCATATGTCACAACAAGACAGGTTTGTGTGATTTGGCTTCTCCTCTGCTGTGTGTTCATCAGTGCATGAGGAGCAGCACAAGTGAAAGCAAACCTGGGCAGCAGCGTGGCTGGGAGCTGCCTGGAGGCTGGGCCAGTGGGGCAGCACGCCTGGGACCAGGACCTGGCGTGTGCCACAGCCTTTGGTGCCCCTCCCTGAGCAGAAAAGCTCAGCTCCCAGCCAGTGCCGTGCTGATACCTGTGCCCTGGCAGAGGCAGCCCAGCCCAGCACAGCCCTGGCCCTGGAGCTGTGCGCTTGAGCACCAGAGACGGGCTCCCAGCCAGCCCACTGCAGTCACCGGGCGTGCAGGGGCATCTGGTGATGTGCAGGCAGTAACTTAGAGAGATGTGGTCCCAAAGCCCGGGCTCCCTTTGACCCTGAATAAGCATCTGCCTACTTTTACACTTCAGGATGACCAGTCTGAACATCCCTGCTCTC
Source organism: Climacteris rufus (assembly GCA_013398175.1). NCBI lineage: Eukaryota > Metazoa > Chordata > Aves > Passeriformes > Climacteridae > Climacteris > Climacteris rufus. Next base: position 203,225 of record VZRZ01001158.1, read on the forward strand.
ACAAGGCCTCCTGCACCAGATTCACGATGGGCACCTGAGTAGTTCATCTGCAGAACCGTGCTCCTGCCTAGCCAGATGTGTATCATCAGCTGTCATCACAGAGGCAGGAGTTAAAGATTGACAGGGTAAGTTAGTCTGGGATAACATGGGAAATCAGGCTTTTTAAGCATGAAAAAACCATGACAAGCATGTACAAGCATTTTGAGAACTGATTGGCATTCCACAACAAATAGCATGAGAATAAATTTTCTTTTTAAAAGATACTGAAAAATATAAAACCTCCTTGTTTAATATCAAGCAATAGGACCAAGTGCAACAGTTAACCAAGTATCTGATTCTGTTATACATGTCCTGAATCTAGACTGAATGTTTAGAGATGTGTTAGTATGATTTCAATGTTACAACTGTTGTCATTCACTAAGATATTACAGATACAGAGAGATAATCTCCATCTCATAAGAGAAGGCTTTTTGTTACCAAGGTACAAATCTAAGTAAGTTTTACATTGCCTATGAAGAGTGTTTTGTGCCTTCCTGGCCACAGTAGGTTAAAGCTCGAGATAACCACTTCAGACTGGCTGCATAGTTCAGTATTTTTCCCCCTTCACAGTTGTTAAAACTTTACAGAGCCTCAAAACATATCCAGATGGACAGTAACTGTGACTGCCACTTATGAAACCAGTATAATCTAGCACAGTACACAAAGCAGGGTGAGTGGGAAGGAAAACAAGTTCTGAATAGAGGACCTCCTTGGAATATTGGATCAGCCATCAGACACACCAATTCTGTTTAGACAGGCCTGTTATACACACCCAAACATTCTGCAAAACAAAGCACATCCCCATCCTTTCACCACTGCAGCTCCAAAACACTTCTGCCCAAGGGTGGTCTTCACTCTGCTTGAGGCGGTGTCTGTGCCTACATCTTTATTCACGAACTGAAGCACTGGTTTCCATAGTTTTTTGGCAAAGTTGAGACACATAAACCATGCTCTTCCTCTCAAAGGAATATCATATCTTGGCAATTTTATTTCGATTTAACTTTTTCAAATATGCAATAGAAAAATATGAACACGTAGGTCACTTCCCATTGTGCTGCCACCAGTGGATTTCCCCACACAAACCTGCTTGTGCCAGGATTGCCATAAATAACATCACTAGAGCAGAGAACCTGGTCAAGAGAAAACTATTGTAGTTTGAAGTTATTCACTTGTGGGATAATGTCTGCTAAACACAATGTAAAGCAATATAAAGAGACTTCTTTGGATTTCTGTTTTTTTGAATACAGTATGTATGTATCACAATGGGGTGATTAGGTACAGAAGCCATGATATAAGAAAGACCCCCAAACCTTGGCAGATTTATAGCAACTAAATCTATGGCTTCATTCCTCACTCCAGCTGGCATGGGTGCTGTGTTTAACTGAAGTTAATTCCAGTGCTGATTTCTACTTATGCATGTGTTGGCAGAGACAGATCTCAGTGCAGTGGGCACTCTCCATCACTTCCTGATTTGTCACATTTCACAAATTTCCAACTTAGAAATTACCGATCAAAAAAAAAGATTTGGGAAATTGCAACTTAAATTCATGATACTTCACCCCCTTTCCTGCCTTCCTCCCTTTCCTGCAATTCCTGGTAGTTGAATTCTCAGTTAAAACACTGGTGCAACTCCTCACTTACACACCTGCTGCTCATGGTGAGAGTGCCTCTTACCACATGGGAGCAGTGATGTGGTTCAGTTTGCTGTTTTGCAGAAAACACTGTTTGCCTGCCATATGTCTCTACAGACCCTGCAGGCTCCTCTTTTCCAAGAAATTGGCTAAAGGAGCTATGATTATTTAATTTGTTTTTTGGTCTTTTTGCACCACGATTAGAGATTGGCATGTGAATTATTTAATTAAGCTGTGAATATTGCTGGGTATTGCTAAGTTACACAAATACTGTGTCATCCAGCTATTTTTGACTAACTTAATTAACAGTAAAAAAGCTATTTATAGGCTAAAAAATCTTGGAGTCTTTTGACCAGCTGTAATATATCCATACAACACCATTCTATTGAATAGGGAAGCTATTGATAAGGCTTTTGTCATAGTAAAAAAGAAAGAAAAAAGAAGTTCTGATATTTTTCTTTGGTTTTCTTCATGCCACAAACAAAGCTCCAGCCTCTGGCATTTCAGTTCTGTGCCTGAGGTGACTGGGCCACTCTCAGTTGGTCACATGGAAATGTGCTGAACAAGAACCACATCGTGAACAAAAGCACGCCGGGGCTTCAGTGAGGGAAGCACAGGAGCAGAATATTAACCACGAATCCTGCCTAGGTAAAAATGCCTTTTGGTTGCTCATGGCACATAACAAGGTTTCATGCCTCTCTGTTTGGCATGTGTGGTGCCACAGGCTCCCCAGGAACCTCGTTTCATTCAGATTCTGCTGCTTAAGGAGCTGATCTTCAGAGGGGCAGCTATTTACTGATTCATTGCTGGCTTGCACCTTCAGCACATGATTTTCTCTCACAATGGTCCAGGAAACACTCTGCATCTCAAACCACAAGCAATGATGAGAATGCTCACGCAGCCAACGTGGGATTTCCTCATTTCACTGCAGAAATTATTTAAAAACAATCATCCCTTCAGATGGCTTAAGCAGTAACAAGGGACTCAGGCACCTTAGAAAAAGATCATTAAACAATAGTGTTTTAAACATCAGTATATACAAAAAGTGATAAAAGAGATTTAAAAATGCTGGTTTTCACACCTTGGTCTGTATGCACTTCACACCTCTGAATTTTTCAGGCTTGCATCTTTGAATAGGAGGAGACCACCACAAATGGACTAAATGGTAGAATACATCTCCTTCACCCATTCCTTCTGACCAAACTCTTGCAATTGTGGAAATGTTCAAAACACTCCCTTAGTGAATTATGGCTCTCTGAGAAAGACTGGGAGAGGAGAGAGAGAAGAGGCTTCGTGACTTGGCTCCTCCCTGTAGTCTGTGTCTTAATTTTTCAAGTCTTGATTTAAGTTTGATTGTTTTCTTATCCAGAAATGCCCCATTCAAGGTCAGCTGCCTCCTAAATTTACCATGTTGCCAAAATAACCCAAAAATGTTTTGTTTAGATAGACATCAACAATTAAGTGATCAATTTTAAAATATTTGTTTTTCCTTGATATTTTTTTCAGTAAATTTGCTTCTTGAAGCAAAAAGTAACAGAGCTGAAGAACAGATGGAAGTATTGAGCTAACCAAGTATGGTCTACATAATAAGGAGACCCTGCTATTTGTATCACCATTAAAAGGTAACATAGGAAAAGCTTTGCTTGACACAGAATAGAGGCACAGACTAGTGAAAATAACAGATTTGAATGTTACTGTTCTCTAAGAAGATTCTGGATTAGTAAAATGTGAATCTAAAGACATAATTGGTGTCAGCTTTCCAGATGAAGGAGAAGGGTTTAGGATTAATGAAAAGATGGGTTAGTCTTGTCCCTATCATCAGACTACAAACATTAAAATTTAGAAGGACAGAAGAGAGATTTTCTTGAACCACAGCTACACAAAAACCTTCCTGCCCTCTCTCTTTCCCAGCCTTTTCGTTCCCTTTCAGGCCCATTTGGACAAACATCAGTCAGCCTCCTTACTTTAGTCTATTTTGGTGATGTTCTGTGGATTTTCAGCTTATTTCTGCATAACCTGAAAAATTTGTATTTGCATCACAAGCTGACCAAAATGTTCTTTAATTATTTCCCAGGAGCTTTGCTTTGTTCTCTGAGTGGGCACCACTGCATTGGTAAACCACAGGGCTTGTCAGCATTCCCACTAGAGATGTCCAATCTTGCAGGATACCATAAGCCAGCTGACTTAATTGCATTGAGCTACAATTTGTTTTACAAGACATCAGAGCAGATGCCAGTTATTTGACATGCTTACACTGAAATAACTTGGTGCTTTTTCTTTTTTTTGCAGGGGAGAGGATGGGGCAAGGGAGAAGATTACAGCAGAGTCAGAACTTGCTGGGTTGCTTCTTGTCCATTCCCACATCGATGTTGCCTTTCTCAGCTACCAGTTTTTAGACTTGGAGTGCTGTTATTCCTAAAGCTTTCCAGGGGAACTTAATACCCAGCTGATTCCTTGGTAATGTCTTTTTGTCTCTCACTTTTAATCCTCCTGTGACTTTGAGAAAAGTATCTTCATACTCATGAGGCCTGTGGAAATTTTCAGACTGAGCATTTAGATTGTGTTCAGAAAAAACTCTGTGAGTACATATATATGAAAAATCTTATAAAGATTTATTATCTTATTTGAAAATTGTCAATAGTATCTTCTGCATTTGTTCAGTCAAAAGGGATTTAAAAAATTCATATCAGAGCAGCTGTGGGTGAGAGAAAGTTCATTCCTTATCAGTCATCCAAACTTGCCAAGTTGGTTTTATGAAAGCAGTGAAATGAATGCAGAAACTGAACCCAGGGATAATGCTCTAAGCCAAAAGCAAAACAGAAAAAAGAGCAGCATTGCTACTTCAGCTTTCCTCATGTGTAACTGGGATGGAAGGGAAGGGGATGGATGGAAGGCGTCAGCAGGACAGGCAGACCCACGGCGCTGCAGATAAAAGGTCACACACAAAACTCTTTCTTGCAAATTGGAATTCAGGGAATTGTCAGCAAGTCCCCATCCACACAGAAAAAGTGCAGATGTGATTATGATGATAATCCTGGGAGAATGCTGGTCTCCATCAGCCTGGCACCAGTTCAGAGCCTTCTGCCTCTGCTGGGGCTGCTCTGTGTCCTGGTCTGTGGAGCTGGAGCAGTTTCACCCCTGTCAGAGCTCCCTGATCCCCATGGAGAACGTGTGCATGGGGATTTGTGTTCAAGCAGTTCCATAGTTTCTGGCTGGCAGCCTCAGGGACATTTCAGAAGGATGAGCTCTTGTACCTACAGGGCCATAAAGAGAAGAGTTAACAAGGGGCTATGAGGTGTTGCAGCAAGGGTGATGAGGCCTTTGTGGACCTCTGCAAAGGGCTTGGCAGCAGGCAGGATCCCTGTTCTACCAGTGTTTGAGGAAGGGGGAAACCTCAGCTTTTCCCAACCATGGCTTGTCTGCTCACGTGTGCACAGGGAACCCTGAGGCCCCGTGTGCACTACGTGCTCAGTGCTCAGTGCTCAGCCAAGGCTCCCAATCCCCGTCTGGAAGCACATGGGAATCCACTGCTGCCCAATCTGAGGCTGTCAGGGACTCTGGCCATGACCCTCAGCCATCTTTACCCTGTTCATGTAGCTCAGGCTTAGTAAGGACAAGCTCTGCCTGCAGTTTTGGTTGCAGTCTGTGCTGCAGCGACCGCCCGTGCGTGGGAAATGTCCCACGAGGGGGAGGGCACAGCCACACTGCTCACAGCCACCTGGTGTAACAGGTGCAGGTGGTGGCCTCTCTTCTGGCCAAGGAGACCTCAGGACCCTGCCTTCCAGAGCCCTGAAGTGTGGCTCACCCGAACCACGCAGCACTGAAATGTCAGGGAGCAGCACAGGGACAGCTCCCTGTTTGATCTCAGCCCAGTCACCCTCCAGGCTCTCACACACAGCTCACAGCTGGCACCCGCCCTGGGGAGAAAGATCCAGCAGCACCAGCCACTGCTACCCACCTGGGAATGACAGGAGAAGGTGGGCAAACACCTTTCTGCCTGTGTTTCACTTTTTAAAATTACTCAGAAAATGTTTCTATGTTAAAGCAGATTTCAGTATTTCTTGAGGTCAAATGGAGAATGGTGAGTTTGCTTTTTTTAAAGCAGAAATGTGAAAAAAAATACATTGGAATTAATAAATACTCCAGAAGACAAGATGCAATTTCTGTGTAGATGTTTGTGTTGCAAAGCTGTTAAAGGGAAACCTGTTAGATCCGCCCTCCTGCTTTAGCAATTAGAGGAGTATTTATATAGAAATAATGAATTGTAATTATCACAGGCACTGGGTTTGGGGGTCTCAGAAGAGGTCTCACTGCTGGGTTTGGGGCCTCAGACTGAGACTGAGTCCTGCAATTTTGGGCTCATAGAGACCCTCTGCTGTATTTCAGGGCTCAAAACTGGACCTCATCAATTTTTGGGCTCACAGAGAGAGACCAAGTGCTGCATTTGGGGGGCTCAAAATTCAGGCTCAGAGCTTAAAAACAGTGACAAAACCTTGCATTTTGGACTCCTGAAACCAGGCTCATATGGCCAGATTTGGGGTTCAGGAACAGTGACTATGCCCTGTGTTTTCAGGGCTTAAGGCAGAGACCAAGTGCTGCATTTTAGGGCCTCAAAAACAGAGACCAAGTCCTTTGTTTTGGGACCTTGAAACGAGGGTCATTGAGTGTGGGCTCACAAAGAGACACCAAGTCCTGCCTTTTGGGGGCTTAGGGCAGAGACCGAGTCCTGTACAGCGCTTGTGCCTTGAAACCAGACTTAGGTGGCCAGAGCTGAAGCTGAGAAATGGAGAGCAAGTCCTGCCGGCCTTACGTGGCCACACTTGGGGCTGAGGAACAGTGACCAAGTCCTGTGTTTTGGGGACCTGCAAAGAGACCATGCCCTGTGTGTTTGGGCTCTGAAATGGAGAGCAAGTGCTGCGGTTCAGCTGCTCAAAACCAGGCTCATTTGGCCCAGTGCAGACACGGAGATAACTAAGTCGTGTTTTGGGGGCTTGAAACCAGGGTCACTCAGACAACGTTTGGGATCACAGAGCAAGTTCTGTGTTTTAGGGGCTTGAGGCAGAGACCACGTCCTGTGTTCTGGGCTTTGGGCTTCACAAAGAGACCGAGTGCTGCCTTTTGGGGGGCCTGAAGCAAAGGCCAGATGCCGTGTTTTGGTGTTCAGCCCGGGCTCATTTGGCCAATGAGAGTCTCTGCTCCTCAGCTCTCAGGCTTGCCTTTGGCACACTCCAAGCCCAGGCTGACCCGGCCCCATCGAGAGCTCGGAACCAGCGACTCGGCGCTGCCTTTGGGGCTGGAGAAGGAGCGTCAGTGCCGCGTTTTGGGGCTCAGCCCGGGCTCTCGGGCCGGTTTTAGGGCTCGGAACAGAGCCCAAGCGTCGCGTTCGGGGGCTCGGGCAGAGACCAGCCCCGCGCCTCGGGCTCAGCACGGGATGCCGGGGACTGCACCGGCAGCGCCCCGGGCTCAGCGCGGTGGCCCCGGGCCGGGGCTCGCACAGCCCCGAGCGAGGGTCCCGAGCGGCGGCCCCGGGACAGCGGCCCCGGGCGGGGC
>VZRZ01001159.1:9518-57083 GCA_013398175.1 Climacteris rufus
AAAAAAAAAGAAGACACAGAAGTCATTCTGCTGCATTAGCAGAATGAATAAAACTTAGTTTTCCTGTAGGTTTTTGTGTCTATGTTCTTCCCAACATTTTCCACCCAGTTCACTCCTATATACACTTCACAAGTTTTTACTCATGTCTTTCCATACCATAAATGTTCAAGTATGCAAATATGAAGTATATGCTTTAGCTAACTTAAGAGTTATGCATGAACTTATGAACTGGACATCATATCTATCTTCTAAACAGGTATCAGTTGCACCATACTTGAAGGAATATAAATTTTAACTCCTCTTTCTTTGACAAATATGGTCAATATCAACGGATTCAAGAATTTTTTGCGGATGCCAATATGGTGTAGGGGAAGAGGAAAAGACCATGGTATTTATCTTTTTACACTCATTTCTTTAAAAACATTATACTGATACACCAAACTTCCGTATATTCCAAAAGCAGAGATGATGAACAAGAAAAAACCTGAATGATTTTTCTTTAAATTACTGAGCAATCATAAATGCTGGTCTACATTTTCCTTTTTTTTTTTCAGTAAAGTTCTGATGATGTCTACACTCTCATAGCCAAAAGTTCATTAGAAATGCTACCTTGTATACTGCTCATTACATATGTCTCTCTTGTGATGAACTCTTTAATGTCATTTGGGGCTCAGAACAGGTTTGATAACAGACTGATTATGGGTATAGCAGAATGAAGATTAGAAAAGTATGCAAATGAATTGAGCTGCCTTTAACTTATGGAAAGCATCATAACTATTAAGTTGATACATTTGCTAGTAAATGAGTAAGCAAATAACTCTAGTTTCACAATTCCCGGTTTAACGGAGCTATTGAGCTAACAAAAGGTAATTTTTCAGTGTTTATAAAAACATATTCACAGTTGCAATCATTTTCTTGAGGCATTATGATAAAGTGTTCAGATAATTCATAATTTATGGCAGTAGGCTTTGAAAGCTGACTACCCACCTGGACATAAAACCTTAGTATTAAACTGCTTACTTTTCCTGACAACCGGAGGGGTTTATTAATTTCCTCTAATGTGTTTCAAATATATTATCAGGTTTTCCAAAAAGAACACTGATTTTAAATGTAAGTTGTTCTTCCTCTTACTGATGACTACAGCCAACAGGTTTATTTTTATGAAATTGTCCTGCCTGGGAGATCACTTAGAATGCATGAAAATATCTTATATGTGAACAGAGAGAAAACTTCAACTGCTAATTTTTGTCTCAAAAAGCCACATGGAAAGGACGGATAACTCATACAGACAAGCAGTTTTGGCTGTGTTCATTGCACTTGCCAATATCTTATGGCACAACATGGCTTCTGAATGGGCAGAGTTAACTGTGTGGAATCCATCAAGAAAGTCTAGATCCAATGGAATTTAATTCTGACACTAAGGTCCCATGAATGATATATAAATCCTCAGGTTTAAAGAGCTGGTTTTCTCTTTTCCATTTATACAGGTCACTTTACAGCACTAATAACAACACTATTTGCCTGCCTGTGTCTTTACTATACATACTAATCACATAAGAGTGCCATTCTTGAATTACATCATATCTGTAAAATTTGATAAATAAAATCATGCCACTAAATATCATTGTCACAAGAAATGTACTGGATAGAATGCATACAGGATAGACATTAAAATTTGTTTACAGGTACACTAAGGCACAAACTGTCTTTAATCTTAACAGCACAAAAAATAAAAATCAATTCCACTGCTGAAAGTATACTGAATAATGAAATATGAATAATAAAACCATATGTGGCAATACAATACTCTCATCTGCTCTGAATTAGTATTTATATATGTTCCTTATTTTAAGTTCTGTTCTCATTTGTTTCATTTCATTTCACTCACTGGAACCTACCAACCGTGACAGCTTTACTGTTGCAGGACAGACTAACACAAGGCCTAACAGCAAAGAGTGTAGGAGATCATTTGCATCTTCATAAAACATAGTAAAAACTTAAGATCTAGATATAACAACTTTCCTTCCCTGTTCCTCCCCTAGAGTTTCTTTAATATTAGTCTGGCTTTCCTGAAAGGAGGAAAGAGCTTCTAGCTTTTAGTATGTTTCCATTATGCATTATGGGCACAGGAAACACAGCTGTGGTGGTATTTTGTTTGGTTGGGGTTTGTTTGTTTGTTTGTTTTTGTTTGTTTGTTTGTTTGTTTTGTTTTGTTTGTTTTTGTTTTTGTTTTTTTTTCCCAAGGTGCTATTGGGGCCTCAGAATAGGTCCTAATGCACCAATATCCATCATGGGTCCATAAACCCCTAAAAGTCAGAAATTCAGAATGCATTTAAATAAAATGCATCATGTTTTGGCACGCAGCATTTTGTTTGCATAAGTTTTATAAAGCCAAGTAACTAAAATTAAAGTCTGAATGCCATCAGTGCAGTATTTCACTCACTTACTAGAGCACTTAATAAGTACAGCAATACATTTCAATGAAAATACACACAACATTCATTAAGGAATTTTATGGAGTTTTCTTTCTCTGTTCAGAGCACTTATATTTTTGCATGGACAAGAAAAAATACTAAGCAAAATAGTCACATAAAAGCAGTCAATCCTAAACCCACATTTTGAATCTGAAAGAAAGGATAGTCTTCATTCATCAACATACAGAAATTTGCAATTCAGAGACAAGGTACAGCCATCATACTTAGCAACATCTCATATGTTCATTTATTTAGATTGTTACATATTTTTATAAGAAGATATTTAAGTGCTTACAAAACAAAAGTGTAAAAGCATAATTTTCTAACATATAGCTGTTATATATCTCTGCTGACACTCAATTTGAGTAAAAGCTAGTTTAGCATTTTGAATGGAAGTGGAACAGATTACTTGAATTGTTCCCTTTGTAGAAATGAAAAGCAAAGGAAATAAAATTAATATTCTTTGCTTAAATTTTTTAAGAGTTGTAAAAATTGAGGCAGCTGTATAACAACTATAAGACTTGAGCCTGAAAAACAGATAAAATAGAATAGAAAGAAAAGGATTGAGAAAGTGAGTATATAGAAATGCCAAAAGTCAGCAGCTTTTGCTCATCAGCTCTGCACTTTATAAAGAAGAGTTACATGAAAAGCATAATAATAATAATGGATAATGGATAATGGATAATGGATACATTCAGTATATGTAGAAATTCAAATGCAGTTTCTAATTTATAGGGTAAAATATTTTGAAACTCTACTAATGCCCCAGGGGTAAAATGTATAGTGTGATCTTAATACTCTGGGACAAATATTCTTTGCAATGCCTTTTATTTAATTCACAATCACAAACCTTTTAGCCTCATTTGTAAGAAACAGTGCGGTCTTTAATTCTAAAGTTAAGGGGAATTTTATTTGCCCAAGAAACACAGATTGAAGAGTTTATTTTAATTTGCACAAGATGCTAAACATACCTTACGGTGAAGAAAACAAAAGGAAAAATAGACAAAAAAAAGAAAAGCTTAAAAATGTAGTTGGATCCTCAATCTGAAAGGCAAGACAAGAACATGTAACAATGGCCAGTTGTGCTTTCAGCTTTTCAGAGAATTCTCTGTAATTTTGCCTGCTCTCTAGGGTTTGGTTGTTTTCTGTAATCTTGCCCTTTCCTGTCTGTCACACACATCCCTGTCTTGTTTATGCTTCGCTAAGGTTTTCTTCCTTTTCCCTCATTACCTCATGTAAGTTATTCTGTCCTAAGTACATACAACAAAATAAGTAGCTATTTCATGGTACCAATCTCCCATTGTCCCTCTTCCATATTTCTGTGCATATAAATAAGTAAACAAGTGCCTATAACAATGAAGTTCTTTATAGGATCCTAAGAGAAATGGGCATACAATATAAAACTGTTTCTGAAATAACAGAGATGTTTGCAAAACCTTTTCACTCATCCTTTCACTCGTTACCTTTTCCTTTGGTTGTTCTAGGAAACTGACTAAATGCCTGAACTGGAGTTGAGATATTAAAACTTCAACCTTATTTATAAGTGCTGAACTTTTAAATTCTCTTCCTGGTCTCTTAAAACTTGTCAGCTCTGTGAGGTTCACTTCATGTAAATATCATGTGTTAGACTGCTCCTCCAAATCCCTGATGTGATATTTCATCTCTTGAATTTAGCTATGAATCTTGTTTATATTCATATTAACATTTGTTTTGTATTATTTTTCATATATTTTATAAATGTTGGGTATTTAAAAACAAATACAGAAAGCTCTTGAGGGCTTCAAGAGGTGAGACACATACAGAAATAAAGACTAAATCCAGTCTGTTGAGCAGTAACAAGGCACTGACTGTTACCCAAAACCAATTCCAAGTGTATCTACATTTCTCTCGAAGTGAGAAATAAAATTGTGCCTGACATTAAGGTCTCTGTAGAAGAAATTTACATTGAAACACCAGACTATAACCGTTTAATATGAAACTTTGTAGCATTTTGGTATTTTAATATAATATATAGGACTTTATTTTAAATTTTTATGAGGTAGATGTTTGTGTTTTTGCATATAAACCATTGTATATTGATGCATGCTCATATTTATCTAAATTTTGAATGATAGCAGAATTTTTTTCCTTATGACATCTGAGTAGCAAAGTATCAATAGCCAAAGCATTTCATTTTAAATAAATGAACTGCTCTAACATTTTGACACTATCTCACATTTGGGAATGCATATTGGTGAACTTAATTATGTCTGAATTTTGTTCTGTTCCTAGAGATATTTTCTCATGACCAGTACAAGCATTAACATCAACAAGTACAGCAGAAATGTGAAAGTATTACAATGCATAGCTTTCAGAAAACAGATTTAGTTAATATTTAAATTGGGCTCATACTCAGAGACTGTAGGATAAAACCCACACACTCCAGTTCCACAAAGCTGAGACCAAGCTGAGACATTTTTTGTGAAATCAAATTCTGTAATGAAAAATCAGGTAACACAAAAATTAGGTAACACATTTTTTCATGGATTATAATCTCTAAATGTAGGAAAATGTCTTTTAAAATCTCTCTGCATACAGACATATGGTAAAATTTGATTTAATTGTGAGCTACTTATAATTAATATTAACTGTGACTGTCTCCTCTTTTCCATCCTGTTCATAAAAACCTCAAGACAGAACAATGAAGCAACAGAAATGAGATTCCTCACAGATTTGGTTTTCACTGAATGTTGTCATAATTAGTTAACATCAAATATTTACAAGTATTTGGCTGTCCTTCAGGAAAAAAATAACAATAGACATATACATGTGTATTCATAGAAATGCATACAGATCTATATACGCAGAATTTACCAGCTGCCTCATCCATCCCTTTAATTTTCTGATAAGGATAGGTATAATTCTTCAGATAAACCAAAAGGAAAACAATTTTTTACACATTGTCAAAATCAGAACAAATTTAAGTAATTCTTACTTGTTGAAAATTGTTTGGTTTACATTTTAAAATAAAATTGATGATCTTTTCTCTTTTCTGACAGGACCTAAGGGAATGGCCTTAAGCAGTGTCAAGGGAGGTTTAGGTTGGTAGGCAGTAATCAAAACCCGAACTTTGCTTAAATAACTTAAAAATACTTTTCATGTCCCTGCATGTCCTTGACTAAAGTTACTCAAACTGCACCTAAATATGAAATTTAGAAACACAAGAAAAGTAAATAGAAATTATGAACACTCTTCAGTATCAAGGTGCTGATGGGGAGGCAATTTTGAAAGATCTAACTCTTGATCATTTTATGAATGTCATATCTATAGTAGACACCACAAGCTTGGCATAAAAAAATTTAGGACTCCAGAACACCTAATTACTTTTTGAACACATAGGATGAAATACTAATTAGTATATATTAGTTATAGAAGACAGGACAAAGCGATAAGACAACATTCTTTACTTTTTCCACACAAGCTGATTAATGGCATGGACACGCTCATAAAATTATATATTGGACTATATTATAAAAAAAGGGAAAAAAAAAAGTTGTCTTACAGGCTACTGGGAGATAGGTAGAATAATGGACACCTGTGGATTCCAGAAGCAATTGAACAAAATAAAATGGAGGTTGAATATGTAATTTTTCCAAAATGTAAGGTGGGAACCTTCCTTGAATAAAGAAAATTTTCTTGCTTTGCCTGCAACTAATGACAACCTTTTATTTTCTTCATAATTTCAATGGCCCTGCCATCCATGAATGGAAATATTTTCTGAGCCATTGAACCTAAGGAAAACATGATTAGTCAGCTCTGTTACATCACATTTGCAATTGCACTGATTGCCATACTGAGCCCATTGAGCCTTTTTAATTTTATGGTATTTATTTCCACTAAGTTCAATTAAAGCTGGTGCAAGACCTAAGAATATATACCAGCACTGCAAAAGAGCAAGTGGAGGGAGCATTTGTTACTAAAACACAGAACAAAGTAAACAAAATGTAGATGCATTTCAGGAGACTTTGGGGAAATTAGGACTAGTAGCTATCACAATTTTAAAGTAATTTCAGCTTCTAATTTCTCTTTTGAAGAAAAGGGTTATGCTCATAGACTGTAAGATTTACAGCTACTATTTTTTGCTACTACTGATTTGTATCCTTTCACTATATGTCATTTGCAGATTAAGTTCTTGTCCTTTTCCTCATACAAAGAAGCCAATACAGGATGCATGGGGATGAAACCTTTTTTATAAATCATGTGTGAGATCATCCTTTCTCTGGAGAACTTGCTTACATTAATATCTCATTTTTAATACTGATGTTGAATATTCTCCATTTTCTCCCTCTGCAGCCTCTTCAGAATTCCCATGGATGAGACAGTGGAAAGGGGCAAGCCTCTTTCTTTCGTTTATTACTTTTTCATTTATTACTCTATCTATCTTTCATAAGCAGTTTCTCATCCTTACACAAAGTCATGATTATTTTTTTTGGATTTGCAATATAATGGGGAAATGCTTTTGTTCTACAATGTAAAAATGCACACATTTTAATAAAACTCCTTTTTTGAATAAACACGAAAGCAGAAATGTCAAAAAAATCTTCAATCTTCTGAAGTAATTTTCCTTTAAGAAAACAAACACAATTTGCCAACATATTTCTGGTTAGCCCTTTAAACTAGCCTAAAATTAGAGTACTTGCACCCAATATCTTTGCCATTTTTCACCAAAATTATTAATCTGCTAGATAAGAAATTATAATTACACAAATTCCTGGCTCCTCCTGTGCTGTGCTATTCAGATGTCTTATGGTATTGTAAATTTTGCTCAGAGGTGGTCTGGGCAGAAGTTTCACAAGTGCACATATACACCTCACTGATGATATGTTTGCTCTAGCACTTCTCTCTGAGAATAAAAAAAAAAAGTGAAAAAAAGCGGTCCTGAGAACAAATGGCAGTTTGTGACAACAAAGAAGAAAAACAACAAAGAAAGAAAACAACAATGCTCTTCTGGTGCAAAGAAGCATAAACATTTATGGGCATTGATCAAACAGACCAAATTACCAGATTCCTAGGCAGAATAGAGCATTTTTTTTTCTGTTTTAGTTTAATACATATAAATCACCCCTGCAAAACATTACAGGAATTTGTGGCATTTAATAAGGAAACACAAGAAACATAATTTAATATTGACCCTTATAATTTAAGCTGATTTCTAAAGAAAGAATCAACAGTAGTGGAAGACTGTATATGCAGCATATTCTGGCTCTGATTTTATATACTTAATAATATTACATATGTTGACAAGAGGAGAAATATTCTCAAATGTACTGTGAGCTACTACCTTCAAATATAAGAACTAAATTTCACCTGTGTTACACTGGTCAATAAAAGTCTGGACTCTTATGAGAGAAATCAGTGTATAATGCTACAAATTGTTTTCTTGGTGACAGTTCTGTCTTAGAGACTCCTCTTTTGCCTACCCCCAGCTATTTATTTCCAGGCCTAAAGGTGAGCTGGCACAGGAGTTTGTAATTCCATGATATTGCACACCAGTGAAACACTGGTGTTTAAAAACAGAAAAAAAGACCTGCTTGGATGAACAAAAAATACTTCTGCCGTTACTCAAGCACAAGCAGGGGATACACAGAAGGTGGAAGCAGGGACAAGCAACCTGGAACGAATATAGGGATGTTTTCAAAGTAGAAACGAAACAAGGAAAACAAAGACCCATTTGGAATTAAATCTGGCCAAGGATGTCAAGGACAGCAAGAAGAGCTTCTTCAAATACACCAGTATAAAAAGGAAAACTATGGGTAATTAATATATGGAGAGGGCACCCAGGTGTCAGAGGAAGCAGAGAAGGCAGAATTACTGAACACCTTCTTTGCATTAGTCTTCAGTGACAAGACCAGCCTTCAGGAACCTCTGACCCAGGAGACCAGCGAAAAGGAATGAGGAAGAGGGGACAAGTGCTTTGGGGTACAGTTTGTGTCCAGTCTAGCTATTCACCACTGACTATCCTGAATACCTTGTGCAAGACATCGCTGGCATCAAAATTTTCTTTGGATGTAATAGATTTCATTGGTTTCTTTCTAGTCTCATGGGTTTGTCCACCATCCTCTCCTATAATTTAGTGCCAAAATAATCACATGCAGCCAGGAGATTAAATTTTGTCATTGAATACTGAGAAAGTATCTTTTTTAAAATTATGAGTTTTACAGAAGAACATGCATACCTCATTTCTACAATATTTTCAACTGAGACTCTTCCATTTCCTTTGCATTTTTGCAAAACTGTGACAACTTATCTTCCTCAGTCTTCATTTATTTAGTGGGTGGGTTTTCAGGGTTTGGAGGGTTTTTTTTGGTACTCAGACACTGTGTTCTAACTTTTAAAAAGGAGTTAATCATTTCTGTAGGTCACTTGATCTTTCTGCATTTTTCCCAACAGTAAAATTGAGTTAATATTCTTTATCTGCTTCATAAGAAATGGATTGTGTAATACACAATTTTTGTCCAGTGAAGCAGAAATCACAAATATCTCATGTACTTTTTTAAGTAGTCCAAAGTTTGTAATCCTGTGGTGGCAGAGCACAAACAAAGTTGCAAGGGGCAGGAATTCTGTGCAGATGAAGAAATGGCAAATTTCCAAAAGATATTAATGTGGTCCTTTCCTGACAGAAGAAATGCATGAGAGGAACCATGTGATCTCTTTATCTTTCCTAGCCACTGAATCCTCTATAGATATGTATTTAGGAAACACACGTGTACATAAGAAAATTAACAAACCATTCACACAGAAACTTTTTAAGACTTGATATTGCTATCATGTAATTTGTACAATTAATTTTGCATCTATAAAACATATATGTAGCTAAAATAATTTTGTAATTATTGAAAATATAGATTCTATGTCTTAGCAATTTCTGCCTTAGCACAGCCTCAAAAAGCTCCCTTTCTTCTGAATTCTGTGGCAACATGCTGGGGGAGGGAAAATTTATGATGCCATAAAAGGAAGTAATCTGCTTCACTAAAGCTAATAATAATACTATTATAATACCAGTACCTTTTCTGCCACAAATCTTCAAGGAAGTATTATGAAAAATTATATCAGATTCCACATAATCTGTGTTTCAACAGACTAGACTATCACCATGGTCTCGGTTTATAATTATTAACTTTCCTAAGGAGCAACCAGTAGTATCCTAAACAATCCTGTATGACATTCCAGAGAACACAAGTGAGAAACTTTTTCTTGCAGGAATAAATTCAGCATTTATTCTTTCTAACAATAAAAAAATTAGAATGTTTACTTCAAATAGATATATTTTTTCCCTTTCACGAAACACAGAAAAAGAAAGTAAAACAAAGACCATGAAGCAGTGCAGCAGAAATCCTAACTGAATGGAAAACTTTTGTTTTGTTTGATACAGAGAACCCTTTATTTTCTCAAACTGGAAGAGAGTATTTATTACAACGACCAAGAAATGAAAAGATCTGCACAAAAGATTTTCTCTTGATTACATAACCAGTCATACATGTAAATTTCTGTGTATAGTTTTTGTCTAGTTTCTAGTTCTACTAATATTTTTGCCAATTTTATTCAAAATCAATAAGCACTATGGGTGTATTAAAAATCTTAGACTGTCTGTATAGAAACATTTAATCCATTCAGATAAATAATGTCAGCAGGTCACTGTTTTCAGTAGTATTTAGGTGACTGAGACATTTATTATGTGGAAATACAGTGCTCATTTAAATCACAACAGCTTGTACTGCACGTACCCAGAGTCTTTCATTTCAGGCCACTTACTATATGAATAGTCAAACGGTTTAGTTTATTTTAAATCAGCTAAAAATCCCCTTTTGCATTTTACATGAATAAATATAAACTTTATAAGGCCTAAGGGGGCAAAAAACCTGCCAATCACTGGATAAATGTTTAAAGCTCATCTTATTGTTTTGCAGCTGTTGCCCTTTGCTGAAGGATATTTCCTGTGCTGCAGACCCTGAATAACAGCATTTCATTTTAAGAATGCAATTAGAAACACATCTGCTGTTCTAGAACCTTTAGATAGAGCAAGTCCCTTGTAAACCAGACAGGAAGACTTTTTAAAAAACATTTTCAGCACGCTTAATCTCTCTGCTTTCCACCACCTTACTATATTAAAGAAACCCAACAGTGAAGTATCTGAATTTCTGTTTTGATCCCACAACATAAATGGCCTAGCAACCAATACTTAATTCAATTCATTGAGCTCTGGAAATAAACAACCAGATTCTTTTTCAGATGGCTTATTACCCTGGACCTGCAAAAAAAAACAAGGAGCCTCTGGCTAGCTGGTAGGAATTAAAGAATCATGTCCTTCGTCTTCTTGGAATTTCAAATTAACGGTAGAAGAATAACTTGCATACTGAATTTTAATCCAGGAAGTCTCAAGTTTTGACAGTCTCTTCACAGGCAAGTGCAAGCTTTAGCTGTGACTGGAGTTTATTTCAAACTTACTGTCCTCATTTACTCTATCACTGGGCAGAGCAGTAGTACTCAATCAGTTAAACTACAGCAATTAGTAACTAAAAAACGAGTATGAACAGCTTCCTAACATCTCAACTGCTGTATTTACCATGCAGACAGTATAGCTCAGGATATGCTTAATTTGATGGACATAATTCTGATCCAGTTTAATGATGCAAACTAGCTTCAGAGCCGTAACTGGTAGAACAAGAAGATGTATGACTAAAACTTGGGCACTGTTCTGTACGTAAGGTGGGCAATGCAACACAAATTGCAAGGTAGAAAGAATATAAGTGATCTGAGCCTTCATAGTCCAACATTTTCAGTTTAATGAACCATTACATGTAGTAGTGTATCTTTGATTTCTCTTTGGGCTAGTGTTCTTCAAAAATCACAACATTGGTAATAAAAATGAAAAAAACAGATGGAAATCTGCAGTGTAATTTTCACTTCTTAATCATTAATTATGTTCATTCCAGTGACTGTCCAGATACTTTCCAGGAATGCAATGGACTCCCCAAAGATAAGTAACCAGTTTATTTCTCATCACACTTGTGATCTTAGTGGTTTCTCTTTTCAACAATGTACTAGGAAAAACAACCTCAGTAAAACCTTATTTTTTCTTCTAAATTCAACTCTTAAAAGTCTATAATTACAAAAATTTGTCTTAGAAAGTAGGGGTCCTGGTACACCTGATTAGGGACCTCAACATCAATGAAACATGAAAAACTAGCTTAGAAAATGAATGTGCTCTCTAGGCATAAATAAAAACAGAAAATAACCTTTGGGGTGTGGTAAATCCTTAATTTTCACTGTTTAAGATGCCAGTTAATCCACAACCAGCTAAATATTTCTTGTTGACATTACTAGTATAGTGCTTTGGGCATTAAGGTTTTACTCTCAGATATTGTCAGACAGCTTTTTAAACTCTGAAGACCTCCAAAAGTGTGTGACTTAAGAATGACAGTCACAGGATTATTTTTCATATAGTGATGAGGTCTCTCTAGTAGTCTCTTGATGATATTTGTATCAGTACAGCCTCCAAAGAGTTTAAAAAGACTATTTTTTCTGGTGCTAAAAACAAAACAAAACAAAACAAAACAAACAACAACAACAAAAAAAAACCAATCAATGTAGTATCTGATTAGGAATTTTTAACGATTTTTTTTTTTTTAAGTCAAAGCATTTAACCATGAATGCATAAAGGTTTTTCTATACTATTTTAACTAGCAATTCAGGTCTCACTGATATTTCTCCAAGTCAAGATAGTGAGTTTGTGCATTGATTACTCCTCAAATTTATAAATACAAAAAAGGTATTTTGAAATAGTTTGGTGAGGGATCTTTCCTCAGAAAATCCAGAGAAATCTGCAGTCTATTTACTGTTATTATTACTACACACTAGTAGTGAATAGCCATGCAATAATGAAAACCTTGTATTAGTTGCAGTATGGTAAATATTGCAATAAGTAACAGAGAGTTAACCATTTTTTATTGTAGGTGCTGACATTCAAATACTTCAAATACTGATTGCTAATTTTCTCCACCATCTTTTCTTGCATTTCTCCTTATAGTCACACTGTTGACATTCTGTTTTCATGCTGTTTGGTGTTTCTATTATCTGTCTTCAACATAGGTTCACTTTTTTTTTCAGTGACTTCAAATACAATACCATTACCAAATTTCATTCTCAGCCTATGGATCCCAAATATGAAAGAAGGTTTAATACTGCTGTGTTAACTAAATTGTACTTGTGTGAATATGAGCAACTCCATTGTAAGATTTGGTCTCTTTAAGTGCTTACACTAGAGAATGTGAGTCACCAGTGATTCATGACTACACATTACAGTAGCTCATGTACTGTCTAAAAAAGATATCTGGCTATCCTGCACGCAGCAGTGTAAGAGAAAACAATATTGCAAAGGTAGTTGGTTGAGCATGTGTTCACTCTCCAAAACACTTTCATGAGCAATGCTACTCACATGCACAACTCTTTAGACCACTTAAGGTTTAGGTAAACAAATATGCACTTTTTCTTTCAAATCATTCATACAGACTCTAAAATCTATGATAAATATTCTTAATAATTCCTTATTGTTGATCCACTGAAAATTAAAAAAGAACATAAAAAAGACCAATATTGAATAACTTCTTAATAACTCAAGTAATATTTTTGCCTTTTGCTTACCATGAAAGGAGTGTTTCCATAGAGTCAGTAAAAAGAGACATTTTCTATTCCACTAAATGTAAACTTTACAATAGTAAGTGTGCTAGATAAGGCTTTAATCCAAAATTTTATACACACATCACCAACAGGGATGATCTGATGTTCTAGGAATTCATCTCTGAAGATCAGATAGTAAACATGGCTCATTGTCCCTTCAGACTGCTTACTATTTTCCTGATAGTGCTGTAAAATTTATCAGTGTTTCCTATTTTTGCATTGTAAAGAAATTAAGGATCCAGCTCTGCTTCAGAACACTCACTAGGTCAAAAGGAACACATTTGCTTCCAGTAGTCACTATACTATGTGGTTATAGAGCAAATTAAAAAATAAAAAGGATATTTTTTAATTTACTATCTGGTCACCAGATTTGAAGGTTATGAATCTTCTGATTTCAGTTACGTACATTCAGAGATCCATCAAAGCAAATAAAAAAAATGCATTTATAGCACAACTGAGACAGATTAGGAGCATCACCCACTATTAAATTAGTAGATGTCAGTTACTTTTGTTTCCTCATCCTTTAGTTCACCATGAAATTTTAGCAAAGGGAAAGCAACCATTGTTATTAGATGTTTGCACCAACATACAAGTACTTAAGATGTCGATTTTAATTATCACAATGTGTGATTGGTTTCAACTATTTGTAGGGACTCTTTGAGTTAACACAATGCAATGAGGTAGCTCAGAGAAGCAATCAAAATGCAAGCAAATACCACAAGATCTGGTGGCAATGTGCAGTTTGGAAGTGATCACTAGTCAAAGTACATATTTTCTTCTTTGGTCTGAGTTCCATCTAGAAATGTGTATTTCTAAAGAACTTCTTAAAAAAAGAATGACCTGTTTGCTTCTGCTGCTCCTAGATCAACTAAATTTCCATAGGAGGCTTAGAAGAATGCCTTGCGGGACCTGCTACCCCAGGATGTGTAAATCAATCTGCCTCAATTAACTCTAATTGAAGGAAAGTTTCAGAACTTCCTTCTTAGTTCAGTTGCCTAGGTAGTAAAGATTATAAGAAAATTCAAACTCTTTGCATAAAAGTTTTAAATAAAAGTATAATGATAAAAATCAATGGCTTTTAACTATTTCACCTACTGAGCATCACTTTCCCTCAGAGACTTTTTTCTGAGACTAAGCTGCCAATCCTCCTCTTTAACTTCAAAGAGCTTTTCTCTCCTTTAGATATAAATAGATCACTGCAGACACCCAGAGAGATAGAAAAACCATCTGCCTGTAAAGATTTACAGCAGAGAAAGCCTGAAACTCACATTTCTGAAGGTCCCCTTTCCTCGTTTCACCACAGGGCTAGATCTTTCTCTTTATGATAAAGCCAGGTACTGTATTACGCTTCTGTTTCTAGTAGGTTTTCAGTCAGCTACAACCTTATCCAAGTCACAAATCTACCCTCCACAAACCTGCAAGCCTCCTTTCTTGCTTAGCAGTGCTTTATTGTGAGCAGGTGGAGTAACCTGGCATGCAGTTGGTAATAACTCCAGTGAACCCATGTAAACGAGTCCCATACTTTCTTATTGTGATATAGTGCCAGCCTTCTACGTATTTATTCTTGAGGGTAATAGTACTTCTTATTGAGCAATAAAAATATGTACAATTTGCTTTCTTGTTTGCTGCTCACATTGTCAATTATCTATCTTAACCACTTGGTGTCTTTGTTTACATCTTTGTCACAGAGTTGTGAATTTTCTTCCTGTTCAGCAAATATCTATATTAAACTCACCTAAGGAGAAGTGATTGCAGTTCTTCGCTGTCAAGACTGTGTGGATAACTGGTGTGGATTTTTTTACCTTTCATTTTTCATGGCAGGCTTATATATGTGCATATAGCCACTAAATATTTTGTCTATCATAAGCTAAAAAACCATCCTGACTTGGCAAATGGCCTCATATAGAGCAGAAAGCTACTTATTTCCATCACTGCAGGGTAGCACTGTTTTGTTTGTTCTTTGACATAGGAAGCCTGAAAATACAGTCTTTTAGCGTTAGGATTGTATGCATCTTTCCAAAATATATCTCATTATAACTCTTCTCTGGTAAGCAGTTTACACTCAAATTTACCATAATTTGAAACATAAACCTATTCTGATAATGTTGCTCAGTGTTACATAATCCTAAATTCAGAAATTTATAGTAATAATGGTCGCAAGAAATGTTTACAACTTGCAAAATTACTGTATTATATTATTTTTTCTAAATTGTTCTATTCTAACAGTTAGACGGATGTCAATTGGTTCATTCATAATTTTTCTTGGATTTCAGAAAATTAAATGATAGAAATCTTAACTCAATATATGTAACTAAATATTGAAAATCAGCCCACTTTTCTTGTGAATGCATCTTTTAAATATCTCTGGACAGGTTATAAACATTCATTTTTCAACATAAGCAATGCAAGATGAAACAGAGGATACATATCTGCCTTGCTTATGCATCTATGAGACCTAGAAAAGGTCCCACATGCCTTGTCATATTTGGATTTCCTTTGAGAGAGAACTGAATCAACAACCTCTTTGAGTCCAGTGCCCAGTTTTCATAAGGGAACTTGCAATCATTTGTGGTTCAGGTTTGTTATCAAATGAAGTAAAAAACCCAACCATCTTTTGGAATGACAGAAATGTTCTTGCTTATTGTAATTTCAAATTAAAATTGCTGTTATTTCTATTTCTGCAGTGGGAGAATGCACAGAGTGCATAAGAATCACTTCTAAGCCAAGAAAATATTCTTCTATCACAAGTCTATGGACTCAACTCAGTCACAAGAAATCCCATTAAAAATGAAGGTATTTTAGAACTTGAAGTTCTCAGAATGAAATTTTTGTCTTACTGAACTTGATGGCAAAATTCCTGCAGACTGCAACTGAACATGACTTCTCTGGGAGCCTTCACTATGTGGGCTTTCTGCTCTAACCATAAGATCACACGTACTACTTCATTACAAAAATGCATCTATAATTTCTCTCAGCTATAATATTTTGGAAGGTGAAAATCCATATTGTCCCTTACATCAAGCATTATTCTTGTCATGGTTTTAAGCCCAGCTGGAGATAAAACATCACACAGCTGTTTGCTCAACAACATCAACTTTGATCAGCAAATATCTTATAATTTATAAGTTCCACATACAGAGCTCAATTAAGTATCCTATTCAAGAGTTGAGCAAAATGTCAAATGGAGCAGGTGAGTGAAGGCACTGATAACGTTGGGCAACAAGAAACATAGTAGTCAACTAGTGATAAAGTGCTGATGGCCTGCCTTGTTTAGATCTTCACCAGTTTGACCCTTCATCCTGTCATTAACTTGATTAATTGCCAACAGTCAGTTTAGTCAAAACATATAAAGTTTAAATAAATTGTAGCGTAAGCATCATTCTTTTCTCTATTTCTAATGAGCTTGATACAGAGAAAACGTATATCCTTGCTGCCACAGTTCTAGGTCAAAGCACTTTTAATATAGATCATCTATAAGGGCTGGAGGCTGTTTGGAGAGAGTATATTAATTTCTCACCAGCCACAAAGAATATTATTCTGTTTCCACATCCAGTTATTCAGCACTCATTGGAGAATGCTATTGAAAAGAAATCTCTATATAGAGAAATTTTGCTGATGTGGAGATGTATTTAGATTTTTAACTTATTCCCTGCAAAGGATGTACTAATATTTGGGCATGTACTTAGAATCTTACATTTTTAAACCTTTTTTTTTTTTTTTCTAGTTTGCAAAATATAATGCAAAAAACTGTACAGGCAACTCTATAGAGATTATTTTAAATTTGCCATTTTTTTTCATTTGCTGTAAAGTGCTTTCATATATTTGAATGTTAAGTGTTCTCAGAGGTCATATGATTCTTGCTGCCTTCTCGTGCTAAAAGCCGTTTGCAACAGTTTCTTCAATTTTCCTTTGCTGGTTAACGACAAACAAATATAACACCCATACATATATAGTCAGCACTATAGATAGTCTGACTATCTGTCTATAGACTATCACATTTTGTCTATGGGAAAAGAAACTTATCAGCAGTCTTCTTCTCCAGTGTCCTGGACTGTCTAAGGATCTAAATTGTAATGCTTGAGTACTGCGTTACTATCATGAAAGATTGCAAGCAATTTGGGGAAACAAGCTAGATGATCATATCAGAATAATTAAGGAGATGCATTCTGTAATATCTGTTTACATAATCTCATATATGATTGGTCACATACAATTGGTAGAACAAATTTCCATTGGTCTGTCTTCAAAGAAAAATGTTCATGAAACCCAGAGGTTAAGCAATCTTCACAGTTCATAATACTGTTTCATGAAGAGACATTTGGCATAAAAATGACAGTAAAGTTATCACTGTCTTTCAAAATATGTATGAATATCTATTTTGATTTACTAAACACATCCCTGACAACTGAAGAGAGATGGTGACCAGTTAGACAAGCTAATTTGTATCCCTTTTCACTTGATTTAAGTCACCTACATAACAAGGCCTTACCAGAAATTATAGCCACTGGTTCATCTAATACTTACTATCAAATTGCATATTACCACAGAATTTTCATTTACTTTAACAATGAAGAGTGGACAAAACAGTAGCAGTGAAGGGGGAGAGGGGTGGGGGAATAAAGAAACTTATCTAGAAAATGAAGTCCAAACTGAAATATTTTGATTAAGGAGGTTTTCTGTCAGTACTATGACACTTATTCCTGGGACTGTTCTTTGTACCTGGTCAAGAATTATCAATTTTACTATTTTCTTGCTACGTATGTTTTGTCCACCCAGTTTACAGACCTTAGGAGGAAAATTCTCATATTGTACTTGCACTTTATCTTGCTAGCGTTCACTGTTTTAACAATATTAATGTCTGGCTTTTGAAAAAACAAAAGTATGAGTCCTCAACTGGATTCTGAAAAATCTACCTAATTTTCTAAGACTAAAGCATTTTTGTGGCTTCCTAAAGAGTGTCATGGTCACTGAACGGCTTTTAACACTATCCCACTTTTTATACCAAACCTTTGAGATGCAAAGGATTTTCTCTGTGAGCTAGAGACGTATCTTCAGATACATGAGCTGGTGCTACATAGCATTCTTATGAGCAGGATCAAAATTTGAAATGTAAGTCGTCACTCTTTATCTGAAAGTTTGCTGTTTGGTATTTAGGAATAAAGGATGCTGGTAAAGGATTGGTTTAGTGATTTAGGGCTTCACAGGTTATAAAAGTGAACATTTATGAATCACAAATCATCAAATTTTCAAAACTGTTTCTTTCCTTTTCCTTGCAAGCACCAAAAACACACAGGCCTGTAACATGAACATTACTTCAGTCTAGTAAATACTCTCAAACCTTGAATTTAGAATCTACATCTCTATGTGCTACATAAGCATTTATTGCTTTCTTCTTTTTATGCAGACTCTGACTTTCTACGGATTTATTCTTTATATGTATTTTACTATTTCCCTTCCAATTTTTTCTAAATTGAGTCATGGTTTTTTTACAAATTTCTTGACACCGAGTCCTACTACAAACACTAAATAGAATTTCCCTTCCCACCCCCCATCCTTACCTGTTCCAGTACTGTTGCCAGTTATAGGACATTCATCTCTTTTCACAGCCTGTTTTGTTCATCTCCCACGGAACTGATAATACCTCATGAGAGCTCTTTAAGGATCTAGAGGTTTTAAAAGTCTGCTTCTTCTTCCTTCCTTCCCCTACCTTTTGTTGTTATGTCTGAACTGTGGTGTTATTTGAGGTATTTCACAATAAACACTGCATAATAGCTAGTATCCCAGTCACAACACACATTCATAGGGGAACACTGAAGCAATGTACTCTTTTTTCTTTAAAAAAAAATTAATTAGCTCATTTATAAATCACTTTAACCAGAAAGATGGGGAGAGAGGGGAAAAATGGAGAACGAGCAAAAATCAAATGTTTATGCTTTTCAAATCTCAGGAGTGTAAAATAAAAAAAAATCACTCCCATATTTTTGAATAGTTTCTTAGGCTCCATCAAAGAAGCAATGAGTGCACATATATACACTGTCTCTCTTCTCTGTGCAATGAATAGATAACTGTGAAGCCTCTCACTGATTGCAATAGCAGGTTGTTTTGTTATTGTGGCAGAACTGTAGGGCCCTGGGGCATTCTGTCACTGTCAAAGCACTTGGGTCTCCAAAGGCCTCTCTGAAAGCTCATCCTTCTCTTTTACAGAGACAGACTTGAGACCACTCATATAAATAACAGATCAAAATTTAGCAAAAGAAAAATATGTCAAGAGATGAGGCAAGGATAGAAAGTATCATCAAGATATTTTTATATCATGTGAAAACTATCAAGACACTTTGAAAGACATTTTGTTTTATTATGCTGCTTTGCCAAAAACAAAATAAAATTCCATGGTTCAATTTGAGCTTCATAAAGTCTGTGAAGAAAACTCATCCAAATATATAAATGAGCATGAATCAAGCTGTGTCAGCTCTATGTATATCTAGTATAAGAAACAAAAGGGGACTCTTATTTGATTTAATTTTCCTTTAAGAAATTGCTCATCTTAGTATATAATCCTTTATCAGTATTCTGATTTTTTACTATGGTTCTGTGAATAAAATTCACATATGGTTAGATAAAACCAACAAAATGTACGTAGTTTAAAATGACTACAGACAATTACCATCCTCTCCCCTATCCTCAAAACAGAAGTTCTTCATTGTGTTATCACGAAACTGTGAAGCAAAAAGATTCGTGGGAATGAGTTCAGAGATGCATGATCCAATTGTGCAGGTAAAATACACAGACAGAGAAACTGAAGGAAGTTTCATATGCAGAAGGAAACGTTTATTTCTCAGGACAGTGAATACTGCTTTCTGCACTCCTAATATTTTAGTCTCAGATAATGAATGTTTATAATGTGCTTTGGGATCCTACAATCAAAACAGTGTTGCTGTTTAAAAAACCTGATATTTGAGCCAATCACGCCACCAAAGTTGTCAACCTGTTAATGGTTAAACCTTTACCAGAACTTAATTCAGTTCCAGGCCTTATAAAATCTTCAGTTCTCCACAGGCTGGCATGTTATTTATGCTCAGATGAATGTTAGCAGCCAATATATTTCCAAGGGCCTGTATTTTAAATTTTGTCTTGCAGAAAATACCTTTTCGCTTCCATTTAAGGTTAAAATATTTTCGATATTCAGGTCATCCTGCATTTTCTTAAACTTTCATTTTCATTCTCATCCTCTGCTTAAAAATTTCCAAATATAAAAATGACAGTAAAAACATATAAAGTATACATTTTCTTTTTAATTCTTTCCCTTGGAAATCCATATAGAATGATTTTTGAGGCAGAAAGTGTGGCAAAGCAAGCTCATCCTCCCATGCAATGTATGTTTCTATAAGATTCTACTGCCAAGAAATTGTCTTCTGCCAAGCCAGGCTCATCACTACTCCCAAGGGGTGGAGGTCTCTCTGGTTTACATTTCAGCTGAATTAGCCATATCTGTTAATTCTTTCTAAGCTCTTTCAGAAGCTAAAAGAAAGCTAAGAGGGTTAAAAAGCTTTCTGGAGTGGGTTTGAAGATGAAAGAATCTTTTTGCTTCTGGAGGATATAAAACAGAAAACATATAAACTAGTAGAAATACTCAACTCCTTATAATCAACATTCACTATTGCTTCACCTGCCTCATTTTCTGAGTTATTATTTGGTACATTTCTGTAAGTTAGCCTTCTTTATTTTTTTCTTGGCTTCATCTCTTATTTTTGTTTATGCAGTACACTGTGTCTTATCTAAAAATTTAGATTATGCATTAATAGAGAATGAGCACCAAATATGTTAAGGATACAGTGTTTCAGAATTATAGAGTATTGTACATATTTATATCTTGTGGTTTTCCTTCTGGACAGAAGCAGAGCTTTAGACTGTGCATATGGAATACACACAGCATTGTGATAAAAACATCAAAGAGAAAAGATGAAAAATAGATTCTAAACAAAGTTGGTTTTGGTTATATCTGTTGCCTAAGGTGAAAATCAGGAACAGAAAAATCATAACTGTGTGTATTTGGCTGTGAAAGTACAAAGATATTAGAGACTGTCCAAAGAAGGACTACAAAGATGGCAAAGGGTCTGGAGGAGATGCCATAAGAATGGCTGAGGTCACTTGGTCTGTTCAGGCTGGAGGAGACTGGGAGGAGACCTAGTTTCAGTTCACAACTTCCTTGTGAGGACAAGAGGAGGGACAGACATTGATCTCTTCCCTGTGGTGTGTTGAAATTGCTGGCTGTTGTGCATTTCACTCATTTTCTACAATATACTGAAAAAAACTTGATCTTCACTAAAGGAAAAATATATGATCCTTCATTTTTGTAGAACTATCATGTTTACACTCCACAGTGTTTTCTCTTGTATTTCTATGCCTGTCTCTGCTACATTACTCAAATCCAACATCTCTTATTGGTCAGGATGTGCTGAACATTTACTCATGTTCTTTAGAAGTTACTTATTATCATTTCCTAATATCTTGAGTGAAGTGTCTTCATTTTGTTTTCAAAAATGCCATTTGTCCTGACAAGAATTCCAGTGTCTGTTACTTCCATCTATGCAATATTAGAGTCAATTTTTTTTTAGTATTTTTTGACAGATCTGTACTTGAACAATATCAGAAGCAGGTGTGTGGTTTCTATGTAACTAAAAGAGATAATATATAATTATTTTTTCCCTTCCTTGTTTAGTGTAAAAGTGGGATAAGATGTCATTATAGACCATGAGAGATTTCTGTCCAATACCTTGGAAACCAGCTTAGTAACACATAATATTCCAATGAATATATATTTTAAACTGAGTAAAAGTATTAAGTCTGTGCTCCACTAGCAAGAATTCTTTCATAACTTCAACAATTTTAATGTGTTGTCAATCTAGTATCTTTAATAATTCTATGTTCTCTCAAGAACTCTGGACAACAATCACTTTCCTTATGAAGGGTACATCA
The DNA here is from genome assembly GCA_013398175.1 of Climacteris rufus. Lineage (NCBI taxonomy): Eukaryota > Metazoa > Chordata > Aves > Passeriformes > Climacteridae > Climacteris > Climacteris rufus. The sequence goes on from VZRZ01001159.1 coordinate 31,685, forward strand.
TTCAGAGGTCATGCCTGGAGATATATTCAACATTTCTGCCCATGAAGCCTTGCATTTTTGGGGAAGAATCAGTTGCACATAAACTGGTGTGTTTCCATTTTCACAAATGAAGAAAAAAGCCTAAAAAAGTAGAATATGCAGAAATAGCAAGTTCCAGTTTGTACATATTATCAACATGAGAGAGGAAAAAATATGGTTAATTGCACAGATCTCAAAAAGTTTTGCACAGATAGAAATCACATTTAGCATCAACTGCAACAGGAATTGCTTGTTTAAAAAAAAGGAAAAAGCTTTAATATGGCTAGCTTACAGGTTAAAATAATGCAGAACAATGGCTTGCCTATATGGTTGTGAAACATAACAAATTTTAAGTAAAATTAGGAAACCCAAGCATTAAATTACACTTCTCTCTTCTCCTCACTTCCCTTACCTTCCCTCTTTTCACTTCTTGAAGTGCGTGGCTAATAATCTGCTCTTTGGCATTCAAGATAAAACAAAAGTTGAGAATTCTAAACCACGAATGACATTGTTATCAAAGAATGTGGAGAAGATTTGTGGGTCCAAAAGGTGATCTTCCTTGGAGACATAATGAACTGTTACAGATATCCGGTTAATAAGGTTTGTTCTGGCAATATACTTTTTTAAGTAAAATCAAATAATACAGGAAGCAAAGATGATTATTTGTTGAACTATAAGTCCACAGACATTTTTGCACATTAATCACAAGGAAACAAATTTTTCTAATTTTTTTTTCACTTAAAAGTTACCATCTTTTGCAGTTTGTTAAGTTTTGAGAAATTGGTGAGAAAGTGTCATTAGAATCCATATAATGAATCTCATATTACTGCATTTTCATTGACTGTCACTCAAAAGATTACTGTTGAACAAAGGTATAACCTCACAGTATTTCCAGTCTAATCAGAAATGGGATAAGTCTGAAACATAACCCTATTTTTGAGATTAGTCTAAATCTTTCAAACTCAATAGTGTGCTCAAGAAGCTAAGGCTTACTCTCAGAAGGGAGACGGGGTCTCTACCTGCTGTATTTCTAAGCAGATGAAGTTTCTTTCAAGCCACTCTCCAACAAATCAAGTACACCAGTGTGTCAGTGAAACTGTGCCAATAGGGCCAGTGACAGAAAAATTTAACAGGTTATGTTAAGACTGTGCTGATGTTGCTGCCTTTGGTCATTTTCTGGAAGCTCAGAACAAATATTTCACTACTTATGCAATAGCGAAACTATTGTGCAACAAGTATTTCACTACACAAAATATGAGGAGTGATAATAACTTAGGTCTTTCTTAAAAAGTTTTAAGCCTAGTGTCTTATCAGGTTTTTGAAAATTATTCTTAAGCTGTATTTAGAAACTTCCAAAAATTTTACACCTAATCATGAGTGACCCTTGCTTCATGCATTAGATGGTACACATGCACTACTGTCTGTCACGTCTATTGCATGATACCAGTGATAACCCCTATGCACAATTTTAGTGGCCATCTATGTTCTGAGCAAAGGCGTGTTTTTTATAAGTACCTTTCCCCAGCCACTTTCCAGATGGTAACTCTAACAGAGGAAGTAAAACAGAACTAAGCTTTATATACATATATTTTTAGCTCTACATACCTCTCACAAGCTGTGACTTTGAAACAACCAGAAGAAAGTTTTCAAAATTGGAGTAGCTTTTAAATCTCTAAGACAGGTATATATCAAAATGACCACACTTGGACTAAGCATCTTACCCTGGATTTCTGAATAAATTCTTTTATTCGATTTAGACCAAGAAATGCTTGCTTAAACAAGCCAAACTCTGAATCTGTTACAGTGGTATGCAGAGTTAAGAACAGTCATTTGACTGTACATTTATTTTCATAAAGTGGTCAGTTGGCAAAGGAGAAGGAAAGAACAAAATGAGGACAAGAGAGAAAAACAGTTCAGTCTGACTGCAGTTAATATTGAACTTAGAAAGTGTTCAGGTTTATGAACAGGAATTTGATAATTGTGTCTTAATTTGCTTACACTGAAATGCAATTCCTTTATTCAATACTGTTATGCCATGATTCCTCAGCTGAAAAGGTCATTAAGACCATTTAAGAGGATATATGTAATTATTTCCTCTATTTCATGGCTTACCAATATTCTTGACACTGACTTGAAGGAACCTCTATGCATGTTGCCACATAGATGAATTTCTAAGGCGTTAAGAAAATCTACAGTAGCTACAGAGAATGCATTTAACAGACCTGGTAGCTGTTTCTCTTATCTAATAACTGAGCTCTTAAAGTTTGATTAAACGTTTGTTGAAGAAAACATGTAGTGCAGCAATTCTGCTGTAAACAATATTGTGTACTGTACATAATCTGTAGAAAAAAATGGAGTTTGTAATGGAAGTTGATCTAAATACGATCTAAGTTTTCACATCAAGCTAAACTTAGTGCTTAACTGCCTCTGTGAATATAAACTGATGTTCTCATGATTTACGCAAATTTTGATTCAAGTCCTGCCAATTCCTATTCCTGTACATATGATTTTATATCTGTTTGAGTTATTACATGATAAAGGTCTTTTGCCTTAGGGTATGATGACAAATAGTTCCACCTTTAACTTGGTCGAACTATTTACCTGTACTATTAACCTGAGCCAGGACCCAAGGCTATTAAACAAAACAGCATGACTGTAAGAGTCACAAAATCTTTCAAAGACCACCACTATTCCTGATGACTTTACAAGATCTAAATTCCAAACATAGGGCAAATATTTGAAGAAGTATGAATTGCATGGTTATTCACCCTAATTTTAATATTTGATTTAATATCTAAATTTAAGTCAATTAGCTGAACCAATGGATCTGTCATGTATTTGAATTCAAGTAGTTATAAAGCAAAGAATTTCTGTTATAGTGCAGAATTTTTTTGTAAAATTAATTGCTTCAGAAATTTATACAGGCCAGAACCACATGTAATTTCAAAATGGGATTAGCAAATTCACAGCATATACATCCTCTATGGTTCTCCACTGAATGTTTAAGATATCAATCCAGTTACAGGTCAAGATGATGACTAAGTAGGGTTAGTACTTCAGAGGAATGATCATATTAAATACATCCTGTTCAAAAGAAGAATTCCCAGTCCATTAATGACCACATTATAAGAAAAGGCAACGATGTGATATAAAAATATTTTTAAAATAATTTAAGTTTTAAAAATGAATGCACTTTATGCAATTTTGTTTCTAAGAATACTGCTTTTTTTCCCTGTAGGTCTTTTCATCAACAAAAACATAAACACAAGTTTTATTCATAATGTTTGGAAAGTGACTCCCTTCCTTCAGGTGGGACTATCAGATATTCAGAAATTAAGATTAAAATTTTTCATTCAGTACTCTCCAGTTCCCGGCACTTTTGTTACAGAAAGCCAGTGCATTTGGAGCAATTTATCCTGAGAGGAAGGAAACCTACAAACGACAAGTATAAATTCAATGTTTCAGGCCTAAAACATAATGACACTGAAATATATGACAAAACTCCCAATAACTTCAATGTTAACAGGATTTTATAATAGATCTATAGACAGTCTTATGTGAGTACTAGTTTTTGGGTAATGACTCAGAAATAGCACATTATGAGAAATGTTATATATATACTTGTATATAGTATATAGAATATATTATAATTATATAATAGATAATATATAATATAAGATGCTATATGCTATATAATATATAACATATAACATATAATTAATAAATAATATGTAACGTAACATATAACATATAATAAATATATAATGTGTAATATATAATTTATATTGTATATTCTTCCTTAGAATAATAAACATCCTGAAGTATCCTTAAACACTTCGAGATTTGTTAGTGTTAGTATTTGATACTGGAAATTATTCTGGCTGAGAAGAGCTCTTTTGTCTCAGTCATGATACATGAGGAAATAGTTTCAAAATGATCAAAATAAGTTGCTATCCTCTACTGGTTGTGCTTATAATCACAGTAGAGAAGACCTCACTAGCACATACATGAGCTTCCAAGGGTACAAGGGAGATTGGGCTACATCCCAAGGGAAAGCAAGCTGGGTGCCAAGGATGGCAGCACAGGAGTGCTTTCACTGACACGGGCACCATCCCACAGTATCCACACTAAGGTCACAGAGCAGGTCCAGTTATACTAACAAGGGTCAGCTTCATTCTAACTCACCAGGTGAGTCTCTGGTAATAAGGCAGCTTTAAGGTAAGCCAGGAAGTGAAGTCCAGGTGTCAGGTTTCAGGACTGAAAGGAACACGACCAGTAAAAGAACTTCAGGGCCTTCAGAAACACATGGTTCTGACCCATGTTCTAGTTGACACATTCAATTTCCACTTTCATTAATTATTACCAATATAAATGTAAGTACTATCATAACTGCACTTAATATTTGTAGAAGCTACAAACCTGATAGCCGTCCAGTGGACTGTGTAAATTTTGAATGATTCTTTCATCTCTCAAAAGAAGTGATTTTATTTCTGGAAAATCATGGCAGCTATTATAGATTATACACATTTTGTAAACTATCTTAGACACAGTCCTTTAAATTACAGTAATATCCATACAGCACAAACTATATAGACAATTCTCAACATGGAGAGTCTCTCTTAACCAAAGATGGCTGATTTAGTAGCTAGAACTTGTGTAGCAAATAGTAACAGGCTCTTGGAAGAATTAAACATCCATGCAAAAATGTTACAGGAGGATTAAGTAATATAATATTCAGCTATGTAGTTGTACAGACTAGATCTCCACTTATCAGGGTAAAGAATATAGTTCATTCCAATATTTGCAAAAAAGAGGTTGAAAATTGTTTTTAAAATTCAAAAACCTGCTTCTAAGTGCAGAATCAAATAATGAAAAGCTTAAATTTCTTATTAAAGTCAGAAAAAAACAGTCAATTTCATAAAATTAATATATTCATAATTCAACAAATACTTGATTCCAATTACAAAAGTTGCTGTCAATTTTGGGAAATATTTTTTCTCCTTCCTAATATAAATTATCATACTGTTACAATAAATTGTGCTGCTTTTAGGTGCCTACTCTCAGTTTTGTTCTTTGCTCCTAAACAAAACAAATGGAAGTTTATGAAAAAAATCTTTGTAGTTATTATAGCGGTGATGTTTCACAAATATAAAGGTGAGTGACATTTTCAGGTAGGTGATGTAAGAGAGAATTTTATATCAAAGCTAGGACCCCAACACACACATTGTTTTTCTTGGGTAAGGGATTTCCTAGAAGTGCCAGACTTCACCATCCCAACCTTGCTGGTTGCAAGGTTGAATACACATAAAATAAAATACACATAAAATAAAAAATTGAATACACATAAAATAAAAAACTAAAATCAATTAAATCAATTAAAAATTAAAAATCAATATTTTTACATCAAAAGCAATTAACATGATGAATCAGAAACTTTTCTCTCAGGGTACTTTCCTCCCAGGAAAATGTTGGTTTATAATACTATTCTGATTCTCTATAATTTATTCAGCCTGGTAAATTACAATGAAGTTGTTATTCTTCATTTATAAGGTGTCTAAATAATTACAAATTTTGACCCTTTTTCATTTGAAAAGTTTTCAAATTTATCTTAGCTTCTTGGAAAAAAGTGGTAAAACAGCAGGTTGTAGATTGGAGGAGAAAGTACAGAGGAAAAGGAAATACTTGGGTAGGAAAACTGGAATACAAAGACACTAAAACATAGAAAAAAAAAAAAGCCTGAAAGTACAGTAATGGTGGTAGAAGAGAGAATGCAAAACCAGAGATATACCCAGGAGGAAAACAGGAAGACATTCTAGAAAGACAATTCTTCTATTTTAACATGAGCCAGCACATCAATCCATTGCTGAATATGGTCCTCACAGCAGACCTATTTATTGATACAGTTTTCTGAACAGGAAGGTATTTCTTATTGACTACAGAAATGGTTTTAAGGCATCAGAAATGGGATCAACATTGTACTACTGCTTCAAAATCCCACTGGTCCAATCCATCTAGTCATAAGCAAAAAAACAATAAAAAAAAAAAACCAAAAAAAAAAAAAAAGAAGTCAAAGACTAGTTGGATTTATAATGAGTTTGATGAGTTTGAAGCATCAGAATCAAGGAAGGACAAGATTGATGTAGTAAATATTAGAAAATTGGAAGCTGACTTATAGTGACAGCTTGGCCTTGAAGCTTTAACATTTTAACAATCTACATTATGAAAATCCTCATTAGCCTTCAATGTTTCTTTCTTAAAATTAGAGTAGGATCACAACTAGGACATGCTTGTACTGCACAAAGATCCTGGAGCAAGTGCTGACCAAGGGTGGATGGCCATACACAGGGCAACCCTTTCATTGATAGCATGAGTCCAAAGCCAGTGAGCCATTTATTTTCTTTACAATAAGCATGAGACCTTGGCACTGCAAGGCACTATAACCACAGAAGAGGAAGTACAATACTCCTGTGTTGTAGTCCTTGCAGCCCTTGATTTGAGACTGGTGACAGAATTCCTCAACAGCAATTTATCATGGCTGAGAAAGCCACAGACAGGAATTTGGAAAGAGTGGATATTCAGAGTGGATATATACATGAACCAACTCTCACTTGTACACAGCACTGTTTTGTTTGGTTTGGTTTTTTTTGGTTTTTTTTTTTTTTTTGACACATGGCTTTCTGGGATTCTTTGCATGTAAAATTGAACATTCATCATTATTTAAAACAGGGTGATCACTCACATGCGTGCATAGCTTCTTTTTGCACTTTTAGTGGACAACAGCAGTTCTGAAAACAAATGCTTGTGAGCGGTATCTAATTATGCTTGACATTAAAAGTCTAGGAAGCATCAAATGGTGTATTTTTTCTTATATTTAGCTTGTATAATATCTATTAGGTTTCTGAGGAAATAATTGTTTTCTGCCGCTTGTAAAAGTGAAGTACATGTATTATATAGCAACATAATACAGTAAACTAAGAATTTAAGAACCAAGCATTTCCCTGTTTTTGGGACAAGCTGGAATATCCCTGCTACACAGACTATCACACGCAAATAGATATATTTTGTATTAGTTTACTACAAAAGAACTGTGTTCAATGTATTTATTAGACAAAATACATTTGTCATTCCTGCGACCATGTATTGGTGACACAACAACACATCACTGAGCACAGTGGGCCCAATTGTAAACCATTACTGCATGAATGACTAGTAAAGAGGGCGTACAGCAAAGCTCATCTGCACTACACAGTAGTTTTTTCCTCCTGTGCATATTTTATTATTAAAATATAAGCTTATGCAGAATTTTACTACTTGGACTATATAATTACTACTAGACTTTAGCAAATGAAAATTGGTTTTAAATACAAAACTGAATGAATTTGCACAACAAATTCAAACATCAAACACATTTTTAAAAAGTTCATCTAGTTGTCCGTGAAGCAGGAGATCTGCTGTGAACAAATGGTGGAACTTGACAAATTTATCTTTCATTTGCACTAGAAATTTTATCATTTGCCATGGCCAGAATATACTGTAATTCCTTCAGAACCACCTAAAAAGAGAAAATATCATTTTCTTCTGAATCGGCAGTTCCTTTTTAAAGTATATTGTGAAACACCAGGAAGCAAGATATCAGATAGCTCAAAAATGTACCCAGTATTTTATGTTATGTTGGACACAGAATTTAGCATATGCATAAATGCACAAATGACTGCTCAAAATACTGTGCTACCTGTTTAGTCATCTGAAATTAATACAGTATAAACATGTATTAAAAGGAAATAACTTCTAGTGTGCTCAGCTCTCTGGTCAGAGATTTGCACAAAAAAAAAAAAAAGCATCGTTCATTGAGGAAATTAGGAAATGGACTTGAAATGAAATTTTTTATATCAATTAACTCATCACTTTCCCAGCAATCAAACTGCTAAAACACTGGATTGGCAAAAACAGGCATTAAAATCTTTCACCAAGTGGATATAGACACTTTACAAGTTCCATTCTGCTGCCTTTTGTAGAGATGCAGATCATTTTACAGATCATGAAACCATTAGTTTTAGCTTTACTTTGTTGCAAGTGCAGCATAAATGCCAAATAACACCTTTAACCCTCTTTAGCTTTTGATGAGTCTTTTCAATTGTAAATACTGGTACGTGTCATGAAGTTCAAACAAAATACTTAACTTTAACTCTAAAAATGTTTTGGATAATCTTTGCACTATATTAGTCCAACTCCCAGTTCAGTCTCATGGATCCACGCAACAAAGAGTAGAGTAAGCTTTTTCACTGTTACCTACTGCTATTCTAGTCATAGGCTTGTTAAACAGAAGCTGTATCTTCAAGGTAGCTTTGCTGCCTCTGCAGCCAGGACAATTTTAGTTTTTCCTAACAGTTCCTATTAAGACGCCAGTTAGTAGCAACTGGGATGTTTTCTCTGGTACAAACTCAGATGAGAAGTTGACTAAGTTTGACCACGTGGCTCTCCAGTGTGTGAAATAATATTCATGGCAACCTCAGGTTTTAAGCAAGTAGGCTGTCTTTGAGGCCTAAACAAAAAAGGACCCAATTTCCTGCCAAGTACTACAGAGCCCTGAATTAATCTAAAATCTGTCCTTTTACAACCTGCTGCTTTTAACTGTTATCGTATTAAGCAATGAGACCTTTTGGGATGTGAGCCATATGAGAATAAACCTTTTCTCCCAATGATAGCTGAATATTATATCAATTTAGCCACTGTGTTTATATTTTGCAGTGTTTTGCTTTTTGAGCAATTTGGCTACGGTTAGTCATTATTTGACATATGTCCAGCTCTTTGTAGCACTGTTTTTGGAGTTTACCTGTAACGACAAAGCTGCATTCTTCATTCTGAACATTTCTGCAGCTTTACAGCTTTGCTAGGAAAGCCATGTTAAATAAGACACATATGTCATGACCCTCAATACAGTATTTGCTTCAATGTAATTAGTGGTAATATGCAACTGCTAGGATCAGATAATTGGATCTAAATTTGGTAAAATCCCCAGATAGTCTTTACATCCTACCATTGTTTCTATAATGGGCTGAGGCAGCACTGGGTGTCCTCAGCTCAGACGTGCAGAGATACTTTGTGTTTCACAGCTCTCACTGTCAGAGATGATTAGGTGCCAATACATCTGGAAAGAAGACAAACAGATTTGTTTTTCAGATGAAAGTTAGAAACTACTGTGCACTGATATTCACTACTGACTAAAAGACTGGCTCAGATTACCTTATTAAGTACTCATTTGGCTCTCAGTCAAGGAATGTGATAGATTTTTTTACTGTTGGTGAGAAACTGATTTTTGTTTACATTTTTTGTAATGACTCATCTTATGCTTGGGTCTTTTAAGTGAGAACTAGTAGGGGAGAAGAGAAAAATAGTAAAAATTTACAATCTTAAATCAATTAATATTCCAAAGAAATTTAGGCCCATGTTTCCTCAGCCAGAATGGTTGAACAGACAACAGATGCTCATCAATGTCGGGAATCTCAGGACAGATTTAATTAACTTTTTTTTATCCTAATTGCTTCTAGATCATCTACTGTGTTATCTCAGCAATTATTTTTTTTCTTTTTCAGGCAGCTTAAAATGTAATATGAATAACAACTTTATACTTATAATGAGACTATTTTTTGTGGTGTTAATAAAAGAAAGGAAGCTTTTTATTTTTTTAAGTGAGGAATTCCTCCTAAGTTTTAATAGATATGGAAAATAAGTAAAAAAAAAAAAAGGGAAAAATATGGCATTAAATTTACTGTGTGACTTTTTCCATATTACTGGACCAGCTTTTTCTGGATGGTTTCCAATCAGTATTGTAGATGATTTTTAAAGTATCTAACTGTCTAAAGCAGCAATTGTTCATGGTGGTTTAACCCCAGCCCACAACTAAGTTTCACACAGCCACTTGCTCACTCCCTGCCAGGGGTATAGGGGAAAGAATCAGAAGGGAATGGGAAGAATAAAAGTGAGAATACTCATGAGTTGAAATAAAGAGAACTTAATATAGAAAGGAAAAAACACACAAGCAAAATAAAATAAGGAATTAAGTCACCATTTCCCATTGGCAGGCAGGCATTCAGCCATCCCCTGGAATCTGTAATGTCTACTTGGGAAGACAAACACCAAAGCTTCTAAGGTCCCTGTTTCCTTTATGTTCCTTCAGCTTTATATACTAAGCATGGCACCATATGAGATGGAAGGTCACTTTGGTCAGTTGTGCTCAGCTGTCCTGGCTATGTCCCATCCCAGCTTCTTGTCATCCCCTCCTGGTCTCTTCCAGTATAAACACTGGTCAGCAATAATGAAAACATCCCTGTGTTATCATGACTCTTTCTAGCACAAATCCAAACACAGCCACATAACCGCTGTCATGGATACATCTGTCCTGGAATGACACATAGCAGACTACAATGATTATCTTCCTGCCATGAATTGGAAGCTGCTGTGATGGGAGTACTTGGAGATTGAAACATCAAGCAAATTTTAAAACTTTAGACATGCATTTATTTATATATATATATTTATATTTAAATACCAGGTACTCTAGCAAATGAAAATCGTACAAAATTCCAACATATTAATTGAGCCTTGGCCAAATGATGTGGCTTTTCTTCCAAAAGCCTCTGATACCCACGGTCTTTGAGTGAGTCTTTGTGACTGAGATGCTCCATTCAACTCATCTTTAAAGGGGGTAGTTAAAACCAAACTGCTCACCTCTTTCTTTCCCAAGTTCCACTCTGTATCCTCAGTGTTTATATGAAACTGTTCAATGAACTGAGACCAGTCTGGTCCCCTTTCTCAGAGGTTCTGCCTTGTTTTATCCTACAAGTGATTGTCTGTTTCAGCTTTTTTAAACAGGTATTGACTGTTTAGCGACCAGGTGCTGCTCATATGATTTCTTCAAGAAACTCCAGATTATGAAATGTTATCTTAATGTCTTTTTAAGCCAATATGATAAAACTATTTCACCTGGCATCTTAAATCAATCAGTTTTATAGTATATTGAGCACCAAGACAGGCAAGGTGAGTTTGGAAATTGGTCTTTATCTTGTATGTGTTTTAGATAGGTCAAAATCCAGTTAGAATTCAAAAAAATAAGATTCTTTACAATCTTTAAAATGCCAGTATATTTATTTCTCAAGTGTACACCACCTGAGTTTCTCAAAGTTTTAATAGTTTTATATTTTATAAAATCAAACTAAGGGTATGTAGCAATATTTAGGAAGTCAATACTGATCTTCTTCCCTTCTTTTGTCTTCCCTTTTCCCGTCCCCTGTCCTCTCCTCCTCTTAGCCTTCAATTCTAATCTCTGCTTAGAATAACACTCCCCTCATCTTTGCAGTCTCCTCTCCTTCCTCTTCTCTCTTCTCCCTGCAGTTTATTACCTCACTTCTCTTTCTTCTCCCTCTATAGTTATTACATTGATGCTGTAAATTTTCCTAAACATTTGGAATGTTTAAGAAACAAACAGACCCCTCTTTTGGAAGGAAGCACCTGCCTGAGATTAAATTACATCTAAAGAACTTAATTAATACTCTTTTTAAAAAAAAATAAAAGAGAACACAGGACAATTATAACTGCAGTAATGGAATTCTTTCAAAATAAATTCTCACACAGTTATAGCAGAATGGAAGGATTAAGCATCTGGTAATAACTCACAGATAAGATATATAGGAAAGACAAGTAGTGAATGTTATGTTCCAAAAATAAAATAATCTTCTTGTTTGGTGGTAATATGAAATGGGTCTATTATTCACAAAGATCCAGGTGTGAATTATCTGCCATGTATTTTAGGAAACAATTTTTTTCCCCTGATAAAGCTAACTTCATATGCACATGTGAAATAATTTCACATATATTTGAAGTATAAAAATAGACCACCTCCGATATATGTCTTTCTTTTCAAGAACCAGATAACCAAAAGATACCACGAATATTTTGACAGCTGTTTCTAAGAGTCCCTGCAATTTTTCTCAATGTTATAATTCATAATTGATTTAAAATGCTATTTTATCTCACATTTCTGGATAGAAATAGTGTTATTTACAAGTTCTTTACAAGCTTAAAACTGAAAAGCAAATAATACTCTGAAAAGGTCTCCTGTTTCATACTCAGCAAGTTTTACAAAGTTTATTGTTAATACATTGTCCACTAAATAATTTTAGTTCTTGAACTATATAATTACCACTAAAGAGTAATGTATCACTGTTATTAACCTATGAATCTGTGGGAGTGTGCTTGGGAACATTTGTTTATATTCGGTGTCCTAACAAAGCAGAAGGCTTGGAATAACAATGATACTGAATTGAAAGGTAATAAGAGAGCGTGACAGCTTTTTTCAAAACTTGTGATCTCTGACCACTTAGAAAATGATGTTATTGGAGATAAAATCATCATAATATGAGCATCAATATAACACGAAATTTTTTTAGATGTAAAGAGGATTATTTTGAATGGCAAAAATAGTGCTCGTACTAAAAGAAGTCCACTCTTATCAAAAATCTGTGTTTTGGGGGTTAACACATAGCCACACACATGGAGAATCAAAGCAGGATAAAAAGCAGAGGATCCAACTACGAAGTTACAAGGTTGATATCATTTTATTAGGTCTCATATGAGGTGAGAAATTTCTTCTTTCCTTTTTAGTTAGGAAAAGGGAAAGAGAATAGGAAAAATTCTATTCACCTATTGAAAAAAGGGCCATCTGTTCACTAAAACTTTTTTGATAGTATTTTTTTTTTTCATATAAGAAATTCAGAACCCAGTTCTGGGACAGAGAGAAAATTGCTTCTACCCTTAGGGTTATGAAGAGCCGATTTATCTGTGTTGGAAGACAGGGCAACTATATGAAACACTTTATTTTGCAGTGCAGTTTTGAAGCATAGCCATGCTGTAGTATATCTAAACCAACATACTTCTGTCAACATCCCTTCAGTCGGGTTACCACGGTGAGTGGGCATATTGCCAATGCAGTCAGTTCTGAATTCCTCAAAAGGCTTTATGCCCTCTGGATGGAAAGATAATCTGTACTTGGATAATGTGATATTAACATTACTACAGTTACTGTAACAGCTGCAGAAAATACTTTAATATCCACAGAACCATCTCGCATTTTTCTTTGGGCATCTTACAGTAGACACCACCTTATACACCCCATTGTCATGGGTCTCCAGCTCCTCTTTGTGGATGACAACAGTGGCTGCAGCAGAAGGAACTTGAGGACTTCCAGCATTTTGCTCAGCACCCCTTCTTGCTTGTTCCTCTGTGTAACACTGCTAGCAATCCAGAGGCTGTGTTCAGTGTTGAGTCTAATCAGGGATATGTATTTTACCTTCCACTCATTTTCTACAGCTCCAGAAGTCCCAAATACTAAAGTTTCCTTCTGAAATTATGTACATTCCTTGCAGGCGGTTGGAAACAAAAGTAACCATCTGAGATCATTTTGTTGTTAATAATTCTGCCTTTAACAAACCCAGAAGAAGGAGAATAAGTATACACTCTGAGATATCTGCACACTCATGACAAAAATATCAGTATAAAATAACTACACTAAACTGTGTGTAAATTATCACAGAACTACCATTGCATATCCAAGCCATTTGGAAATACATATATGTCAAATGCATTAGCAATCATGAAGGCTATTTTCTACATTCCTTACAAAAAACAATGTAACAAATTTCTCTAATGTATTCACAGCATAATTTCCAGTCACAGTTACTCAGGGTTCCTTTTTTTCCCCCAAAAAGTACAAGTTAGTGTTTATTTCTTTCTTTTTCCTGTATCATATGCTATTTATATAGTTAGTCAGGGCCTAGATTTCTGATGCCAGCCCAATATGGCTAATGTCATTAGTTTCTGTTATGCATAATTTTATATTCTGTTAAGAAACAGATTTTGAAATTCGTATATGCGCAAAAACATTCAGAATTTTTTTTTTTCTCAGTGGAAAAGGTCAAGTACTTGTAAATCTTTGTCAGAATTGAAGTGGCACAAATGCACAGAAGTGGCAGTGGTCCAGAAAGGTGGTGCATTTAATGCCAAAGTAGTTCCTGAGCCTCAACAGTGTGAGAAGTTATAGCAGTTTGTAAGAATCATAGAATAAAAAATTATCCCTAGTCAGCAATGTAACATATGATTCAGACATCCTGAGTAATAAAGTTATAAAGATAAAGCTTAATTTGGAGAATATACTGAGGCATCAGAAAACAGGCAAAAGGTAAGGTGGCAAAAAGATTCTGGAAAATCTGAAAAAGGGTAATTCTACTCCGACAATTCTACACCGATAGTTAACTAATGTTATCACTCCTACCTTATTATCCATACTATGAATATGTAGTGAGGACAAACATTCTTCATTATGTTCTTTCTTTGAAGTGTTTTGAAATTTCTACTGCAGATGTTCAAAATGGATGAAAAACAACACCACAGGTCTTAATCTTAAAATAATTTTATCTTTTGCAATACAGAAGAATCACACAGAATCACAGAATATGCTGATTTGCTAGGGACCCACAAGGATCATCGAGTCCAATTCCTGGCCCTGCACAGGGCCAAGAGTCACACCACGTGCCCAAGAGTGCTGTCCAAACACTTCTTGAACCCTGTCAGGCTGATGCTGTGATCATTTCCCTGGGGAGCCTGTTCCAGTGCCCAACAACCCTCTGGCAGAAGAACCTTTTTCAAATATCCAAACTAAACCTCCCCTGACACAACTTCAGGCCATTGCCTCAAAACCTTTCACTGGTCACCAGAGAGGAGAGATCAGTGCCTGCCTCTCTGCTTCTGCTCACAAGGAAGTTGTAACTGCAATGAGGTCTCCCTTCATCCTCCTCTTCTCCAGGCTGAACAGACCAAGTGACCTCAGCCACTCCTCATACAGCTTCCTCTCCAGACCCTTCACCATTCTTGTGGCCTTCCTTTGGATGGTCTCTAATAGTTGAATATCTTATATTGCAATGCCCAAAACTGCACACAATACTCAAATTGAGGCTGTACCAGTGCAGAGTAAAGCAGGACAAACACCCCACCTTGACCAGCTGGAGATGAAGGGATAATACAACTAAGTGATTTTTCCCAGATTAAAATTAAAGGAAGGAATGCTAGATGAGGAATCAGAATTTTTTTTTTTTTTTTTTTTTTTTGGTGCTTGAATCAGTAGATTTAATGAAAAACAGATTCTTGAAATTAGCATTGTTGATATGGCCTATCATTGTAGTCAGAAGTTTTAGATAACAGTTTGTATTTCATATTATTTTAAAACTTTTCATAGTCTTTTAAAACTATGCTTCTTACATGGCAAAGCATAGAAATAAGTTTCAGTGTCTGGTTTCAGCTGGTTACCAACTGACTGGAAACTAAATGTTCCTCCTTTTGTTTAAACTTAAATTGTACAATTTCTGTTAATTTAACTACTGCGAGTATTTTACACATTAAAATTTACATTTTGCTCTGAAATGTAGTCATCAGCCAGTGTCAGAAATTGGTCAGAATAAAATAACTGGTTTTCCCTACTTATGAATAGCTAAGCATTTTCACTGTCAAATTTTGAGACATTGAAACACCATGGAGGCTATACTTGTGAAACCAGTATCCTACATTTTCTTCACATTATACACAGAGTAAAAAGGGATCTAAACCCATGTTTTGAGAGGCAATGATCCTCAATACCTTTCCACCGCCATACTGAACATTTGCAATGTGGTGAATTTGTGATGCTCATACAAACAGCACAGAAGAGAATATCTACAAAATATGAGAAAATACACAAACTGACCTTGTTTTCATTAAAAACCAGATATCATATGGAGAAGCACCGAGGAAGGAGACAGTCCCTTTTTGCATTTGTAGACAATTTCCGTTTTGGAAGCATGAGAACTCTTACAGTGTTTCTTGCTTCTTTATTTCTTCTGAATAAACAGATTTTTCTTCAGATGTCATTTGTTCTTCATTGCTGCTACACATAGACATTTTAGAACTTAGTAACTGTCCACTCAGATGATGGCTGGTCCTGGAGACAGATGCCTAAACCAGATGTCTAAACTTCTCAAGCACTGCTCTAATTTGCTTTTGTATCACTGTGCTGCTGAACTTCACAGAATCAAAGAATTGTTTGAGTTGGGAGGGAATTTAAATATAGTCTAGTTCTAGTTCCCTGTCAGAGACAGGAAAGCCACCCACTAAATCACATCACTCAAAGCCTCATCCAACATGTCATTGAACACTTCCAGGAATGGGACATCTACAACTTCCCCATGCAACCTGTTCCAGTGCCTCAAGACCCTCACTATAAAGAATTTCTTCCTAAGGTCTAATCTAAACCTACCTTCCTTCAGTTTAAAGCCATTACCCCTCACCTCTACATGCCCTTGTAAAAAGTTCCTGTCTGGCTTACTTGTAGGTGCCCTTTAAGTACTGGAAGGCCCCAGTGAGGTTTTCCCAGAGTCTCCTCCAGGTTGAACAACCCCACCCAGCTCTCTCAGCTTGTCTTCACAGGAGAGGTGCCCCAGATCATCTTCATGTCCTTCTCTGCACTTGCTTCAGCAGTTCCATATCCTTGTTGTGTTGGGAACCCCAGAGCTGGACATAGCACTGCAGGTGAGGTCTCATGGGAGGGAGTAGGGGGAGACAATCATCTCCCTTGACCCACTGGCCACATTCTTTTGATGCAGCCCAGGACCTGGTTGGCTTTCTGGGCTGCATCAATTTTAAAACAGAATTCGATGGTTTCATTCTGTCAGTAGTCAGGCCTCTAGGACAGTTATCCTCATACGGGACAATTCTGCAGGTAAAACATTCACTTAGGAAATGAAAGACTTCAAAGTCCTTCAGCTATTGTGAGTTCCAAGTTACACACAGACCTGCTCCCAGCTCCAGATTTTCTTTTTGCATTATACCCTCAATGTTTGTGAGATTAAATGCAATGCATTAATCGTGAGGAAGCAATTTCCATAAATATTGATTATTATCCTTCTTATTTTGTCTGGTGCAAAATTAACCCTAGTCAAAATAGAAATAATTTGGGTGCTTTTCTTTAAATACAGTGTTCAATGTCCCTGCACTCCATTTGTAGGCACTTACACTCCTGCCATTCACTAAGTATTACTCATGTTGCTCATGTTAGGAGTATGATTTTTTTAGTGCATAAATTTTCCTTTTCTTAGCATAGTGTAATGCCCTTGAGAACTGAAATATCACTTGTCTTTTACCTTACACATTCTTGAATGTTTAAGTTTCTATTTTAATTATTCTGTGACTTATAGAATATTAGTAATGCTTAATGTTTAAATTATGAGATCCACCATTTGCAAACAGGTAATTTCATTTAAATAATAAACTGATTGAAGTTAATTGAACTGTAGAAATAACAATAATATAATGTATTTGTTCAACAATAGTTCCATTCATATTTTATTTTTATGGTAAATTCACTTCATCTGTTTCCATTCATTTGCTCTCAAAAATAATTGCCAGTAAAGACTTCTGCTTCTAGTAAACCACACGAAGAAAGACTTCACCCATAAACTAAAACCAGCTTAATATTGCTATATTTTTTGTTATATAACTGCTATAAATGAAAGTGAATTTCTATAGTATATGTTATATCAGATTTTTAAGTTAGAGACAGTATGACATAAGAAATTGTTTTAAAAACTACGTCAGCAACAGTTCCATCTCTCTTTCTGATTAAGCAGAGTGAAAATTCAGACTTTTTCTGTATTACTCTGGAACAAAACATCTCTTTCACTTTTATATAGCTATTTTTTACAAGTTTTTCTTATTCACTGCTCATTTTTTGTCACTAATTCTCTGTCATAAAATCTGAAGATATTTTTTCCCAATATGCAGACATATTTTTATGGTAAAAAATGAGAGAAAAGGAAGTTTGTTAAAGTATAATTCTTGCCTATTCCACTATTTTTCTAGCTAGTAACGAGTAGATGTTTATATTCCTTTACAGTAAATTGAAATAATTGTTTTGTTGCCACTTGTGTTGAGCTTTGATTTGACAGTTGTGTTTTGTTTTGATTTGCTAGTTGTGTACGGCTTCTTAACTTTTAAAAGCAGAAATATTCTCTTTGGATATATTTGTAGAATGTCTGGAAAAGTAGTATTACTGAAGATGTATTTAGCATTCTTGAAACACATAAGTAAAAGTGTTTTGGCATACAAAAAAAGCCTCACAATTATGTCATAATTTCACTAAGAGAAAAAGAGAGTGACGAACAACCCACTTGAAAATAAAATCTTTGAAAAATGAAACCTGTTTTTCTCCATTTTTAATGTTTCGAAGTTATTTAGTTCACCTTCAATTAGAACACATATTGCATGCCCATGAGCAGACCTGCATTCAACACAGGATTTATAATGAAGCATTCTTTATTGCCAGATATCCTGGAAATCTTATACCATCTGGTTTCACAACATACTTGTAGCTGATTATCCGCTTAAGAATTAATTAGGAACACATGTTAACTGTTGTGATAGCAAAATTGTTGACATTTGTCTTATATATATTTTGAAAAGCAACCATTTTCCAAATCAGTTTCCAAAATAGGATGAAGTAATTAAATAAAAGGCAGACCCCACTGGAATTTAAATGCACATTCCTTGACCAAGAATGACACCTAAAATCAATACATTGTAGTTTTCAGAATCAAAATATGTCATAGATGAAGCTCCTTCCCGTATTGGTTTATCTCTCTCTATCATATGAAAGATAATATAAACTAAGTGTAACTTAAGATACAGAACAAAAACAAAATGACACAATGTAGAAAACACAAAAAGATTCAGATGTTTAAGGATAACTGAAATATATATTTTTTTTCTCAGCACAGTTAGTTCTCTTTTTACTTTTTCACACAGAAGAAACGTTTGTGGCATTTATAGTTAAATAATTACCTATAGAAAAGCACAAAACACAGAATTTTCTAAAAATGGCATCTTGACTTAAAAGTTACTTGTTCTTTCACCGTGACTCTTATAAACAAAGACTATCAGTAGCTTGTGTGAGTACAAACAATAAATTGCTGTGACAAAAAAAAAGTTATTGGACATCAACTGGGTGACTGCACCTGTTTGGTCTGAGTCACTGAGAAAGAAAATGCCTAAGTAGCTTAGGCTGCCATTAGACTGTTGAGTTTTTTTTTTCCTGAATATTTATAAAAACATAGCTCAGTTAGAATGAAATATCTTTTGAAACTGTAAGAAATGCCAAATGTTTAAACTACCTGCAAATTTTTTTTTTGTCAAACTGTGAATAGAATCAGTCATAAGATTTTTTTAAAGTAAGTCATTCATTAAAAAAAAAAGTATCCATCCTATCTCTGATACTACCTTTGTTCAACAGACAAAAGAAAACATAAAATTCTAGAGTTTTAAATTAAAAGTTTTCACTTCTGTTTCTTATTTGATAAAAAGATTCTTTTTTCTAACAGTGTTTTGAAATCCAGTGGTTTGCATTTCAGTTTCTTTAGTCCACAAGTAAGTCATTATCATTTCATTCAGTAGGATTTAAACATTTTAAATTTGTGATTATATAGATGACCACAGGTTAAAAGACTTTTAGGCCTTAGATTGTACAACTGCTTGCTAATGTATTCTTTTCAAACTCTAAGTCTCCATGTACAATATTAAGCCAGAAGGCTGCATGGTAACTTTTCTTTGCAAGGCTTGATTATTCCTGCAAAATTGTAACTGCTGAGGAGGTTTTGGCTTTGCACATTGTGCTAAAGGTCTAAATTCTTTTCCCTGAGCAGCATGGGATAATGGAATGGCTATTTTGCTGTTTACATAAGCCTATCTCCTACCCTCTTCTCACTTCTCTGGCAGAGTATTAGTGCCTGACACCACTAAAATGTCATTTAAACAGAGAGAGAGACATTTGAACTTACAACTTAAGCCAAAAACTTTGACTCCTTTTGAAAGGAGTTAGAGGAAAGAATGCTGGCATTTTCTAGCAGCTGTATATAGAGGATAACACAAAATACAGAACAACAGAAAATCAAGTACTTTTTGCAGATTTTGTAATTCATCTTAAATTGTGATTCCAAGTTACATTTACAATTCTGATGATTAAACCCAGTCTGTAAAGAAATTTTCAACTGCTATTGTTATTAGATATGGGCTGGTGAAAACAAAGGGAAGATCACAATAACATACATATATGTGTATATATATATATATTTATATGCATACAAATTTATAATTCCTTATTAACTCAAAAGGGTTTTATGCATTTTAAAAGTATAAATTATTGTGCATTATCTATGTTATCTAATTAGTTATATGAACAGTCTCAGTTATATCAGTCTAAATATATTTAATTCCCCTACTCAAACAAGAAAGTTTAGAGCAACATAAAGCACTGTATCAAATCCTTCACAATGTCCAAAAGTGGAAAGTCATCACTCTTTCTTAATTATGTTACTATAGAGAAAGTTACACAATTTTCCATGTATTGATTGCGACTGGGACATGTAGCAAAGCTTAAATAGCCAAAATCTACATTAATTATGTTTCTAAGGTAAGGAATAAATTCCAATCTGATCAAATATAATACAGGTTTAAAAATATGAAAATTGATATTCATAATATGGACAGATGGAGACAGATTTATCTGCCAAAGAAATACAGGAATACCTGCATTAATAGACTTGTCATCAGAAAAAGAAAAAAAAAATCACTTAAGCAAATCTGATGTCTTATAGGCTTACACAGTAGTTGATGCAAAAAGATTTGCTATTTTAAATGGATCTATGGATGATCATTAGTACTGTATTTTTACTGACATTTTTACTGTCTTTTTACTGGCATACTGATATTTTTTTTTTCTTGTTCTCTCTCCAAATAGAAAAGCAATATTGTCATGTAGTACATGTCAAGGATTCAATTTAAAGTAATTTTTCTAGCTGATTTTTCATAACAAGGCATCAATGTTTTCACTGAAAAAGCTGGATCGAGAACAAGAAATAAAAATGTGGTGGTCACACTTTTTAGCCCTTGTAAGTGTAAGTCCATTATCACAAATTGTTATTTCTCTTCCACCAACACCCATCAAGTGAGGATATTTCAATCTGCAGTGCAGATTAAGGCACTGCCTCCCTTCCAATTGCTATTATCCAACTTATCATCATGATTCTTGTTGAAAGATACTACAATTATAAAGATTAATTAGCAGTCAGAACAATGGAACCACATATCTTACATTAGCAATGTATCAGATTCCAAGAATGAAGCTTTCAAATACAGCAAATCACGTTTGATAGGTCAGACAAGAATATTATTTTTTTGTTGTTATTACAAAGCTTTTGTGCTGATATGTAAAAATGGTAATGAGTCATCTTCTTTCTCTCCATAAGGACACCTTTTTATGTTTGTAAAACTCTAAGCGCTAATTAGGAAAGGACCCATCAAAACCTCAAATTTAGAACAATTAGCACCCATTGTTACTTCTAAGGAAAAATAAAAGAAGGAAACATTTGGAGCATGTAGACTCTTACTGAGGTGTTTTACTTGAAATGAGGGCACACCAAAGTGCTTTACTGTGCAAGTATTCAAAAATCCCAAGTTACAGCTTTTCCTTTTTATAAATTAATTATTATTCAAGCAGAGACCTGAAGTTCTGATCAAGCATAGCTAAAGATATACTGTGTTTTATGCCGTTATTATTAGAAACAAATATTTCCTAAGTATACTAAAACTCTTGGAAACATTGAGCAAATACAGTCACAATTAAAATCAAAGATCAGGTTATGTATGAGTTTGAGCAAGTTTTTCCTTTTTTGTTAATATCCTCACAAAAGAATTCAGCTGAACAGCGACAGTATGTTGCATTTCTGCAGTTTTTTCTTAAAGCTCTTTGCAAACTAATGTATTACCCATCAAAATACTTTCTATAATAATTCAAAAGGCACACACATAACGCTGGCTCCGGGGGCCTGCTCGAGGCCACTCAGCATTATTCTGGGAGCGACCTTGGTTTCCTGGGGGCTGCCGCTTGCAGTGTCCCCAAACACAGGGCGTCCTCCAGCAGCTCTTTCAGTGCTGGCTCCTCTGGGTGAGAGAGAGCCCCGGGCTGATAGCGTGGGTGCAGGCGAGGACAAAGACCTGAGAGAAGGGCCCTGGAGTGATTGCCAGCTCTTTTATTTCCCAGGGAGAGGCAGCAGGGAAGGCAGGAGAAGGTCTGGGGTCCAGGAGAGGTGGCACAGAGATCCAGGCGAGCTGAAGGCTTCACTAACGAGAAGCAGAGACTGAAGGGGAGCAGGGGATTTNTGAACAGTTACGAAGTTTCTAGAACATAACCTTATACAGAACATGAAGTAATGTAGCAAGTAACCAATGAACTGACACATGTAAACTAAGGTCCAAGGGACGCTGGGGGAGGGGGGGGGAGTGAACCAAAAAGCTCACCCTGAGCACAGAGTATGACTCAGACGGTGGCAATCTCGGGCTGTGCTCAATAGTCTTGAGCCTGTGGGACTGTGGCTTTTGCCACATACGCCGCCACACACACAAATAAAATTACTTCTGCATATCCTCTGTCTATAGCACTTTGTTCACATTTGCAAATGCTTCTCAGCTGATATGATGAGCAAATTGATTTTGAGAAGACAATAAACAGTTGTGAGGAGCTAGAACACTGCAATTGTCACAAAAGTTATTTTACAAGCCAGAAACAAAATGGGATTTTCACAATTTCAGGTATTTTCTTGTAAGGGCCTAGCAATGAGACACGACAAGGGAGTTTGGTGATAAAATATAATGCTGACAAGATCTTTTATATCATAGAGGGTTCTGTAGCAAGAAAAAACACAAAAGACAGCAGCAAAGAGCCAGACAAGACTATGATTGATAGAAACAATTAATAATTTAATACATGGCCTTGTCACAATTTTATGTGTGATCCCTTATATCTCTGTTTGTGATTTTATTTTCTCTTCCAGATATCTTCCATTTTCTTTGTCACTTACTGGGCTGATATTCACTTAAATTAAGTAACTTTTAAAATAATTAGCACTGCTGAGAAACTACAGAATACTTAGCTCTGAAACCTGTATTATGTTGGAAACTGTTCTATTTTATCAAAGGATGCGTTTACAATTCCTGCATATTTTACAGAAACATATGTCCTGTAAAGTACACATTTATTGTTAACAGCTTTCATCTGCAGGGTTCTAGCCAGTCTGAATTTTTCTAAAGTATTTCTTCAAGGTCCTGTGTCTTCTAAACTTAACCAGGCCATCCAAATTAATTAATATCTGTAGGATTTTCACATCTTCTTTAATTTTCCTAATGAACAACTGGAGATTGACAGTGTTTTAAACATACCTTCAGTAAAGCAGTAATAAATGTCCAAGGTCAGATGACAACTACCTACATCTTATAATCTTTTCCCAGAAGTTCTAGTCATACTCATTTCAAAGTTCCAGAACTGCAATTCATTCATTCCCTAAGCAAACTAACAAGGAGACCAAGAAGCCTTCTACATGTAACATAACATCCTTTACCTGTATATGTTTAAGATCAAATATATATACAGAACTTTATCAAAAGGTTAGAATTGCTGCTTCCTGAGAAGCTCAAATAAAAAGTTTAATTACAAGATGAAATACAGAAATTTAAAGTAGTTACTGAGTTAATCAAAAACAAACCTTATCCTTTCCTCCAACCTCCACCACCACAAATTTCATATTAAATGAAGGAGAGCCTGAAGGCACTGTAGCTTCTGTCTCACCTTAAAGGCTGGGTTTAACAGTGACTGCTGACTGTCATTGCATCAAAATCCTCAGAGAGTTTGCAAATGAGATACATTTCCCTGCTAAAAGCACCTGTGAAGACAACTGTAAATTAGTCATTCTTCAAGAGGATGGGGGAAACTGAGAATTTAAGGGTAGCCTCACTCATTTGCAATTAAGGGTAGTCTCTTTTAATGATGAGAAAAATAAATAAGAATTATATTAGATTTATTGCTAAAAATAGTTAACCTCCTTAAATGTTTACTTGCTGGATTAGATAAACTGCTCAGATGTTACAGTTTTAAGTTTATAGTATTTATGACATTTTCTTCTATGAAGAAATCAGAAAAATATGAGAGAATGGACAGCAAACTGCAGAAAGATGTCAAGATGCTTCATTTTAGAACATCAAATGCATTTGTAAATAGTTGGACTTTTAGTACTCTTCCTCTTCATATTATGTGTTTGTACAATCCAAACTACAGATTCTAATGCTTAGGTTAAGAGGAAATTGAGTACATCGTGTTATTGTGTTGTAGCTTCCAGAAGACATTTATTCTACTTGTGCTAAGTGAATTTCTACTCAGACTAAAAGTGCACTCTGACATTATGAGTTCATACAAAAGCCTAAACAGCAGATGACTGGCTTTTCCAAAACTAGGAAAAAAAAAGACTTGTCTGTGTTTGAGACGAACCCAAACTACCCAGGGAACCTCCTATCTTAGGTTTTTAATAATGATTTCTTGACACCAGCATGGGATTTCAATAAAGCTCTATTATAAATATCCAGTTAGCATTTCTCAGAGGGAATTAATTTCTGGCTTCAGTCAGGGAGTTTGAATGGAAGAAATATGTCTCAATGCATTCAGAAAGATGTCAATCAGTTAAATTTTGACAAAGTGTAAGGTTCAAATTACATCATATATTTGTGTATATTAAATCATCAGTATTTTAGGGCTAGAAATACTTCTGTGTCAGCTGTCAAGTTCTATTCTGAAGTTTAGACAAGCGATACTTGAGGAGCAGAAGCACATCTCCAGCAGAACCCTTTTATTTCAAAACCTGAATTCAAAACATATTTTCAGTGAGTCTGTAGGGGGACATATGCATAAAATCACTATAAAGTATGTCTACATTTTCTTCTCTCCTTTACAATTTTTACATTAGTTTACAATAAGGACACCTCAAAAGTTTACACATTAGGGTAGTTTCACATTCAGAATGATCTCTATAACGTTTTTGTTGTCAGATACAACTCTGTCAGGATATATTCATGTTGCATTACATTTACTTAATTTACCTGAATAAACCACCAAAAATCAAAACAAAACCCCACTACTTAAAGATGTCAAAAGTCCATTAAAATTTTCAGAATTGGCTAGGGCAATATTAGCACATTCCTTCTTTGGGGAACTTGATGAAGGCTGTGAAGATCCCTACAGGGAGAATGAATCCTGGAGACATTTTTTGTGGCCTGTACCTTTTTTGGTACAGGTAGACCTATTCCCTACATTTTGCAGAAAGGTTTGGCCAAAGATATCCATATGCTTGTCACCTAGCTTCTAGAAAATGTTAATAAATGGTGTGTGTAATTACAGGAAGAAAGGAGCATCTGCGTATTCCAAAAA
>VZRZ01001159.1:57091-69257 GCA_013398175.1 Climacteris rufus
AGCAAGCACCATTGAACCACCATGTCCGTATTTGTTCCCTGCTTTTATTCTTCCAACTCATCTCATTCTACTCTAGTTTTTATCTCCAAGACAATCAACACAGTTGGTTGACATAGTTATAAAATCTAAGAGGAATCATCAAGCTGAAAGATTACATTCCACTGCCTTTTCAAGCAATCAGGTCATACAATCCAATTTTAAGCATATAAAGATTTAGGAGGGAAAAAAGAAACAAACACTCCTGATTCTTAGTGTGTTTCACTTTCCCAACTACCTGGACAAATCAGCTACACTATGTAACCTACCAAGAAAAATTAATTTTCTAAACCACTACACATTATAACATTTAAAAGGAAAATAAAATATGACTTTTCATTGTGGTGGGCTGGAGGTGTCAGGTACCAGCAAGCCACTCTATAAGCCATTCCCCCCATCTGGGTGGGTGAGAGAAACCATAATGAAAAACTCGAGGGTTGAGACAAGGACAGGGTGAGATCACTCACTGATTGTCATCATGAGCAAAATAGACTCAGCTCACAATTTAATTTATTGTCAAAAAATCAGAAAAGGGTAATAGGAAGTACAAAAAATTCTTGAAACACTTTCCTTCCATCCCTCCATTCTTCCCAGGCTCAATGTGACTGACACACTGACACAGCTACTTCACTGACCACTCTGTTCCCTACAAGCTGCAGGTGAATTTCTGCTCCGGCATCTGTAGCGCCTCCTCCACATCTTTCTTCACTGACCCTAGTATTTGCAGAGCTGCTTCCTTCACGTATTCTCACTCCTCTTTCCTGGCTGCTGTTGTGCAGCTGTTTTTCCCCTTCTTAAATACGAATCCCAGAGGCACTGCCACCATCACTGATGGGCTCAGCCTTGGCCAGTGACTGGCTCCTCCTGGTGCTGCCTGGTGTTGCCTCTGAACATAGGCGAAAATTCTGATATTTTCTCACAGAAACCTCCCCTACAGCCCTCACTGCTGCCAAAACTTTGCCATGCAGGTTTTCTGTAAATAGACAAAATTACCATCATAACTGCAGAATACAGTAGTTTGTTGGACACAGATACTTGCTAGCCTGATAGAAAAAGCTAATGGGAATGAAGAATCAGTGGGACTTTAGTCCTCTTCTGGGAAAGACAGTTAAGTATAATCAATTCAATAAATACTGTTATCATATGGATGTAAATTGAGTGAAATTTGTCAATTAAATAAACAAATTGCGCCTTGAAGAACCTAAACAAAGAGAAACTAAATCAGGTCCATGGAAATACCCTCATAAGGCTCCCTAAATAGATGACTAGGATAATTAATTTCATTTTATCTACAGACTTTGTTAAGAATTATCCTTTATTGCATTGTGCACTAGCAATAAAGCTGTCTGTGCTACCGATCTAACAAATTCCTTTCTTTCAAGCCTTTCACTTTTCTCTGGTCGGAGTAAAAAATAATGTGGGAGATTACCCTCTATACTTTCCATTCTAACTGCCCAATCTGCAAGAACATTAATCTGCTGTTAATATTGCCCTTCTCCAGTCACAAACTCAAAAAAAAGCCCTTAACTGGGTCAAAGAACAGTGGATTTTTAGGAAATTCCTGGGTCCTTGTGACCGTCATTCCCTTGTGTAATGATTGTCTGTTAAAAGCTGAAATAAAATTCAGACTGCCACCACAAAAACTCCATAAATCAGACTCTTGAGTTTCAGAGTAGGACAAATTGCAGAGAGGTCTTCAGTGTACTGACATGTCTATATTGCACAGTATTACAAAATGTTACAGAACAATGGTTCTGCACAGCCTGCCTTGAACAAAAGTGTGCATGAGTATTTGTTTTCATTTTCAAATGTCACTTTTGAGAGATCTATCACATACTGTAGCAATGATCTACACTGTCTGAGTGATTCTTTCTTTAAGAGTAAGTGTGCTGACTTACACGACTGGCAAGAAATTTGAGGCCTGCTCAGTAAAGATCAAAAAACCTTTTGAGGCTCTTCTGTTCTGAGAAATAGTCAACATGCAGTGTAAAGTTAACACTTTCTCACAGCAAACTCTCCCCTCAATCTCTTTTTTCTTCAACACTAAATGCCTGTGTTCCAAATGTGATCAATTATTTTACTATATCAGCCACTGACTACAATCAGATATTATCAGCTCTTTGTAAAGAAACCTGAAAGTGAAAAAGATACAGACTTCTAAAGAAATAGAGAAGATTTCAAGGTAATTGAAAGGATAGACAATGTCCTTGGACATTTTTGCTCACCTATACAATATGTGAATCTTTGGAAATTCTTTACACTGCAAAAAACCACTGGATATTAATGGAAGAATATTTTAGAGACAGCCTGGAGAGAATAGAGTCTCAGTTCTGGAAATTTAAGTTTTAAAAAGGTTAGCAAATTCTAATTAAAGCTTTATAAACTTGTGGAAACTTTGACATTTCCCAATATCACCACTGATCACGTTGTCATTGAAGCAATCCTGAAATGAATGCAACAATTAACATTGCTTTAATCACTATTATAAACCTCCTGAGAGCAGTCACTGCAATAAAATTGGCATATTAAATATATGAAAAAATAATTGCAGGTGCAACTAAACATGACTAATGATCAGACAACAGCTTCCACATGAAAAGAATATTAAATAGTTTTGCAGTGTTGTCAGAGCCAAGATTGTTGGCACGTAGGCTTGTTTGTTTAAATAGAGTACAGGGCAGGAGGACAGAGAATCTCCAAAAACGCAAACCGCTCTCTCTGCTTTGTGTGCTGTTTCATAAAATTTTCCACATGTGTTTAAAACATAGGTATTTGCAAACTTTGCTGGATCACAAAATATTTGTAATGACAGAGCCTGATAGGGATCATCTGAGACTCTATGTGTCAGTTTTCTTATGTACTTTAATATACTATACAATTTCCTTTAGGTAAATGAAGACCTGGTAGACTTCTGTTGGAGACTATTTTGTAGATAATGGCATCTGCTCTCTTCAGGACTGCAGACAGCGTTGTAAGCTTGTTATTTTGAGGCTTGGACTTAAATATAATAGAATTACAGAATGGGTTCTCTCTTAGGGAAGAGATCCTAAAGGTGATCTAATTCTAACACCCCGGCATGGCTAGAGATATCTTTCACCAGAACAGGTTCCTTAGGGCCCCACCCAGCCTGGACTTGAATATTTTCAGGGATGGGGCAGCCATAACTTCTCTGGGAAACCCATTCCAGTGCCTCACTACTCTCACAGTAAAGTTTAAAGGTTTAATCTAAATCTTCCAGTTAAAAGCCATTCCCACTTGTCCTGTCCTACATTTTTTTGTACATAGCCTCTCTCCATCTGTCTTGTAGATCCCCTTTAGGTTCTGGAAAGCCACAATAAGGTCACCCTGAAACCTTCTCCAAGGTGAACAAACAAAATACTTTTTGTCTTTGAATATGTGTCTGATCATCTTGTGGCAAGTGTTTTTTTTTGTATGAAATTATGTGAAACAAAGAAAAAATTTAAACATTTCTTTCAAAGGGGAAATGAAAAATCATAAGTTGCAAAGTTGTTCTTTTTCCTCTTCAGAGTAGTTTATAGAATGAAAGACAGAAACTGTGTCTATAATAGTCTCAATAATAGTTTAAATAAAAACAAAACATGTCTACAGAAGTTATTATTGACCTTTTGTTCTTTTTGTAGTTCATGAGGAAGTACACATTTGATACACATTTTTTAGTATGTTCCAATATATGTAGGAATACTAACATATTGCACTGAGCTTTCTTTCAGGCATGACTACAAAATATTTATGAAGTTCCCTAGGCAGATAATACTTTTAATTAATGTCAGCATGTGGAAAACATCATAGTACACAATAAATGCTTTATGTGTCTATCATTAATGAAATATAAGCAAGTTTTACAACTGAAAATTATTCTATATATTTATATTGTTATATGTGAATACAGAAAAAAATTCTTTTTATGCTAAGGAAGCCAACATGTCAGCACTATTTCAAAGTTCTCCATTTTAATGTCTCAGTGAGGAGCAACTCATTTAGAGAATCTAAGTCCTGAATGTAAAAGTAAAATTTATGCTTTCATTCAATCTTACCCCTCCAGGTTTTCCTAAGCATTACCATTTTGACTCCATATTGGAACACAAAAGCAGGATTGAATAGTTTATATTTAAAATTTTGACTAAGCAAAGGTAGTTTTAGCACTATCTTTAGACTACTAGTATGTACAAGGGTAAAAATAGATACAATACATATTTTCACATTGACAAATCCTTACATTCCATAGACCTTAAAAATTATATGATATTGACAATGAAGACTTGGGGTGAGGTCAATTTTTTTCTTTCATTGTTCTTCTCTTTTTATCCCCTACACCACTTCTGCCAGTATGAAGTCCCTCAATAGAACTTAACATTAAAAAAATCAAGATCAAGGGGGCAAAACTGGGATTTCTAAAGAAATATAGAGACAAGTAGAATTTACATTTATTTTTAATTATGGTCTTAAATTCCTTGCCTTACAGAACTATTCATAATACCATATAATTTTCAATAACATTCTTCATTTATAGATGCTTTGGCAGTGAGTCTGAACTAGTTTTAGTCACTTTGTAGGATGTAACAGGAATAGGAGAGGTTACAATGCAAATATTTCCATAGAGAAGCTATAGACTAAATTCTATGTTTTTATGGAGCCTTGAAAGTGAAAAGAAACTTAGATAGAGAACATAGAGCTAAAACAGAGATTACAATTCTACTATAGTTTCATATTTACTTTGTACATTATCAAGTTGACATCTTACTTACTTAAATATACTTTCAATAATGTGGCATGGGATTGACAATCTATATACTGACTTCTTCAGAGACACTGCAACAGTGGCATTTCCTCTTCCACCATCTCATTCTTTATACCATCAATCACATATTTTGAGATATCAGTTTTTGCCGTTGAAAAGCTGTGAACATTGTAAAAGGAATAAACGTTTCATTTAGAGAACAGGGATAAAGCAGGGGCTTAAGCAAAAAGGAAACACACACATACACACATATACATATGGATACAAATGTAAGTGGAAAAATTGAATGTTAAGGAGGAAAAAAAAGGATTTGTTTAAATCCTTGGCTGTGGGACAACTTGCTTAGTCAAAAAGCTACAAAAGTTTAGCATTTAAAAGGTTAGTTGACTAGTGTGAAGCAGAAGGGATTTTTTTTTTCTGTTGGTTGTCGAACGTTTTGTTCGAGGTATTGTCAATTTCCTCCAGAAAGGTGAATTATTAGGTCAGATTGGTACTTCTGAAATGAGGGGTTCTGATTCTTTTTTTGAGGGTGGCTGCACATCTTGCTGAGGGAAGTTTCAGAGACACAGGTCTGTCATAAGAATAAATAACTAATATAAAGGAGCTACAAGTCTGCCCCTCACAATGAGACAGATTTTGGAGAAAACCAATAGACAGGACTCAGGTGATGCAAAGAAAATTCCAGAAGTATTGGGCTTAAAGTTCTTGATATTGAGAAAGTCAGAGCTGATTGAAACTAAGTTTGAAAACAAGGACCTATTCTGAAGGAACACAAGAGGTAAAGGATAAGTTATTTATAAACTGGTTCTTCCTTCTTTCTCTCTGTATCTAGTCACATTGTTTGAAATCAAAAAAGTTCATTATTAGCATTATTATCATAGTATAGTAAAAGTTCTCTTTGATTTGTGGTCCTATTATCCTGTATAGATCTGTTTTAAATTACTTCCATTACTATGAGTCTTGGCAAACTTTGGCAGAACTGTACAAATGTAAGTGTAGTGGTTTTTCCTTCTCTACAGCTGAGTGTTTTGATAATTTTCTTTTATTCTTTAGTGTTAATTTTTGTTTAACATGCCAACTAGCAAAAACTTAAAGCTAAGGGGATGGGTTTTTTATTTTCAATAATGTGATCATCTATCTGACTAATTTATATGAAATTTATATAGCATTTCCAAAAGCACCATAAGATTATGTTGTATAGCTTTATAATAACTGACTTTTCAGTTTGTTGGATTTGAATCAGTGATTATATCAAAGAGAAGATTTGTGTCTTAGTTAGTAATGTCTCTTTCATAAACTAGCAACAATATTTTTAATAAAACAAACATGTTTAATCCTATGCTAATAATGTTATGAAACAGGAAGTGTAAATCAGCTCCTAAAATGCACATTAATGGAAACAATTTCCTTAAGGAATGAAATAAGCCAAGGAAGAATGCATGCCTAGGACCAACTTGCTTGCTTTGACAGAAGCAACCATAAACAACCAAACATTCTTTGTTGCACTTTCAAAAATCAATTGTAATTTTTCTTTTTTTCTTTTCTTTCTTTTCCTTTTTGCACCAAGGTTTTCCGGTCAACAGTATCATCCAATCATGAGTGTGATGAAAACAAGGTAAAGAATTACACATATAATTGCCACCAAGGGAGAAGATGTTCATTTACAACCCATAACAATTATGTAGATAGACTGTAGGCATAATAAACAACCACAGGAGGGAGGGAGAGACAAACAATTACTCTAATGGAGAAGGAGATGTTGTGATTAACATTAAATGCTACCCACAGTGAGATATCTGCAGTAAGAGTGACATACATGACAACTATATAAGACACACTTGCCTCCTGGGGACACAAGACAGTGAGAATAAGAAATAGGATATTCTACATTGGTAGAAGTAGTTCCTTATAT
The DNA here is from genome assembly GCA_013398175.1 of Climacteris rufus. Taxonomy (NCBI): domain Eukaryota; kingdom Metazoa; phylum Chordata; class Aves; order Passeriformes; family Climacteridae; genus Climacteris; species Climacteris rufus. Next base: position 63,799 of record VZRZ01001159.1, read on the forward strand.
TTATGAAGTTGCAAGAATATGTCTGGTTTCCACCAAAGCCACAGTAATTTATTTTTGTTGAACCTTCCTTTTTGGTGTCACTTTCAGTCAGGAAATAAAAGTATCTGACACTGCAAGTAATAATTGAAAAGGGAGAGAAAGAGGAATGGAGAAAGGAAGGAGAAGGAAATCCAGTGCTAGAACTCCTAGACAGGCTCTTGTTTTGGCTACTCATTAGACATCATACTGAAAAGTAAAACCCCATCATTTTGTCATCAATCTGTAGGCATAGACATATTTTTCCATGGAAGAGTTTTGTAATAATTGGTAATATTATTAGCATTTCAGGTGGAACACAGTTGCTCTTAGATTAAGATTTGGTAATTAGTACGCAATTAGGAAGGAAAACCTGATCTATTTGCAAGTATTTGTAATTGTAGGCATTTCACATCAAATTCCTGGATGTTAAGACACAAAATTAATGCAAGATTAAGACAAAGAACTTATTTAAACAGGAAATATGTGTGTCTAGGATGCATATATTATAGCTTTATGTATATATTTTAACACAATTGTGCACAAGTTCCACAAATGTGGAAAGTAATCAATACCAGAACACAAAGCCCTGTCTTCCTCTACATAACAGTTCACTGTGAGAAGCTAATGAATTTTTAAAACCTGTATGCTTGAAGTACTATTCAGGTAAAGCTGCTGCCGTCTAAAGCAACAAAAATCTTTACAGTATACAGTTCATTCAACTCCAATATTGCAGCTGATCTCCCACACATCTAATCACTTATTAATTTGAATTAAATGTGAACTAGCCACAACATTCAAAGTTAACTTGGAAATTAAGAGAAAAATTGTTGAAACTAGATTTCCCTTATCCTGAAAATTACACCCATATCTAAGAATAAAAGTGCAAACATGGGAACATACAACACAGTTAACACTAATTAATCATTATTATTTGATCAAGATTTGATTTGTGTTGATGACAGATTCCCATTTCAACTGCTGATTTATCAAAAGCTTTGCTTTGTTTTGTTCCTGTGTCTCTGAATGGACATAAAAGTCTTCTCTTAACACAAAATAATATCTAACAACCAATAAAAAGCAACAAATTTGGATAAATAAGGGATTTTTAAAATGTAAGGAAATAGAGATATTTTTGTTCTATTTTAATCTTCAACTATTGGACTCGAATTGACTAAGATGGCTTCTCTGGCCTCATTGAATTGCTGATGTTGAGAAAAAGAGAAAACTTGAAAAGCAAATCAGAAATGAATGATAATTTAGACTGAACAATTTAACCTTTCTTTCACTTCTGTGAGAACCCTAAAAGTCCTAGACAACAAACTTGGATGTTATCATTGCCCTCCTCTACACCTGCAGGGTGCTTTTTTTATTGTTTTTACTGTTATTACATACAGATATAAAAGGAGCTTATGCTACACATCCAAGAATTTTTCTTTGTGTCAGATGTAAAAAGACTGATGTCACATAGTAGGTGAAAAGAAAGAAAAAATTCTTCTTCCTTACACCTTGTTCACCTTCACAGAAGCTATGTCTGATGCATGTGCACCTTGCTTGGTTTCTTCTGTATATTGCAGTGGTGAGAAAATCTCAAGATGTTATTCTAATACAATTTCACTGTCTTTAAAAATCTTCCGAATTTTGGATACTACTGTTCCTCTTTATGGTAGTATGTCCAGATAGCATGCTCTTTTGCATCCATAATGATTTGATTGAGTGAAGAAAGCATTTTTTTAATCTCAGGCAAAGTGCACCTCTAAAGCTTTCCACAAAATGCTAAGAAAAGGCTAGTATATCTAACAGTGCCAAACTACAGAGGACAAATATAATTTTAAAAATTGAACAGTAAACATGTTATTGCCAGCTTTCTATATTTTTCATCTTCAGGTATTTCTGTAGTGTCTGATTTTGAATTCCTTTTTTTTAAAAATAAAAAACAAAATAAAATAAGATAAATAGAATTCTGTCAGCCTTTGTTAATTAGTTGATTTATCAAATTTGCTGTAACTCATTTTGCAGAATTTCCTCTGTTGAAACAGATCTTGCATTTAATTAATGGATGATGGTGCTGATAACAGGGACATTTAATCACTGAGTACTGATGATAGATGTTTTGCCTGTTTAATTGAATTGTTCTTTAACAGCATATTGTCTTTGAGAATGCTGTGATTTGGATTCAGAGATGGAAGGCACATTGTTGGGTAATGTGAAAATCATGCTTATTTATCAGAACTGTTGTTATCTTATAGCAGAGAAACTACTGACCTTATTTCCGAAGTCAACTGATCATTTGAATCTTATATTTTTCTTCCCTTGATTATCTGGAATTTTGTGTGTAAAAATATGGAGAATAGAGTATACATGGACACTGTCAATGTTAGCTAATAGAAATATCCCACTCCATAGCCACATAATCGATTCTGCAGATTTATAAATTAATTTGGAATGTTTCAAAAAATGTAGATATTATACATAAATTAAACTACTTTATTTTAGTTATTTAATACAATTTCTATTAAATGTTGTGTTCTTTAATAGAATGTTTCATTGAACATTCAGATTTTAACGGTTTCATTACTGTTTTGCCAAATTTGAAGAGAGGGTCTACATAAAAATAGGTAAATTTGTTAAATTAAAAGTACAAATGGCATAATAAATAAATAAATAATTTCAAGTGCAGAGTATTTAAGGATCTGTATCAAACAATGTAGGAAATACAGAGGAAATACAACCAAAAAAAGTCAAAGGAATCTGGCTTAGCTAAAGAGCAAGACAAAGTAGAAAAAAATGTGGAGAAGGAATCCTTATTAAATATCTACATTAAACAAATAAACAAACAAACAAATAACCTGTTCTAAATTCAGAAAAGTTAAACACAAACACATAAAAAGTCAGGCCCAAACCAGTCTCAGGAACAAATAAAATGAAGCATAAAATCTAATAAAAACGTCTTTATTGAAATATGTTAAAGCAAAAAGCCTTCCAGAGAGTTTGTAGGAAGCCAGCAGACAATCCAGATATAAAATAAGTATATTACTGTAGAAGAAAAATGCAAATGAACTGCTTATATGTTTATTTATGGTGCAAGAGCTTCAAAGACATTCACCAGTCTTCATGAAGGACTCATTAGCTGATCCCTTCTAAATAAAGAATAGAGTGCAGCTACAGAGCAGACAGACAAATGTAGAAACAGTAGTAAATAAACGGCTGCCAGGACTAGGCCATATTTTACCCATGCTGCAAAGGAACAGACTATGAAATAGCTAATATACTACTATGTAAAATGACACAATTGTTTTCTGAGATTCTGTAAGTCTGAAGAAATGTAGGTGAAACAGTTGATACTTCTATCAGGAAAATTTATAGGATATGTAATAAAAAACTGGGGTGGGGTGCTCATAAATGAATAGCATACTAGGCAAGAGTTGTCAGGATTTTAAAGCTGTCTCATAAGTCTTCTTCAGTTCCTTGTAAGGACTGTAGCAAGTGTAGGAACAAAGGAAACCAGTTTAAAAAATCACTTTCTGAAGAATAAGTTGACTTTTGATGTGATACTCATTACCAAAAAGAGGACATGTTGAATAAGAATGAATGTTCCCACAGTAAAGGTCACCCAAGAACTTTCACGAACTCTATATTGTTAAGCACACATATTCACAATGTGAAGAATGCTATGAATAGCAGTGACAGAATTTCCCTAAGATTTTGAATTATTTGGGAGTGTACAGATAAAATCTGAAGAACTTCAGTATCTTCTAACACTACTCAGTGGTTAAGTAATAAAATGTCAATGTGAAAACTGAATGTAGTTAAATACAAAGTATTCCTCACTCCACTCCATCAATTTTAAGTTTACACACATGGTAATGGTCTCAGAGCCTGTCTCATCACCCAGGAATGAGACATTTCAGCTATGTTAAGTAGTTTTATGAAAATACCCAATTGTTAGCAGCAAGAACAAACTAAATCTTAGAAACTATAGGGAAAGAAATAAGAAATAAAATCATTATTATGCATCTGTATAAATAGATTGACTCCATGAAATACCGTATACAGTAAACTGACACTTTTGTCAGAGCTCTCAAGGCTGCAACAGCATCCCATAAGCGAGCTTAACCCTGTTTGTGCGAGTTGCAAAGGTTTTGCAGCTCTCTCAAAGCACAGAGTTCTTGCTAGTGCAGATGACCTGTTTCTGCTGGCTCCTCTGGAGAGGAGAATTACCCCAGAAGTGATGTTTTAGCATCAGCGAGAATAAAAGGCTCAGAGTGCTCCTCTCAGGAATCGCAGCTGTTTATTGTAAATCCAGTGTGGCATTCTGAGGCTCCAAGTGAGTGAGGAAGGAGACAACCTGATGGCTGTGGAATTCCAGGAGAAAGAGGAAGTGGAAGCTCTGCAGGGGTCTTTTAAAGGGAGGTGGGACCAGGGGGCACCCAATGGGAAGATGCATGGTTCAAAATGACCCATGGAGAGCAGGAGAAGAGAGACCTTTCCAGGACATGACCATATAGAGCGCCTTCCAGGGCATAACCATATATGGAACCTGAGGTTGGGGATACAGGTGACACAAGGGAAATATGGGGTTTCACCACAGCTCAGACGGGGAGTTCAGATATTGGAGGGAGAAGGTTCAGAGGGCATTGCCCTGGAGCTCTTCCCACCAATCCTGAAGCTCAACAGCAGAAGGTTCTGCCAAGTGCACTGCTACAGTAAACTTCCTTTCCTGTGTCTTGAGAAAGATACAGTAAAGCTACAAAAGATTTAAAGAAAATACCGAGGCTAAGCAGAAGTATTTATAGCATGTTCTGTAGGGAGAATGATTGAAGTGATTAGGTTGAAAGATTCATGAATGAGGGAGAAGACCATGGAAAGCTATTTAACACTACAAGCTCTGGAGAACTGAACAGGGATAATGAACCATCATTCCTTTCACCACATGAAGCATATTCTCACTTGCCTTAAAATATTTTTGTACTGATTTTATGCCATATAAGCTGTGTAAACACGTTTACTACATAAGCCTCATACCACTAAGTTACAAGCTTGTATGACTTTCAGAGACATATTAGAGAAACCTGTTGATAACAGGTTATAGCTTCCTTTTTCCACTAAAAATTACAGAATCACTATTCCTTGATGATTGCTAATACTGCTTTTAAAATTTTGCTTTTCTTTCCTGACTAATAAGAATAAAAGGAGAGAAAGAGAGGGGTTCATTTCTGTTTCTTGAAGATCAAGGAATGGAATAGTCTTGAAGATGTTGGAGAAATGACATAATTTTATTATTGTTTTCCAGGTTTCTCCAATGTTAATTAGCTCATGGAATCTGTCACTGATTATTCTATGATATACTCAAAGATGCCATAAAAGGCATCTCACACCTCTAAAGGACAAATTACATTCATTTGTCTAAACTTCTCTGACCAAAAAAAAAAAAAAAAAAAAAA
>VZRZ01001159.1:69310-122530 GCA_013398175.1 Climacteris rufus
TTTATGGACATGTAGTCCTAAAATTCAGCTATGCTGACGCAAAAAAAAATAGTATTTTAGTACAAAAATTTGTACTTCACAGAACTGTGATTTATAAGGCTCTTGTTACTGCTATATATAAAAGAATTTAAAGTACCATGTAAGCAAGTATAAGTCCAAGCAGTGTTCATGATTTGAAGACTACACCATTGTTCCCAGAGTATTTGATCACTTGTTCCTGTATTATCAGCTTTGATGGATTTATTGCAATTTTGGGGTTTTCTAAGCCAAGAAGCAATACATAACACTAAGCAATAGTACCTACATTTACAACAATGCACATTAATCTCTTAGTAGAGATTTTTATCAAGACTCATATTAAAAGGTGTATTATAATGTTCATAGCTAAGAAAAAAAAAATTAGAAAACCATTCTAGATTCATTAGAAAAACCATCAGAATTTAAAATTTGTAAATGTTCTTCATATGTGCTATCTTGCAATTAGATTTTGCTAAGGATTTTATTATATGAAATATATATTAAAGGCAAAAAACAAACAGAAATCTTCTGACTGAGGACTGAAGAGAATAAGGGTATTATTTTCTTAAGGGACAGCAAGAGATTCCTCCTCTTTTCCCCATCTTTTCCCTCTCTACATTAGCTGACAGTCTGTTTCAGCAACCACTGATACCTCAGATCCAGTCTATTAAACAGTAAGTCTGCACATACTGCTCGTTTTATCTGTCTATCAGGGCTAAATCTACACTAATCCCTACTGTAGAACTGGAAATGGAATTTGGAAAGGCCCAGGAGAATTCAACCTATTGATTTACAGGCCAGGGCTCACTGAAGTTACACTGCTACTAACCAAGGCTGATTACTTTTCAAATGCACAACGTAGAGCAGAATTTATTGTTCTTCTTCAGCAATCTAGAATGAGAATTTTTGGGAGCTTTTTGATATCTTAAAATAAAAAAGGTTGACTTTCTTAATGCAGCTTCTTCGATTCTTTTTTTCTGTGGTCTACAAGAAACAACCATTCTAAATACAGGTTTTACTATTTATTTCTCGTCTATTTCCTCATTGGTTAGACTTTGGTGCAGTTGTAAAGAAAGAGAGTAGGTGCATTTAGTATTTGGTATAATGCCTTAAAACAAAATATAAACTGGGGACTCCTAAAATATGCAATTAATGATTTTGCTAACCATGAAAACCATTTAGCAAAGATTTGCTTAAATTAGAATCTTGGATCCAAATACTACTAGAAAACAGGAAATCACATCTACAATCTTTATTTGTGCTCATCTCTACAAGGACAAGAAAAGGTATTGGAAGATAAAACTATTTGTTCTAAACTCATAGATGCTTTGGTGTTTGAATACACATTTTGTTGTACTGATGTATTAACTGTAAAATACACATGTGCATTTGCAGAGACACCTCAGAAAAACTTGCAGCGTATTGGCTTATATATTACCTTAATTTCTATTAAAATAGAATCTTAAAAGGAATTACTACAAATAGGAAGATTTGACAATTTGATGTTGGAGGAAAAACATCTGCTAATACTCAGCTAAATATGCAAGCAGAAATCGCAAACATATCTCATGGAAGAATAATCTCAAATCTGAAATTAATGTTTTATGAGAACAGTTATTCCTCTCTAAATTAGTGATACTTTTACTGCTGAGTGTAATCTCAGATGTCAGGTTTACATATGTATGGACTTTCCATTTTAAATGTGAAAAGAGTTTTCTGCTTCTAATTAATTTAGGGAATGTCTTGTTTGAAATGTTATACTGACTTGTATGTATTTAGTGTAGTGGTGATCAGAGGGGGAGAAAGAAACAGATGAACTTTGTAAATAGTTTAAGCACTTGAAATTCAAAGTGTTGTCATTCAAGATTTGTCCAAAAGCAGAAATTATTGTCTTGTTGAACATGCATTGCTTCTTTTGTGGACCATTTATGGTTTTATATAAGGCTTAACATGATGACACTACAACCTCCAAGGGTCACTGTCCTGTTTCTACAGATATAATAATAATATGATAAAAAAATAGTTGGTGAATGTTCTAGGCCCTAAACATTACTTGTAAATAAATTATTGCTTTTATTAATATTCTTCATGGAGGCTTGTTGAATGGGATGAATCAGCCAGTAAAACTGAAATTGAAGTTTCAAAGATCCATAATAGTACTAAGGCACCCATAAAGTGTTCAATTCCTGTTTTAATTTGGGGAAAGTAACATAAATGAATCTTCCTCTATTGTAGTTCCAATTTAGCATACCAAAAAAGCAGAATCAGCTCCAATGGCTTTTGAGGAAGATGAAGGCTAAAACTTCTGAGATATTCAATAGAACAGCTAAAGGTTCTAAATGTTTTAATGCTGGGGAAAAAGACAAAGATTTTCAAGATCTACCTATTGCAAATGTGCTCTACATAGTCCGCTTTTGGGGTGGGTGAAGGTAAGTATATTGAAGGCTTCTTTTTTAAGATAATTTTGAAAAGTTCATAATTTCATCCTATTTTTTTAAATTAATTTTTCAGAGCCCATACAGGTAAGGAAATCTGGAAACTGGTAACAGCCAGCTATGTTCAGGCCATTAACAGCCAATCTGGGCATAGCTGTGAAAAGGGACATCATATTGGTCTAGAAATTAGTAAATTGAAGTGAAATTCTAAATAATTAGCTGACACACTTTCACAAACCCTGTGAAAATAATATTAAAACATCTAACAGTTGTTGACTAATAAAGAGAAACAACCTGGTTGCGGCAGAACATTTGAAGTATCACTAACAAAAATGTCAGAATTCTATGAAGGGTACTTGCTATGTGAAAGCAGCAAGAACAGAAAAGATGGTGTTGAAGAACAGGTGCCATCAAAATGTGAGTAGCAGATGTGTGAAACTAAAGATGTAACTGTCACATCCTGTGTTCTGAATTCCTCTAACACTGTTGTACACAGTGTCTGGTTCAACTCAACTGAGCACTCTTCCCTTTGTTACCACCTTGTCAGGTGCACTACACTATTGGACATACATATGACTAACCCCACTTTCTTCCTTCTTGAAAAAAGAAAATGCTGTTCTTTTTGGCATTGATAAAACGGTCCTTCCATATCTTGATAAAGACTGGTTGTTTTTAATTCTTTTGTGTGACTTCCTAAGAAGTGTCCTATGCGCAATATTGCATGTTAGCTGAAGGCAGCACATAATGTTTGCAAAGCAATTGTTACCACTGCTGTTTTAATTTACAGTTTGCATTTGTATTGTCCTTTCCTTGCATGTGCTAACAGCATGTTTGTATCAGGAATGTGAGTTCCCATGATGAACAGCTAATTACATAAAATTTCACATCCATATCCAAATCCCAAATTAAAACAATTCGTCTCACCATGGGGTTATGCTGTTTTACATGTAGATCTTTAAGTTAATTGTTATTACAATTTTTTTGCTGTTTTCTTGATCTGAGATTCAAGCAATGAGCTATGATGGTACATTATGAATCTTGAGCACAAATGTTACATATCTTCTATCTCACTATATGATACAGAAAAGACTGTTCTTTTTCCACCAATAAAATCAGAAACTTTGCAGTACAGCAGTGCTAATCCTCAAAGCAGACACAAACAACTTGTAGAGAGACAAGACTATATCTGTAATGCATTACTAACAAATATAAGAAGTGTCTTACAAAGTATGAAGCAACACCTGTCCTCAAAAAGGTCCTTTAGTAATGTCCTAGTTGAAGCTGTTAACATTTAATCTGTAATGCTTGAAATTCAGTCAAAAAGTGACCTGTTTGCACATCTAAGGACTTCATACACACTGAAATGGATCCCCCTGAAATTATTCTTAAAATCGTATACAGTGAAAGATCTTTTTTGTTCTCCAGAATTCTGCAGAGATTGATTGGAAAAGATCTTTAAGTTTGTGGAGTCCAACCTTTTACCAGCACCTCTGTGTTCACCTCTAAACCACGCACCCAGGTGCCACTTTCACCTTTTTTTTTTATACTTTCAGGGATAGTGACTTAACCACTTCTCTGGGTAGGCTGTTCCAATGCTTCACCACCCTTTCAGTGAAGAATTTTTTTATAATATCTAATCTAAAACTCCCTGAGGAGCAAGAACTTGAGGTCATTTTCTCCAGTCCTGTCACCTGACACCTTGGAAAAGAGACTGCCTTCCACTTTACTACAACCTTCTTTCAGGTAGTTGTAGGAAGTGATAAGGTCTATTAGAGGGTGGTTTAGTTGGGATTTGAAGTCTTTGATACCATATTTCTCTTCAATCAAATAGTGTGTAAGGCTTTGTTAATGTAATCTCCCTTTAGTATTTTAGCTGAAATAGTGAAATTGTAAAAAAAGTGCTGAAATAATGAATTGTAAAAAAGTGCTAGCTTTTAGTCAGGTGTATATCTGTTATTAAGTGATAACTGAGATTCCACACACTGCAAAAAACAAACAACTTTTGCATTTAGGAGGCAAGAGGTGTGAGATTGTGCTGTGGGTAAAAAGCATGAGTAACGCGAAGCCTTCAGCAGTAGTCACATGACCTGAGAAAAGCAATCCCAACCTTTCCCAGTCTCTATACAGAGTTGTGCCTGCGTCAGAGCTTCCATGGGATGTTTGCTCAGTTCATGCACGCAGTTTAATTAAGCAGTGAAAGTAAAGAGACGAGGAAGGGCTCTTTTCTGCTTATTACCAGGTTTTAATACTGGTGCTGACGAGGCTGAGGACAAAAGGCAAAAAGGGCTGTCAGCGGTGTCTGTTATACCACGGAAGCGAGGGGAGGGCAGTCGGAAGAGAGCCAATCGTTGTGGAGGATTACAATGACTGACAGGGGCACCGCCCAGCCACTCAGCTGTCCGCACACAGCAGAGTAACCAATGAGCTGCCCTTTCGGGCAGGGCCCGCCCCTCCCGCCGTGGCCGGGGAGCTCCTGCGGCAGCCCGGGACTGTGCCACCCCCGGCTGCATCGGTGTGGGGGCAGGGGGAGGACCCAGTCCCCGTGGCTCCGGCACAGTGGGGCCAGGCCGGGCCGTCGGCTACCCCCAGAGGCACTGCAACAAGATTGTACTTGGACACTTTGCGGAAAAAAGGAGAAAGTGACAGATGACTTCTGGTCTTCTACCCATCCCTGTGTGGCTGAGCAAAGATCCAGTGCAAACTAGTCTGATATTGGCAATGGTGAAAGAATAAAAGATTTTGTTTGAAGACAGAGTTCTTTATGAAATTCTCAGAGATAAAAATTCCTCAGATGTCTTCTCTTACAGTTCTTTTTAATGCCTGGACTTGGGGAAAGTCCACAAGCACTCTATTAATGACGAAATGCTTGCTGTATTCCAACAAAATCCTGGTCAGAGTGCCAAATAAAATATGCTCATGCTGTGACTGCAAGTACTTCTATTAATTAGATGTGAAACTTGGAAGAAACTTGCTCCTGAAACACAGGATCACAGTTTTTTCCAGCAGATGATACTGTATTTCTCTCTGGAGAAAACATCCTAATGTGTGTTCAGACTAATTCTGACATGGAGAAAATGAGACATCTATCTTCTCACTACAGCAAGATTTAAAAAATATTCATCTCCTGCAATAGCTCTTCCAGGGACTGTAGAGTTAGGTGTATTGAGGTACTTATGTACTACCTTTCTATTTGATCGATTGGCAATTGGGTTATAAACATTCAGACAATAAGAAAAGCCAGATTCTGTTTCTGAGATTTGTTGTAATTTTTTTTGAGCCCTTACACAGAGACTTATGAGAACGAATTAAACAACATGAGTGGTTAACCGAGTACTCAATTTGCACCGGCAACTAAGTAAATTATTAAAGCAGGAACACCTACTGAGGAAAGGAAAACTGGAAAAAACCTTACAAAATGGTCATTTCAATTCAGAAAGCCTGGAGTACCCATAATATTCCAGGGTACTTCTCTGCCTTGACAAAGTTGTCCTGCGAACAGTGGTCCAGGAAGCAGGTGTTATTCCTCCTTTCTTCAAACTACTTTTCCCATACTTCAGTGACTGCATTGAAAGGTCCAAATACAGGCAGGAAAATTGTGAATACGGCCACTACTAAAAGACAAAGTAACAATAAGACAGTATAATAGACCTCGGTTCATATCTCATATTTACTGTTCTTCTATTTCCTGTTCTCCATAGATATTCTGGATGCAGAAGCCATGTCAGAGCTGTTGTTCTTAATGCTTGCTAGTTGTGCCTGTCACTTACATTGTGTAAATCTTCTAGGGTTGAAAGAAACCATATCACTATCTCCTTTCTCATCCAGTGCATGTATAGCAGATTGAGCTTTCTTTTTCTTCCCAGATAAATTCCCTGAGCATTCAATCAGCATCCAATTCTGTAAAACATATTAACTGACATTTAGAAAATAAGTTTGCATTTCTCTTTTGAGACAGAATATATAACAAAACCCCCCACAAACATTCATAAAACGTGTGGAGTACTTTCAGTGAAACAGAAAATTATGCAACTTTACTGAATACTGAAATTTTGGTTAAAACTGTGGACTGTCTGCAGAATCTGAGCTACATCTTGGAAGTTTGAAATTCATGAGCATGAATCCAGACAGTCTGCCATAAAGGATAAAAGACAATTTTTTCTTTTCTTTTTCCCTAATAATGTGCAGAGTGTGAAATGAGAAGCTGTAGAGCAGTGCTGTGGAAAAAAGACCTGGGGGTCCAGGTGGAAGGCAAGTTGAACATGAGTCAGCAGTGCCCTTACAGCCAGGGGGGCCACCTGTGTCCTGGGGGGCATCAGGCTCAGCATCGCCAGCCAGGCAAGGGAGGGGATTGTCCTGCTCTGCTCTGTACTGGGGCAGCTTCACCTCGAGTCTTGGGGGTAGTTTTGGGTGCCACAATATAAAAAAATTGCAAAACTATTAGAGAATGTCCAAAGGAGAACTATGAAGATGGTGAAGGACTTAGAGGAGCAGCTGAGGTCCCTGGGCTTGTTCAGCCTGGAGAAGAGGAGATTGAAGGGAGAGCTCCTTGTAGTCTACAGCTTCCTCACGAGAAGCACTGATCTCTTCTCTCTAGAGACCAGTGAGAGGACCAAAAGAAATGGCATGAAGTGATGTCAGGAGCTGTTTAGGCTGCATACTAGAAAAATGTTCTTACTCCAAAGGTGCTTGGGCACTGGAACAGGGTCCCCAGGGAAGTGGTTACAACACCAAGCCTGACAGAGTTCAAGAAATATCTGGACAATGTTCTAAGACATATTCTGATTCTTGGGGTGTCCTGTGAAGAACCAGGAGTTGGACTTGATGATTTTTGTGGGTCCTTTCTAAATCAGGATAAAGTCTATATTTCTATGAACAACTGATGTCTTACACAAGTCTAAAACTTACTCATATAACATAAAACTGACTATTATTTTTAGATAAATGTAGCTTTTTTGTTGTTTATTTCTTTTTCTGAACTGCTTGCATCAACTGTGTTTGAACGGAGAAAAGACATCATTTTTCTCACTTAAAAATCTTCTGTTGAAATATAGTCTTGATTAGATGAGGGCAGTTCCAGATTCAATGTGCACATATCTTTCATGAAAACAGTTGTACTTACTTATAAGTAGTAATGTAGTGCTGTTAAATAGCAATATATTTTCTGAATGCCAGCTCTTTTAGTTGACTGCGCACTGTGGCTTTGACATTTGCTGTTTTATTAGTCTAGTACTGATGAATGGAAGGAAAAGGTCTCATCACAAGAGAGTTTATATGAAGCAGTTTATATGAATGGGGGAAGAGACAGGATTAGTTAGACCTTCCATTGACATAATTTTTACTTTTTCTGCAGGGTTGTGAAGGCCATCTGCAGGTCACATAGCCCTCTGTGCCTAAGAATGAATTAAATTTACTGGCACTACTCAGGATGATTTTTTATATAGCATAATCTTAAAAATTTCCAAGGCTGGAAATTTCCTAACCAGCTTATTAGTAGTTAATGACATTACATTTATGACATTACTGTAAAAAGAATCTGTCTTCTCCTCTTATTGTCCCCCGCAGCCTGTGGCAGATAGCTTTTCCCAGCTCTCCTTCACACTGAAAAGGACACTTTAAAAGTTATCTCAGCTGAATTAACACAACCTGGGTTTCCAAGTGTGCTTTTTAGTTGTTCAATGTGTGACCAGTTAACACAGCTAATAATAATAAGCTGCATTTACTGGTGTAGAGCAGTTTCTGATTATGGCTATGTAGTTTATATGCAGAGTGCTTCAGTGTATGGTAGTACTCAGAAGGTATAGTTAAAAGTAGTTGCAAATGAGTGATCAATGTTTTGCAATGAACATTATTTTATTTGTCCTTTTGTGACACTACAGAACCAAATACAACATTTTCAAAGGAAAAATGATTTCTTAAATTATGTGTTACTATTTACTATTAATAGGTTTTTCTGAATATTCAGTAACTGACCTCTGCAGAGTTTTGTCTCTTACATTATTTTACCTTCAAGTACATTTTTTTAACTGCAATGAAAACTGTTATACTAAAGTCAGAAGGAGTACCATTAAAACCACTGAACATAAATTCAAATTCTATGCTGGCTTGTATGTTAGACATATTTCTCAGATGAGTTTCAAAACACTGATCACAGATAAAGACTTTCAAAGAAAATAATTGAAATTAAGTATAAATTGTCAGTGATATTTTCATGAAAGATAACTTACTTCATCATAAGTGGACCAAAATACAATATATTAATATAGTTCACTAAATCATTCAGTTGCCAGAAGCTTGGAAATATTTATTCAACTTTTTCTCTATGTTTGATATGTATTTGACTACATATTTTTGTTTTTCTGGTTCTCAGAATCAGTTGCCTGTGTATCTTTCACTCATAAAGCCTGCCATTTGGTAAAAGCACAGTGCAAATCTATTCAGATGAGAGTCGCTGGTCTTGATCAAGACCCTATGTTTTGCCAATGGTACGTTCAAGTTCTGAATTTCTGTTGACAATCCTGTACTGTTCCCTCAGGTTCTCAGGAAAAATATCTGTACCAGATAGCTGTAGTTCCAGGCTCTGAAGAACTGATTGAATAGAGAGTATTGAACATCTTTCTGCTCAGCAGATCTGGATAAAATAAGGGTTTAGAAAAAACCCAAGTTTTAAAGGAGTTATGCCCTGGAGCTGGAAACTAGATCTGTGGAAAGGGTTTCCAAGAAACTCAGTTTGTACACAATATATTGTCAGGTAACATTAACTGCATTTGCTGTCAGGAACCTCACTCCCCAAGCAGCAAACATTAAAAAGTGCAGATGTACCTTGTGTGTCCACAATGGGATTTCTTTAGATGAAATGTCTGATATCATTTTATGTGAAGTTGTTTCCAGATTGAAAGTGTTGAACAGATGCTCCTGACAATGGAATTTTGAGGGAAAAGTACAGATACAAAGCTTAGGCTTCTGCAAACGGAAGATGCAATTACATTGTAATAGGATGCTTCAGACCCTGAAACATGATGTAATCAGACCTCCCTCTTACTTACTTGTATTACTTTTATTAATTTAATGTCAAACATATAAGTATAGTTGAATGTGGATAAACAGATTAAGATAACAGAGGCCAAAGTAGACTGGAAAAGAACTAAAATTTTGTTTTATCAACCTCTGATGAAATAAACTGAATCAAGGCCTGAAATGAGGAGGAATATTAAAAACAGACAGAAGTTTGTAGCTATGGGGATTAAAAAAACAGATAAAATCCCATAGTATATTGAATGTAGGTGCTATGCAGGAAGTGAGTATCAAAAGAAAAAATCTTTCAAGGAAGATTAAGCCTAGAGAGGGAGAAATTCCCTAGACTGGAAAAAAAATTATATATACATTTGTTTTAAAAATTATTTATTGCTTTAAATTTTACTGCAGATAGAAGTCTCTTGAATATTTTTCATCTATCAGCAGCTATTTTCTGCATGAGCATTTAAAGAACATCCTAATGTTTTTGTTAGGTAGGGAATATAGATAACTTTGTCAACTGAAATAGTGGAATTTAACAAGCAATACAATGAATATATTCTGCAAAGGTAAACAGTGCTGGAAAAGGAAGAAATTAAAACTAATTTAAAATAGTATTATTTATAACTATGTAGACTTTTTTTGCCTAAATTGGGGTCTTAATAACGGTAAGATGTTCCTTGCATTTTTTGCAACATAAATGTTAAGGACATAGAGCCAGTGCTATTATTCAAGGGATATGTAGGTGAACCTGAGTGTGCTTGAGTGTAGAGGGTGAGAGGAGGTGTGTTTTCTTTAGTGAATATTAACACTGACCTGCCGAAAAACAGCACTTTGTGTTAGTGCTGCTGATGCTTATGTGGGAGTTGATAAAGGCCCTGCTGTGTCTGTGGTGATCTGTGTGGCCAGGCATGTTAAATGTTGTGTGATTGTAATATATCCTTCTGAAGCTTACATCAACTTTGCTGCTGGCTGAACCTGCAAACTTGAATGACAGCTGCATTGCTCAAGCTGGATGGAGAGACCACCTAGACCTAAATGTACAACATGCCTGGCTGTAGCAGTCAAGAAAAGGAATGAGTGCTGGCGCATGCTGGAGTCGACAATTAATTAACAGACATAGATTGCCCAGAAAATGACCATCAAGTTTTAAAGTTGTGAGGACAGTTGCAAGAATTAATACCAGGTATGTTTAAGATCACTGTCTGATTGGTACCATTTAACACTGACTACTCTGATGACTACTGATATCCCTTTTGTAATTTTCCTTTGTCTTTTGCTGCTTGAGGTGAGGCAGAACTGGCTTGTCTATCTATGAAGTCAATGCTTGCAATGAAGTAATGACCCCTTTCCTGTTGTATGCACTTGACGTTGTCTATCTCCAACGCTATTTATTGACTCTCTTGCCTTGAATTCCTTTGCAAGCAATTCTTCTAAAGACTGATTGTGATTGCATGGGCCATAGCCTGTTTTATTTACTTCTAATCTATTGTATTTTGAACTTTCTTGTACATAAGTCTTCTCTGAAGAGGAAAATGGAAATGTAAATGAGAGAAGTAGGAGCTGCCTGCATTCTGTACCAATTTTTCACAGGGCAGTCATGGCACTGGAACACAGTAATCAGTATGCAGATGTTGACACCTTTTACATCTTCAGACAACACACTACACAACAGTTTCACAATGGTGGTTGTGAGAATTGATCAGTTACTGTGTACAAGTAGGCCAGGGAAAGTTACTGTGTATAACTAGGCCAGGGAAATACTACTTCAAACAACTGAGGTCAAGAAACCAATTAGAAAAATTAGTAATAACAGTACACAAAACCATCTTAAAAAAAAAAAAAAACAACAAAAACTTTTAAAACATAAACATATCCACATCTCACTCACATGTAACCTGTTACCATTACGTACAGGCCATACCAAAGCTCTATAGGAGAATTTGTGTCTCCACAATTCCTCAGTAGCGAGATCTACTAATATCAAAATGGAGTTTTGCTTTTTCACTATGCTACTCTAATTCCCTATGTAGAAAACCCTGTAACTTTCCACTGCCAATGTTTATAAAGCTATGATAGAACAAGCTACATGATAGAAGACCCATACCCTAGTATACCCCTGCTGCCCTCGCCATAACAGGGGCATGTTTTCCCTCCATGCTATCCCCACTGTCTCTGAAAAGAGAACACCGTATCTCCTTTGATGCTAGCAATTGAAAGTAATTTGAGATCCAATGTCCAACTTATATGTAACTGTACCTCACTCTAATTGGGAGATTTCTGTCAACTATAGGGGACTGTAAAACTCACTATAAATATGGGTTGTCACTCAGAGTTCGCCTCTTGGTCGCTCTTGCTCTCTAGGGAACCATGACTACTTGGAACAGCCATCAGATTGGGGGGCCTGCCCTTCCCCCTCCTCCAGCATGAACTTGTGCAAATAAAGGTACATGCCTTCCCCCTCTCCCCACAACCTTGCGTCTCCAGTTTTTCTATCTTCTGCCAGCCTGAGAAAAAGGCATCACTACCAACACCATTTCTCTGAGATCATGAGGGATTTTGGCACCAGTCTCACTGCCCGCTTTCTTGACCATGTCAGATTTATATCACTAGTCCCTTTCATTTACTGTTGCTGGATTCTTCCTCATTTTAGGTTTTAATCTCCAGGCAGAGCTATTTCTTCATTTTTCTCTGAGGTCATTACTAGTTTTTATGATGTTTGGTAGGCTTAGAGAAAACAACACACAATAAAAGATATATGTAATTTATGATTGCATACTAAAAATTAATTTTAAAGACAGTAGGAATGCACAGTTAGTAAGGAAAATATGGAATCAATGTCACCTGTATTCAGCATGATGGTTTCGTCACCACCTGTATAATATTTCTTCAAAGAGCCTTGGTGGTCAGTGTTTACTAAACGAACGCTGAAAGAAAATGAAATAATGAGTAGTTGTTCAATGTAAATTAAGCCCCAGGATACACTTGATTCTGTTGTAAAACTTGGTCTGAGTACAAAACAAAGTGTTATTTAAATGGAATTTTTGTGGTTGCTACTGCAATTGCAGTGCTTTACATCACTGGCTAATTTGTCTTCAAAAACATCATTTTAAAGAGATGTTATATATTCAGAGTACAAGTTACAAGACCTATACTGTTTTTGTAAATGTTTCTTCATTAAATGAATGGTGTTTGGTTGAGCCCGCAAATCCCCCAGTGTTTTAAGACTTGGACACTTGCAGGCAGCAGCAGGCACTTGACCTTGACACACTCAATGTAAACAGCAAGGTGCCCGGCAGATTATCTGTGAGGGTCCTCCTCCATTTGGAAGTTCCTTATCAATTAATTGGTCTGGGACTCAGCTTTTTTGAAATTTAGACAAGTTATAAAGCCTATCTGGTATTTTGTCTTCCATTTTTCTTTTAAAGAAGTTGAGGAAATAGCTAAGTGAATTCCATATATTTAATTTAGGAAGTTATAGGTACTCTGAGCAGATAACAATAGTTTTCTAATGAATACTGAAAATATCCACATACATTAATTTTAATAAACTTATGCTCACAACATTATGTAAATATTTATTCCATATTTAGTCATCTTTGTTTTGGTTACATTTGTTTTCCTTTGCATTATCTCATAGTATATCTACAAATGGATTTATATGTAGGAATACTTACTGAAAAAGGCTTTTGCAATCTATCATTATAGGACAATCACTTTACAACCAATCCTTTTTAATATGAACCTATGATCATATTTGATACTTCACATTTCTCATAACTAACAGTGCTCTCAGGCATATGGTGTGATTCTTGGGGATTGTTCTGACATTGTTCTCAGGCACATGCTGTGACTCTTGGGGATGTCCTGCTCAGGGCTAAAATTTGGACTCGATGATCCTTGTGGGTCCCTTCTAACCCAGAATATTCTGTGATTTTCTAATAAGTTAGTGTGGGAAATACAGCAGGTCTGACTTTTGTTTACAACCTCAAATAAACCTGTCACTGACTTCAAGGCAGAGATGATTTGAAGTATAACAGTAGCACTGCTGCTGACAACTAGCACCAGAACAATTAGCTTTGAGTACTTCAAATGGCACACAGCAAAAATTAACTATTTCAAATGAAATAATGGAGTGAATACTACCTTTCCTCTTCACCTGTAATAACCAGGCTAGTCTTTATTCTATATTGGCTCTTCAGCTCACCTTGACTCAAAAGTGATAATTCTCACTAACTTTGGAAGAATTTAAACATATATTTCTTTATTGAGATGATCAAGGTTTCTGAACTTATGACTCCAGAATATTTATATTCCCTTATAGACTTCCTGTAAAAGGACTTTTATATTTTTAATATTTTTAAGGGAAAAATATTATCAAGATTTGCAGTAAAGTCTGACGACAGAACTTTTCTCATTGTGATGAGTTACGCAGGAATCTTTGTCTAAGTTCTTGTGACTTAAAGTGGAGTCTGCCTGCTGAATGCTCTAGACATTTTGCACTACCATGTTACCATGATGTGTTCTACGCCTTTAAACTGTAGCTGCACCAGTCATTGTCAAAATAACTCCAGTACACGAATACTGAGAGTTCTTTACAGCCAAAATACAAAACTTGTTTTCTTATTAATTTTCCTATTAGCTCTAAAATCTTGCAAGAATGTTTTCTATTGTTCCTACTCACAAATTGATGAGCATGGTTTCCTTAAGGATAAACCAGAAAGAGTCCTTGTGATGTGAAGTTAGCAAGGTAATGGAAATAAATTTATTCTTTGTGTTTCAGCCATGGGTTTGTGGTTTTTCTGTCTGGCTGCCTGTACTGACACACACACGGAACTGCTTTTAGGGTGTAGTTCTTTTACTGAACTTGTGTTGGTTAAAACAGAAAAAAAATTACAAACTAATTAAAATTAACCAAAACAGGAAAGAGTGGATTTAAAATAATTTGAAAACAGGTTGTTACACAAAAGTTTGCTTCATTTGTTGCCTGAACTTGTAATGCCAACACATTTTTGATCAAGTTACACAACAAAAATATTTGAGCACTTCAAAAATAGGTTCCCTATTTCTTTCTGTGCAGCTAATCTCAAAAACACTGAGTATTGACATCACCTCTAGAGTCCATACACATAAAACCCTTATGGTTTAATCAGTCTCTGAGCTGTGTCTATCTCTTCAGACAACTGCATCACTATTTAAAGTATAAAGTCTATGAACTGAGCAATCTCAAACTGCAGCCATCGTTGGCTTGTGAAATTTGCAGATAACAGTCTGATGATATAGTACTTCATATATTCCTCTATCTTTGGATTGGCAGGACCTGGTTGCATCTGTATTTGAAGCTTTGAAATTTTTCATATTTAGAAAGTGCTTATAAGGATCTTTAGTTCACATGTAAAACTGTGTAGGTCACTTAGACATTGAACTTTGTCCCTTTAGGAATACTGGAGCAGTTTTCAAGATCTGTCTTTAACATTCTGTGTTGTTTTCTGTGGCTGTAAAATGATGACCAGAGGTAAAATTTGAAGATTGGACTCATTGGATGTTCAAGTAAAAGCAGTCCTAGGAGTGAAATGTGCACATAGCAATACTCTTTTTATTTGAAGGTTTCTATTAAGATTTGAATTTGTTTTTCATTCAACAGATCTGCCTACATACTATTGCAACATTGCTGGATTTGCCAGCTGTACGAGACACCATTCTTCATTGTCGTCTCACCCCAGCCCCCTCTATTTCACTCCAAATCCCTTTCTCTGTAGGTAACCAGGTTATTGATTCCAGTTATGTTCTATTTTTAATATTGGGTATTTCTATGTAGAATATGTTATTTTTATTTCCTTACCCTCTGAGTTTATTATTTTATTTCATTTGCAAAATAGTTCCAAGCCTCTGGTCATGCTCTTTGTTTCTCTTTCCTAAAAAAAAGATATGTAGAGTACCTGGAATATCAATCCCGTTATACTTTCAACTGAAACATCCAAAGATAAGTTAAAATCAAACACTCATCTAAGAAAACATTTCCCAAAAGACAATATAGAATTTATGTAAATATTTACTGTGTGCTTTTTTATTCCTCATGAGGGAAAATCCTTAACAGTGTTACCTCATTGTCTTTCCAGAATAATAACTGATTTTAAGTAGGGAAAATACTGCCTTTTCACTTTATATACAGCTCCCAAGTTAAATGAGCTCCTACTTAGAGGAAAAAATCATTAAAAATAACCAGCAAACACACATTAATGCACAATCACCACTGAGTGTATTTTCTCATGTTTTTCTTTTTTTCTTCTGTAATGTCCAAACTAATGATCCTCTATCAGCCTCTGATGTAGGGTGATGCAGACTCCCAGGAGCAGTGTCACTTACATTCTATTACAGCTATTCTATAATCTTCAGAATCTTTTCTAGCTCTTTGGATGTTTCCTTGTGAATGAATTAATTTCCCAAGACCAAGCACATCATTGTCTTAAAACCTGTCCTTCCTGCTGCACTAAGATAAATTTTTCTACAAGTTTGTGGTATTTTTGACACCTTCCATTACATAGTATTTTAATTTATGCTATAGATTGAAAATCTATTTTTTAACTTTTACTGCCTCTGAGTTTTTTGGAAATTGTGGTATCTAGTACTGTGCACCTGTTTGCAACTATATTTAAAACATTTCTGACTGAGAGTTTACTCATCTTGTGCTGAGTGGTGGGTCATGGCTCCTGTGAAGAATTTCTCTGAGGTAATGGACCTATTGCAATCTGTTGGTGCTTGAAAAAGGTCTGTTAGCATTTGGCAAATGAATATTGCATGAGTCACTGCTTTGCATAACAAAACAAACAGTAAAACCTTTTTCTGTGCATCATTTTAATGTACAGATCCTTATGTTTTGAAAGGTGATGGAGGAGGAAGAGAAAGCGTTCAAAGCAATATTATTTTCTGAGGTGTCAGCAATGGAGAAAAAATTCCTGTTTGTTTTCAGCAAAGGAGTGTGGAATTGTGGCTCCACAGAGCCTGTTTTGAGGAACTCTTCTTTCCCATGCAAACTATGAGAAACAAGAAGATAACGCTTGGACACCTGCTGTTTGTCCTGATGTTTTGGTTCTAGACCAAGTGTGTTTTGGAATTGGATGTTGTGGGGCTCCAGTCAATCACCCCGGGGTGGTTGACCACATGATGGGTTCTTACCGTATATAAAGGGGAATACAATAAAAACATGGCTGCTGCCACTGATGCTGCTTTAACTGCACTGTCTGCATGCCTTCCTTCCCGGTCTACAGTGACATGGAATTGTGCTATGTTCTTAAAAAATTTAACCATTCTGTACTTTATCAAATACTGTCTAGTTTACTCATGGAATGCAGCAAAAAAGCCTTATCTAAAAGAAATGGACATTCAAGAGCATTCAAGAGGAAGATATATGGTTATCTCAGTCAGATCTATTGTTCATGAATCAGTACTACATAATCAGATGCTTGGATTTTGTTGAGTTTTTTTCTTAACGTTCTCTTTAGCGATTACTTGACATTCTTCTAAAGAAAATCTTTGTAGGAAATAATCATGGTAGTTCCAGAGGTATTCACTGTGTGGTAATAAGAAGCTTTCCTTGTATTATTGCCTTGCTTCAGTGGCTGAAATTTCAAGCAGTAACTAACATTAGAACATAGTGTAATTCAGCCTCATGTATTTAATAGCCTTGATGGAAAATAAGGAAGTATTTGAATAAATTGTCAAAAGAAATGGGCTGGATAGTATCACCCTTCACTGACACCTGCTCTGAAAAACTAGCCAAAATACAGTCTGTCAAGGTCCCAGACTTTAGATTTCAGTCCCTGGTCCAGGAAAAGAGACTTCATTGTTTTCCACATTCAGAAATCCCTTGTGCAATTATGCCAGTTGTACTACTTGTATGTTTAACCTCCTAACTTTTTAAGGGGTTTTATTCTGTAAAGATAGACTGTACCTGCACAACACCTGTAAGCAGTTCACAGGCAGACCACGCTGTTAGGGGAAAAAGAAGGCAAGTACATTGTTATTTGAGGAAAAAATCTCTCAGGCTCAGATGACTGACATAAAGGACAGTGACAGAGAGCATATCATTACCCGTTGTCCCAGATAAATATTTTACACACATAGTGGTACTACATTTACATTGGTGATATATTGATATTTCCCACATTTGCTATATAAATTAATGAACTACTGGAACAAACAGCCAGAAGGAGTGGGATGATTTGCACTCTGTAACTTCAAATTTGCTATCTTCCCAAGGCTATACATTATCAAGAATAACAAATGGAATTCATATGGCTCCCTTATTAACATGCATTAACTGTATCAGAGTGTGCCTCATGGTTTATTAGGGTCAGTTCAGGAGAACCTCCATATCTTCAGGCAATCTTTCTCTTCCTTAAAGAGAACAAACAAATAATTAAGACATCTCTAAAGAGAAAGCTTTTCAGCTTCTTTTTGGTTTCTTGCAAAATTCTAAAATAGGTTCAACCAATTCCCTTGCCCATGACAGTCATTTTGCTGACAATCTTTGTCAAATGGGTACACCCTGCAAAACTTATATATAATTTGTATTTTCTAATTATGCTGTCTAGAAATACACTAGATTGTCTATCACTTTTGGTCAGAATGAGTTTTCTGACTGCTGGAGGTTGCACTCTGTTCTTTTGGTCTTGCTGTTTCTGTGCTGGGGTTTTGTTTGTTTGTTAATTTGTTTGTTTATAGATTCCATGCTACCTGGTCACGTTTTCTGTACTAAGTGCTGCACAGAAGCATTGCAAGAGAAGCCTTAGCTCAGTTTGTAATCTAGCCTAGGGAACAGGTGGAGAAAGGCAATGCTCTATATTACCACATACATATATCTCAGTGTCATCTCAGGAAACAAGAGTTTAGTTGTTGCACTGCTAATCACTTAGTAGAAAATTTTTGAACGAAAGTCTAGCACTTTTTAACCCCAAATGATCTTGAAATGTATCTTTTTTTTTTTTTTTTTTTTTTTGCTTTGTTTATTGGGCTTCAGGGATTTGTTTGTTTGATTTTTTTTTTTCTGTTTAATTAAGGAGGCGGATTTTGGTTGGTGGGTGGTTTTTTTTATTTACTGACCAACCACCCTCTAATATCAGGTTATATTTAGCCTCTCTCTGGCAAGAGTTGGAAAAGTGAATGCTTTTACTAATGGCTGAGCTGCTTGTGAAGAAAGAATTAAAGAAATATAATCAAGCTAAACTATTCAGCCTAGTTCTACTACTGGCTTGATTTAATTGTTTTTATAGACAACTTACACCTAATGAAGATTTTTAGTCATAAATGTTACCATGTAATTTGGATGTCTATGTGCAGTGTGTCAGATTTCTCCGTATTCCAGAGGCTTCTCTTATTCTACTAAACATTTTCAGAGCTCATTAGCACATTGCTGTAGATATGATTACACTTTCAGTTGGCACAGCACTTTCTTGTTGATTGCAGGGTGGTAAACAGCTCCCTTTGGTGCCTTTTCCTCTCATCTGGAGCACGGAACCTAACTGCTGTGACCACTTATGTGACAAATTTGGCAGATGCAAGATCCCAGATGGAAAGCTCCCAAATTTGTGTTTCCAGTGTAGCATCTGGGTATATGACTGGCTTCCTGGCTGACTTCTTACAAGATCTCCTGGGCTACTTCTACTTATTTTCCAGTTATAGCAGTGGCAGTTATACTAGACTATTTGACAGGGCCTCCTCATTTGCATAATATATTTAATTTATAACGTCCTTTAATTATAAACACCCCCCAAATTCTATTACCTAAAATTATCATATTGACCAGACAGTTAATTTGAATCTGTGACTATTCTGCTCCACTGTTGAGAATCTGCCTGACAGTTAGAAGTTTCATACTCTGTTCTGCGACATTCTCTGTTCATACTTATTTCATACTCTGTTCTGCGACAGTTCACAGGACTAATAATTTTAAAATGCATTGAATTAGAATGAAACATACTAAATGCAGGTAATTATGTTATTACTAATAGTACTGAACTTACCATAAACCTGTTCCATTGCAAATGTTAGCTTACTTTGTTTTGGGACTAAAAGAGTACATTTGTGCTTCTAATTGTCAGGCAGTTGGTAAAACAAATACTGAAGTTATTAATACTTTAAATAAATTAGGATACAATATTAGAATAAGCAAAGTAATTCCACATATATATTCAATATTCTTTATATCCTCTGATATTTTGCTTGTGACAAAGTTGTGTTCTTTAAAAATATGGAATATAGCAGTCTATTTCAAATTCTTTAGAATATCTCCAGAGTCACAGTATTAATTAAAATTTTTGCATTAGGAATTTAGGCAAAACCTTTGCATTCCCTATGTTACTAATTCATATCTAGAGGAATACATACATAAGAATTCTCACTGAAACACTACTTAACTTCAAGAAACAGTCCTTTCAAAGTCCAATGAACAGTCCTTTCAAAGTGTTATGCAAAGTCTGCAGTTCAAACTGAATGAAGTTTTTGTGTGCTTTATGCAGTAGCCATTCTTGTAAAAAGAAAAGGAAAACACAAACAGCCCGACAACCAAAAACCAAAAGCAAAGCCCCAAAACCATCTGAAAATGCATGAGAGTGTCTCTTTCATATTATTCTTATATTACAAATTTTGAAACTACCAGGGATTTTCTTTTTTGCTATTTAGGATTACAAAATAACATTTCTGCATATTGTAAAGGCATTCTGAGCATGACTGTTAATAGATATAATGAGTGACTTTAAACAGTGACTTTTAAGAACAGTGGTAGAAGTCCTGGTTCCTCATATTATTCAATGAAAGTAATTTGGTAAGAGCTGAAATCATACGTGTGTGTTCTCAGTGACTTGACTATTGAATACTAGCAGATCTCAAGATGAACTGTGGATTCAGGATAAGTAAATGCACTTTCAACTATCTTCAGATATATGTATAACTTGGAGGTTCTGTAAGTATTGAAACTAAAATATGCTAACTTCTTTCTTAATAACATGTCACAGCAGAATTGTGAAAATTACAGAATTGTCACATTAGTTGTAGCAAGTCTTCAGACTTGAGTTGTTTCTTGCATGCATGACTCCCCTGGAAAGAAGGATCTATTCTTATATAGTGACCTCAAATTTTAACCACTTATTTATGATGAACATAACTTTTTTTCCTAGCTGTAAATTTGCTGGTTTGTCTTTACATAGTATTCAGCATGACTGGAATGCAAATAAAATTTCTTTCCTCCCTGAATTGCTACTGCTGTTCATTTTCATTATATCTTGTAATATGGTTAACCTTTCATAATTCATGATTCCTACATTTATTTCAATAGCAGCAAAATTTCTCCAAGCACTTATAATTTTAATTTTCACTTCTGGATTTTTTTAAGCAGTACCACCAAAAAATAAAAAAAAGACATGAAATTACTTTACAGTGAGTATTGTAGCCAAGATTTTTGGAAAATGAAGAATATGTATTCACACAGAAAACTTGACACTTTGTGAAGATTTACTCATAATAGCCTTTTTATGAACTGTCATGTAGAGATTTTAAAAAACTCCCCATTTTCTCTTACTCTTGCTTTCTTGGTAGTGTTACAGCTAAGAAAGCTTAAACAATACTATATGCAAGCTTTAATAACAAGCAATTTATTGGAATGAAGTTTCCTTTATTTTAAAGCTACGGGGTAATATAAGCATCAACAATTTTATTAGTTTGTGATATGGCCTACATGGACATTTCACAAAAATTCTGAACCAATGAGGCTCATGATAGGGTACATCATGATAGGGTACATACACTCTTAAGATAATGGAGAAAACATTGCGTAGGAATCAAAAGTTTATTTGTTATTTAATATTTCCACCAAATGAAGTATTTGTAGTCTGGTTTGGAACAGAACCTGGTGTCTCATACAGTGTCACAAATCAAAAATAACTTACCGGAGATTAAAATAATTTTTCCAGAGTTATGCCAATACCACCTTTTAATCTCTGGCTCTTTTATTGATCAGGGTTTGTTTTATTATCATCCTTTTAGATATTTAATTTTATTCTTTTCAGTAGTTGACTATCTTGCATTAATTGCACCTTTTAAATATTGACAGGTATCTAGTATTATAGTAAGGGCCATTGCGTTGCTGAAAGTTAGGCTTTGCAGGTAAGATGTAAAACTGAAAATTCTCTCTCTTGCCTGCTAAAGATCTCACAACATTGTTTTGTAAGAATAATGTGTTACCATCAGTTTCCTGTATAAACTGCAGTTAGCTTAATTACATTCTGTCTTCCTAAATTCCTTCTGTAGTGTCATTTTGGTAAGTCATTTTTTACTTTCTGTCTTAAAACTGTTGTGCAACACTGCTTTATGCTGTTAAGCATCTGCTGTATTCCACCCCAGTGGTGTTTGATTCACTGGTAGATGAAGAGATTACTGTGTGCCTGATATATAATACACTTTGGTATCCTTTGGGATAAATACAAATGCAATGTATTATAACAAGTCTGTAGTCACAAAGGACTTTTTGGTTGTCACTACATTGCAAGTTATGGCAATTTGGAACATCACAAGCTGCAGCAACGGAACAGTAGAATCAGTTTCTAAATGCATCTGACTCTAAGCTAAAATAATTGGTAGAAATAGAAATTATGGAAAGTAGTTGAACAGCTGTTATCCCAGCTCTTAGAAGACTACTCTAGATTTCCTGACAATACTGATTCCTACCATTCTCCTGACACAAATAACTCCAGATGCTTTCTGAGAGAAGGAAGTGCCTTGTAGACCATGGAATAAAAAAGATCTGTCTAAATCTTCCTTCTTCTGCATACCTGAAATTTCTATGAGCAAACTGGATGGGGAGTAGTGTACCCCTGGGTATTACACCTGGAAACATCACGTTTTTCGTTACTGCCACTTTAACAGTGATACAGAAACTGGTTCAGCAGTGTTATAGATATTCTGGTAATAAAAGGCAAAGATATTATGAGATTGCTGTTGGCCTTTTATTTTCATAAGTACTCTAAATTGGACAATACCATTCCTAAACCACAACAGTGTGTTTCTGGGAAAATATGACACTCCTTAGTCCATTGGAATCCCAATCACATTAGCATGGTGAAAAATTCTAGGTAAAAAAATTATCTGTAAAATAGCAAACAATTTAGTTTATCTTAGATACGCAGGAATGACAACAAGTTGCTGTGTAAGAAGGTGGAACTACTTATAAATGAAAAACCTCTACAATACAGTGAGACAAATCCATGAAAAGTCTACTATGTATCAGGGAGTATAGTTCATAAAATTCTGTTGCTGCCCATTGAAATTTTGAGCAGTCTTGCTAGTGATGTGTTTCAAATATAAATAAGAAACTTATTTCCAGCTTCTTGAATAAATAGTCTGTCTTTCTTAAAACAGGTAATGAATTAACTTTAATATGCCTGCAGATTCTATAGCCTACAGTTTAGAACTGGTGAATCTACATGTATATGCAACCTATTTATGGCTTATGTGTCAGATGGGATCCAAAGAGAAAATAATGACAGCTTATGTAGTACTGGAAAGTCAATAATGCACGCACACCCCTTTTACGTTAGGATGCTAATATGCCTACTAAACACTTGATTAAAGTAACCCAGAAGAATGCATACAGAATGCTTGAGATAATAAATGCCAGATTAACTATTGGTAGATGCAAGGGAACTTGCAAGAAGAAGGGAGGGAAAAGCACTGCAATGTTCCCTAGTTTCAATGCAGAAGAACTAAATGCATCGTATTTGTTATAACAGCCACATCTTCTTTGTCTAGAACAATAAAATGCAGCAGTGAAATATATTTTATGATGTAATATGCTACAAATGTATAATAATACATCAAGGAGTATATAGACTCAGTGTGCTGTTCAAAAGATAATAACTTTGATTTAAGAAATTCTTCTGTTGTTCTCTTAAGCATTTCTGGGAGAGGAAGGAGGGAGAGAAACTCCAGGACCTTAGTAAAGACATTTTTCGTTGTATTTTATAAGCCCTCTTTTTATGCTGTTCTTTAAATATACTGACAGACACTATGATATGTCGATCCATATGTTATTTTTCTTCAGCCAGCATAAAAGGACGATAATTTACTGACAATTAAATCTTCAAAAGTAGTATTGGTTTAGAAGTTCAACTGGATTTGATGCAGTTTATTTGAACCTTTTGGACCTCATAGGTCTCTCTAATTAAAACTTAGAGTGAACTTTTTATTTTCCTCTAAGAACTCCAGTTCTTTCGCACTGTCTATAAGACAGGAACAGTGGCTCTCATTGTCTCCCTAATTTTAAGTGATTCTTACTGAACTGGGTTACGACTACTGCTATAGGAATGATAATATGTACAATAAGTAAAGTTTATAACCTAAAGAATAGGACAAAAATTAAAGCTTTTATGATTTAAAAATTATTCCTAAACACATATATATTGATTGCTGGAACTTAGCAGACTTTGTGAGCTAATTAAATCTCCAAGAAGACAATGTTTTCTTTATTCTTCTTCCTGACTTCCACCTACGCACATCTACCTACACACAGAGATGACCTTTGTATATACATTTCCTATTTTACATGAAAAAGAGAATGAAATTTAGTGGATCTGTTTTCTCTTTATCTTTCTGCAATTAGGCAGAAGGCATTTTGGAGCCACTTACTTACTAATAATGATGGGAAGAAACCACAAGCTCCTTGGAGAAAGGATAATGGAGCTGCAGACAGAGATGACCTAAGAGGATTGCGTGTCCTGCAAAACACCCCACCATGCTACATTCTTAACATCTTATGACTCTAATTTTTTATAAAAAGTACCTTGTCAAACAACAATGTTGGATGTAATTCTGTCCAAAATGTTCTCCATGGACTTTCTCTGTGAAAGGAGCCCCATACTTATGACTTGTTTGTACTCTACTTAGCAATGTGTTAAATTAAAATTTAGCTTTAAGGCTTAATTCAGGTTTAAGTAGAATAACCCTTGTGATTACAATCTAAAGTGACAAATTTCACTTTAACAATCCTAGTTCCATCTTAAAAGATTCTTTGATTCTATGACACAGTTAAGTACTTCCACTTCAATGAAATGCATCAACTTTTTCCAAATGAAACTTTAAAATATTTTAATGATTAATTAAACAAAATTCATATAAACTGCAGAATTTTCTTACACAATATATTTGTTCTGAAGTCAGTAAACATGGCAAAAAGTCAGTAAGAGAATGTCAATTCTTTCAGTATTCAAATAAGGTCTTAATATGATGGCTGCAAAATTAAATCACAGTTGATAATAAAATGTGTATAATTCATTATTAGAGGAACAGGATGTCCTTGCAGAGATCAGCATTCATAAAAATTACTTGTCTCTGAATAATGGAATATTTGCTCAACAAACGCTTTGCGAAGCAAGGCTAAGGCTTCAGGCTACAATACTATGTCAAAGATAATTTTCAAAGTAATGCAATAGCTCATAATTTATATTTAACAAATGTATCTAAGCAAGATTAACTAATACACTTGAAATTATTTGAGAGATGAGATTGCTGACTTTTAAGTACAAATGTAGAACAATAAATTAATCATAAGATGCAAATAAATTTTTATAAATTTCTTGTCCTGACAATTTTTACAAATTTGAGCTCCTGATTAAATAAGTTTAAATCAGGATATCTTGTGTTAGGAAAAAAAAATCAGGTACCTATCAATATTAAAAGACTGGGAAAATTAGATTCTAGTATATTTCAAAACCTCAGAAACTAGGAAGTTATAAAAATCTAGAGAACATAATGAAATCTTCAGTATTGTGAGAAATATGCCAAATCCAAATGTGATTCCTAAAAGAACCCTGTAATATTTAGCTCCAATATCAGTTTCTCATGGCATTTTACAAGTCTTCATTATTTCTCTTCATGTCTTGCTCCAAAAATTCTCCCATTGCTTTACAATCATGTTACTCTTGTCAGCGGACTATCTCTGCACCATGTTTTTTTCCTATGTGCATTCATTTACACTTTCTGCAATTTTCCTCTGACATTGATCTATTGAGGAAAAAAAGTCACTGATTCATTCTTTGCAATCCCTGTGAAGAGATGATTGCTGTCATAGATAGAGTGGTTCTTCTAATAATCTTTATTTTCTGGAATTCTGCTGAAACCTCTCTAATATGTATACTAAAGAACAGATCTTTATTGGTGTAAGTATGGGTGAAATACCCCAGCCATTTGTAAAATTGCTTTTTACTTAAAAACAGCAATTGAACATCTGCGGAGTAGCAGAAAACCCTCTCTTTTTTCCGAACTATAATGCAAAAGATAATTTTGAAGCAGAGGTTTATTACTAATCTATTTATGTGCAAGTGTGTGTGTGTGTTGTGGGGGGAGGGGGGTATGTGCGGGTGTGGGTGTATGTATATACATCGCCATTCCACTTTTAGAGTTACTCTAGCTCTGAGACCAACATAACAGCTATAAAAGGTTTTACTACCAGGGACTATGTGAGGAAAAGGACGTTCTTTTCTCTTTCAGTTCTAAAGGATTCACAAGCACAGCCTTCCAATTGGGAAGGCTGAATGCTAGTGGAGGTTTTGGTTTTTCAAGCATGTGTCTTTAAGGGTCATTCTGCCCTTCTCTAAAAATTGACTGTTCATTTAAGAAGTTGACTGTTCATTTATAGCAGTGAGTCTTCCTGGGTGCGCTGGATCTTCTTTTCACCTGAAAACATAAGAGAAATTTGAACATGCATGTGAACATGCATTTGAACATGCAAAGGGGCAACATTAGCTCACCGGAGAAACAGAGTATCACAAAGACGCAATCTCCATTGGGTGGTTCATCAGCACACTTCTGTCTTTTGACTTAATCCGAAGCTTCAGTATAAAAAAAACAGAAAGAAAAAATATTGCCCATTAACAGACTCCTGAGGGCAAGCAAATGTAAAAACTAAAGAAATCTCAAAAATCTCCATGAGTACTGAACTGGTAGTAATTACATATTTTGGCAATTACTTAAAGCTTCACACACCAGCCAACCTTTCCGCCTGCATTCAGCCATAAGCAGACAGGCACTCAGCAGTCCCAAAACTGAGTAATCATACAGTGAGGAATCAACTTGGGAGTGCTATGTGATGCTTTGCTAGGAATTGGATGACAAATAATGATGATCAACCAGAAGATAAACAATAACAAGTAGGCTTAATGACAACATTACAAGGTTCATTGGCACCAACACATTCATTGCCCACTGGCACAGTCCTCTGGATATGCTGTATTTTTTGTGCCAAATTGGAATCCCCTCCATAATTACTTTTCTCTCTCAGTTATGTTTGTAATCCATTTTGCTGTCCAAAAAAGTAAATTTTTAGTTCATCACCAAAAAAGATCCATATTCTAAAACTTACTTTAGATGAGATAGTAAAATACATAGACAGATATACTTTTTAAGTGTTTCTTATATTTCTTTCTATTAAAAAACATACATAAACAAAGCTTTTAAAGGAGAACCAGTGTTGAATTAATGAGTATGTTTGATATTGAAATCTCTATGCTAAAAATGGTGCCAATCCAAGTGAGAAGTGGCGTTGTGTCCCTGTAATTGCAGTTGGCCAGCAGCTTGGTCTGGTGGGCTGTGATGCTTTCTTTGGAAGGAAGATCAAGGACTCAAGAGTGAAAAGATGCAGACGGCTGAAAAAGCTGGGAGACAGCATGCATATGGCAGTGTAGGGAGAACTGATATATTAGTGCTTTGGGGCTCCATTTGGACTCCTGATCATCCTTCAGTTTAGTACCCTGGCTCCATCAAATTGTTAAGCAAAAAATCACCAACTACAAATGTGATCATTATTACAAAACACAGATAAAGCTAAAATTGCTGGCTATAAACATGCATACATCACTACTTTATGTTTTGCTACATATGCTTGTAACACTAGAATCATTATAAAGCTATATATAGTAAATACAAAAAAAGTATATGTGGGGAAGGAAAGAAATCCAACTTAAAAATTCCTTCGCAGCTTTGGAGACTGGGTGAGCACCCAGAAAAACAACTTTTTAGCTAAATTTCTCAGTAAGACACGCATTAAATATTTTGCATAGAATCTCAAAGTTTAGCTCTTGAAAAGTCTCTCAACCTCAATCTAAACCCGTGTAATCTCATTAAAATAAAGATGCTAATCACAGCTGGGAGTCTGAACTTCATTTCTATTTGTTACTGCTGTTTTTATGCTTTTCTTCCCCTGGAAACCAAAAGAGCCTCGGATCACTGCCATGTTTATATTGTCTCTAAGTTTGTGGAGGTCAACAATGATTGAGTTTTGGTTGTTTTTTGCGATCACTGTGAAACAGAATAATTTCAGGCTTGTCATCTAGCTAGCATATTACTCATAAAATGCCTGAATTTTCCTACTGTGAGTTTTGTGGTATGTCATTGCAGGGTATACTGGATGCAGTGAAATGCACATATGAATAACAAGTCCTTCAAGAGAAGCTTGGTTCATATTTATAGCAGAAATATATATCCATATATATGGATTATTTTCCTTATTTATTTTCCTCTGGGGAACATCCATTTGGTATGCTGTGTGAACTGGGAAGATGTTTGGTACTCAGAATATAACATCAATTTACTCAAAAAGGCTGATGTTTTCATTTTTAAGTACAAGTTGTCCACCTGTGTCCTTCACCAAAGTGTATTTATAAAAAATGTCTTCTTGTATTAGCTTAATTTTTGAGGTTGCTCCTGAAAGAGAAAAGATTCCAAATGAATCAAAAATTAGCTCATTAAAACAAAAAGAATTCACAGTAAATCAACTCCTTCCTCTTTCTCTCTCTTTCAAGTAAGAGAAAACTGATTTTGGTGTAAGTGCAAATCATATATCCTGTTTATAATCACAAAGTAGTAAACAATTTTAGTGAATATTTAATACGCAGAGTAGTAAAAAAGTATATCCTCGTATAAAAACATTAATATGGAACTAAAAGGAACCAAATCATGATGCTACACTTTAAAAAATATATATTTCCCGGCCATAAGTTTTTGACACCAAGAATGAAGAAGATTAGACCATTTTCATTAAGGCAATAGCTACCTCAACATTAAGTTGTTTGGTGTTTTTTAATTTTGGGCACAAAAAATAATGAATTTTAAAAGTAATGCTTCTTCATGTAATCAATGACTGTAACTTACTATGTAATATAATAAGAAAAGCAAGGGAGTCTTCAGCAAAAGAATATTTGATATAAGGATATATATTTAGTACCAGGTAGTACCCTAGATTTGAATAAATGGCCTGGGAGTTAGAAAATAATTTAAAAATATTAACTGAACAAATAGGTTTAATGTATGTGAATGACTCAAAGCAAATTTTTTCCAGTACAGAAATTTCTTAAAAACGTCTATTCAGGACCTGTCCATCCAATCCTCCCTCTGACTCAAATATAAATCTATAGCAAAAATTTTATGAATTCAAGACCTTTCTACTGCTGAGCAGCTGGTGTGGTGAGAATTGTCCTAGACACATTCATTGAGACATTTTGTTCCCTTCATTTCTGCTTCTCTACTCATCTTGCTGTAGTAGAAAACCTTTTTCTAGGATGTTTCTAAAGAAGATTGCAACAGAATGAACATGGATTACTAAAGTTTGGCTTCATCTGGTGTTTTTGTGACATTTGTACTTAAAGAACCAGAAGAGACTCAGAAGATCAGAGAAATTTAAAAAACAAAGACATATTCTTATGATAAAAAACATAACATAATTCAGGCTGGAAGAGACTTCAGTATGTCATCTACTTCAAGTTCCAGCTAAAAGCAGGGTCAGCTATGAGGTCAGACTAGATTTCTCAGGGGTTTATCCAGATAACTCTTGAAATCTCCTGAGGATGGTGGCTGCACAATTTCTCCGGACAATATGTTTCAATGTTCTTAAATTCCATATCCTGAAATTTTGTCCTTAAATTCAGTCTGAACATCTCATTTGAATTTATGGAGACTGTTGGTCAACCTTGCACTATGCACTTCCTTTTATGGCTAACTTCATCTTACTGCTAACCTCAAATACAACTCCCTTGGATAAAAATAAAAAACAAAATCTAATAACATGTGAACATGCACCTTCTTGCTTTTATCTTGTGGCTTTTCTAAGGATGGGGATAGATTAAGACCTATGATCCCAAGCTACAGAATAGTGCTGCGACATTATACAAAAAATGAACTGATAAAATATTGGAATAATGAAAACGTGTTAATTTAATGTATCAAGCATCAGGATAACAGAAGAAGTTCTGTTATAAGGAAGTCTATTTGGTTTAAAAACAGAATGGCAAAAAGAAATAAGTGCATTAACTTACCAGAAGATGATTATGAGTTATAAATATGATACACCTGAGAAAAAGGTCAATATACGTCTAAGATGCTTGAAGAAAATACAGATAGGAAAACAGAAGTGTTGTTGTACAACATCATCAGCAAGACCTTATGTGGAAGGCTGTGTGCGCCTGTGATTAATGAAATAAAAAAAAGATGAGCTCAACCTGGAACAGACATGTTAAGTTCCATTAGGGTAACTGAGACATGGAGAGGCTGAAATTAAACATCTAAACAGAGAATAAGAAAGTTTTATTTGAAGGGCATATTCCTTCAGCAAGCCATCCAGTTTTAGAAGAGCTCTCCAAATAATAATAAAGAAAAGAAAGGCCTGGTGCTACTCATACATACTGTACTGCATACAGACAGGATGCGTGTTGCAAATGAAGTGATGCACTTCACTCATAAGAGATGAGCAACAATGTACTTTATTGATATACACCAGTCTGTTAACAAAACTCAGTGTTAAATGTGACAGTGGTTCAATTAGATTCAATGCCAAGGTGTACTAGAGTATTGTCTTGGGTCTGGATGCACTGGTGGTTATGGCTTAAAGTGTGGCAGGGGGAGAGAATGCTGCTTTTTGTGAGTCTTCATTTATTTAGTACTGATTTGAATAAGGTAAATGAACGATGAACTTTTAAAGCCAATGGGTTTTGATAGTATGTGCAAAAATTGCTCCCAGTTATGTTAGCCCTGGTCATTTAAAAAATTATTTCTTATTTATTTGTTCTATTTTTACATATATTACTGTTGATATTTGTTGAATACAGAGTCCATATACTTCACCACATGGTAAGAAGTAAAAAGTTAATACCTTTCATTTCTAGATCACCATTTTTCAAAGGATCTTGAAACCATTATAAATTAAGCTAAATTAACTAAACTCACCACTGTAATTTTCCTCCCTTTGCAAAAGACTGAGCTATGGGTTCAACAGGTTAAATGTCACAGAATAGATCTAATGCTAAAATATAGAATACAGTCCAAGTAAATAGTTTTGATAAGTTTTTGCCATAAAGAATTATTAATAATAAAAGTAAAACCTGACACTGTATACACTACAATTCACAAATTATCAAATTTCCAGACTTCTCACCTGACAGAAATTATTTTAGAAAAGCATTAGTAAGACCATGAAATACTGAATTAATTCATGAATACCAGAAAATAAACAGAATTTTCATATTGTGGAAAGTAAGTACAAAGATAAAGCAGTTTTTACTTATTGTAACTAGTTTTGATAATCATATACATGATACTGAGGTACTGACTTTTCCCCCTCTTGTTCTATACATATATTTTTGTACGTGCATTCATTTTATTTTATACATACATTTATTATTTACACATTTGCTATTATTTATATGTATATATAAACTAGATATTGTTATTCTAGATTTATTATTATCTATACATATATTTATTTTATTTTATACATACATATCATTTTCTATACCTGCACCCATATGTTTTTACTGTAATATACTAGCCATGAAGCAATATCTGAAAGTTCCAAAATGATTACCCAAAGAAGCCACAAATAAGGGTGCATTAATGTTAAATACTCAGTAAAATAAATAAATGTGATTAATACTGTTATTTAACAAGAACATTAAGTGCACCTTTTTTTCTACAACTTCAGACAATGACTTTGTGAATCTATGCATTGAACAGCTCTTACACTGAAATGCTTCATCAGCAGCACAAGACATGGCCATCAGGTAAAAAAGCTTGCCTTTTTGATCATTACCGACTGCAACTGCAAACAGAAAGTGTTAATTTACTGACTGTATGCAACAGATAATTGAAAGGAACTCTTACAGGATTATGTCTTTCAAATAGCTAGTTCTCATTGCACAAATAGCTTGGCTGACAACGGCGCTTTCGACATTAATGAGTTTTTTCAGTTAAAAAGAAAAGAACCCATCTTCATATACATATGTCTTTTAGTGCACTTGAATTCATGAGTGGGAGCCATGAACTCCTGTGCTGAAATCTCAGTTTTATTGGAATGACATGGACTGACTAAGTGAAGTTATGTTTGGTTTTAGATTTCCAGTTAGAAAAATTAATAAATCTAGGTTGTCTAAACTAAGCACAATCCTCATTAAGAAATGGATTAGAATAGCATTTGGCATGTCTAGAAAAGACGTCTAGAAAAGAGATTTCTCTTACAGGGTTTAATTAGAAGTGTTATCTTTGTAATAAATCAAGAGAACTGGGTAAGATATTTGCTATTCATATAAAACAATGCCCTTAAAAACACAATGACTACCAAAAAAAATTATTAAAAATCGGAAAATGAAAAAAATATTATAAGTCCCTTAGCTTTGTCCTTTTTACACATACATTAGGATACAGCTTCCAGTAAAGGAACTATGTGTTATTCAACTACATTCTTACTTTTATAAGTGTATAAATGGAAAAATACAAAACACCTGCCATTTATCGCTGTAATTTGCTGCTTTCTACCCAAAGACATCATTAAATAAGAAATTTACTTGCTTTCTTGGTCATATTTTTCTCTTTTTTTTTTTTTATCCTATTCTTAAAAGCAAAAATAAAAAAAGATTAGAACGTCTTTAAGTGCTCTGAGACAGTTAGAATATATCAGTGTATGGGCATGCTAATTATTCCCATTTTCCTAGCTGAAACATAGGTTTGTATTTTGTTTTAATGTACTCCTAAATGCCATGTGTTTAAATGTTACAGCAGCAATTCTCTTCCACTGTAAAGTAGATCGGAAAATGCTTTTTTGTAAATCATTTGCAGTTTAGTTAGATTAAACTCTCCTTTATTCCTGTAGTTAAGCATCATTTCAAGTATTTATTGTGGGACAAAGAGATGCATACTGAGAGAAAAATCTAGGAGACAATAGGGAAAGAAAGAAAACAAAGGAACTAGAAAATTTTTTTGTGGTGGATTATGGTCTGTCAGATTCTTGTCCCTGTTTCTCTTCTTAGAAGCATACAGCTTTTACAGTTTTAGTTATCACAGAACTACAGAATGGTTGGGATTGGAAGGTACCTCTTGAGATCATCCAATCCAACACCACTGCTAAAGCAGGTTCATCTAGAGCAAATTGTACAAGATTATGTCCAGATGGGATTGAATATCTAGAGAAGGAGACTTCACAACCTCGTTGGGCATCCTGTTCCAGTGCTCTGTCACCCTCAAAGTAATACTTTTTTCCTCATATTTAGGTGAAACTTC
This sequence comes from Climacteris rufus, assembly GCA_013398175.1. Classification (NCBI taxonomy): domain Eukaryota; kingdom Metazoa; phylum Chordata; class Aves; order Passeriformes; family Climacteridae; genus Climacteris; species Climacteris rufus. Next base: position 102,361 of record VZRZ01001159.1, read on the forward strand.
CTATGTTGCAGATTTTTGCCCATTGCCCCTAATTCTTATCTGGGCAATACTGAAAAGAGACTGGCTCTATCCTCTTGACACCTGTCCTTAGGATATTCGTGTGCATTGACAACATCCCTGCTCATCATCCCTTCTTGAGGCTGAACAGCCATAGCTCTCTCAGTCTTTCCTCATAAAAGAGATGCTCCATTCCCTTAATCATCTTCATAGCCCTCCACTGGACCTGCTCCAGGAGCTCCATGTCTCTCTTGTACTGAGGAGTCCAGAACTGGACACAACACTCCAGATGGGGCCTCCCTAAGGCTGAGTAGAGGGGAAGGATCACCTCCCTCAACCTGCTGGGAATGGTCTTCCTTATGTGCCCCAGGATACCATCGGCCTTCTTGCTGCCAGGACCCCCAGGTCCATCTCTGCAGAGCTAGTTTCCAGCTGCTCAGTCCCTAACCTGTACTGGTGCATGGGGTTATTGTTCACCAGGAGCACGACCCTGCATTTGCCTTCCTTGAACTTGGTTAGATTCCTCTTTGCCCAACCCTCCAACTTGTTCAGGCCTTCCTGAATGGCAGCACAACCTTCTGGTGTATTATCTCTAAGCAGTATAGATTCCACTTAGTTTTGTCAGTGTTAGTATGATGTATCTGGCCTTACAGAAAGCACCGTGAGGATGAATGAGTAGTGGTGATACCCCAAACCAAGTAAAACCAAGCCTTTCTGCATTCATATGTAACTGTTTGCTTTGAACTGGCAGTTCAGTTCTTGTCTGTTCTTTCTGAGAGAGTGTAGCAGAGTTAGAATTATTAGAACTATTTGCGTTGCTCTTACCTCTAGACTTCACTATTATTTAAATGAATATATTAGAATCTAGTTCAAATCAATTAGAATTTATCCACTACTTGAGAAAAGTAATTTAAATCTATTTTGGTATCTTCATACTACATAGCAGTCAGAAAAATTACATAGTTTGAGGCCTGTATTTTAGAGGGCAGAGGAGCAAACCTGGGAGGGAGCAATAAACACCGTATCTTGACCTACAATATAGAATTAGAATGACTGTGTGAATTTCAATGTCTATGGTTCAAAAATGTTTTCACTGATGTGATATGAGATCTTTGTCCTATTAACATGCTTTCTATTGTCCTTTCCACACTTTCAAATACAATACTGTTTCAAAACCAGAACCATTTAAAAGAAGGATATTATTTTGATACTAAACATCATTCAGTTTTGAAATGTCTCAACTTTTTGAATGTTTTAACTTTTCAAACATAATTATATTATTAAGTCATTCATTTTTCCCAAATAAACCAAAACATAGAACTAAAATTACAAGGGTGGTTTTTTGGGTCGTTTTTGTTTTTTGGTTTTTTTTTTTTTTTTTTGCAAATTATGATAAAAGAAAACAAAATTAAAAGATTGGTTTAGTTAATTATGGTACTAGCTACTGACTTCTATACATAACTTGTAATTTACAGCTCACTCAAAACAAGAACTTGGTTATTTGGCAATGTCTATTATAGAAAAGCAGAAAGTATGGGGTTTTTTTTAAAGCATGAGATCTGTGAATCAGTAAGATGTAGGAAAGATCTCAGAAGTATATTAGATCACACAGATATTTTAACAAAAATAAATATAGCACATTTTCTATACTAGGTATTTTGGAATACTATGTAGTCTAGAAGTCTATAGAAGGCTTAAAACTATCGAAATCAAGAGGATTAATGAGGAGTTTTTAATCCTAAGGAACTATGCAGTGTCTAGTGAAAAAGACGGTTTGTTGGAAAATTCCAAACATTCTCAGCAGTTCATCCATATTACTGTAATAATATTTTATTTGTTGATGTACCTGTAATTTCTTACCAAGAATTTCAAAGGACTTATTTAAGTAAAGATTTCAAATATGTGGCTACAAGAGATTGCTCAGTCATTTTTAGGCAGAGTAAGCCTGGTTTCCTTTTTCATGTGGGTTCTTTAAAAGACATAAAATAAAGTAGAAAAAAGATATTTCATACACAACACTTCACCTTTTTTAGGGTAAGTAAGAAAAACATTTTCCCCTGGAGCTAGCATCCTTAGCCTTTGATTTCAGACAATGCTTCAAGCTAGTCTCTTAGGTTAATTTCCCAAAAAGTGGAAGTGCAAGGTGAAGAAGCAGTCTTTACAATTGGTCAGGAAAATAAACTCAGCCAAACTTTTAAGCAAGCCAAAAGTCCTGCATTTACAGGGTCTAATCCCGGTCTCCTCAAATGACTTCTAAATTTTCTTTGGCTTCACTGAGATACACAGTGCAAACTCAGCTTTTTAAAGAATTCAGAGAAGGTCCATGCACTTTTTTTAAACCAAAGGATTTCATAAACAGAACTTTTTATCCTAGGCTGGCTGTTTCAATAGGACTTATATATATAAAGACTTTCTGTGTTGAAGATAGTTCCTAAATGTATAATCCCTGCTGAGCAAGCTGGTAAGGGGAACCTGCCACCCTGTCTGTAGTTCTCAGCAGGCATGCAATTTAAACACTGGGGAGTTTAGGTACTCTTTTTAACACTATGCATTCTGCTCCAAAGAGCTTAGAAGTGCAAAGCCAGTGAATGTAACCTGTCTTCTGTTAATTCTGCACTTTGGTGTGCTTGAATTGCATTTTACTTTTCCTCTCTTGTTTTCCCTTCAAAAAAATTAAGAAGTAAATCCCTGTGAATATAAGAAAGCCTTTTTCATAGACAAATAAACCCATGAATAACAAAGGTTTGAAGAAAATTTCTGAAAATGTATCCTGCCAGAATTTGCCAGAATGCTTCAAAGTGAGAAAAAATATCTTTTTACATGTTGTTCAGAGACAGATACTAAAAAATAAGATGTCTCTCAAAATTCACGCATCTCTATAGAAATAGTTGGAAATTGCGTTACCTGATGTAGAAGGAAATTAGCAAAAAATTATAATGGTATATTTACCATGTTGTCATTAGATAATACAATAGAGTTGTTTCTGCTAAATGTATTACTCCTACTGTTTTCAGTACGTATGTGCATTCTAAAATTTCATGTGTTATGTTACTTCTTTGTCTGGAAATCACTGTTATAACAAGGTTTTTGATATTTGTTTCCTCTTTTTTTTGGGAGGGGAACTATCCTTCAATGTGGGATTCTAAATTCAATTATGCTTATTTGGAGTTAGCTCTTTAATTTGTAATATGATTTACAGTAAATCTTTTTAATTGCCTTTTAAATGGCTAAAAAAAACCAGCTCTTATGCCACTACAGTTTTCTAGACAAAATGTAATTACAATTACTGCATTTCATTTTTTTCGCATTGCTTATTCAGTGTCCATTGATTTTAGACTGAGCCAGGGTCTCTGGACAATTCCCATGTGTTGTTCAAGCTAAGAATAACTTGAGGTTTTCTTAGTATAGATCAGCAGCAAAGGAATCAGTGAGATCTGCTTGAGTCTAGAGTTAGCAAGTGAGAAATACCATTAATGGTAGTTGCCTGTTACTGAAATATTTTCTATCTTGCATATTACATAAACAGCATGGATTAGATGCAAGGATTCAGAGATAAGTTCTAGGATTCACAGAATTCTGAGTTTCTAGACAACTGGGCTTCTGCTTCGAAACATCAAAACATGATATAGTACATTTGGTGACACAGTTGTAAACAGCAAACCCCTAGTAGTTAATTCAACTTTTGTTAAGAAACTTGAGGCAGTTTAGGTTTGTGTTTTGCTTCTTCCAAACTCTTTCATATTTGAGCTGAGGTATTTTCAAATGTGCTACTCTGAGAGTAGTTCATATTATTTACATTGACACTAGTAAATATTACTTCTCATTTCTTTTTGAAGTAGATATATTTATGTTGTTTGCCATTGTGCTAGATTTCAGAGCAGACATTCAAATATCCCCAAGAAGTGATGTGTTGATAGTTTTACTAGTGCCACAATTTATCATGCTGCAGAAAGGAGGAAAATTGCTAACCTTCACTAAAGCAGCAGGAAGATTGTAACACAGACTAGCATAAAACAAATCAGTGAGTCTTTTTCATAACTAAAACCAAGAGCAGTAAACTGAATTTTTGTGTATTCCAGACCGTAGTATTAGAGGAATACTAGATGAATGCCTGTTTGGTTTAAAGAAATTGAAGAAAATTAGCAGGGTTGCAAAAAAGTACAAGACACCATGACCCTGCTTGCACTTTTACATGCTTGTTTAATTAAGAAAGAATAAAATCCTAATTTGATTTGAGAAGAAATAGTCAAGAAAGCATGGACATAAAGTCTTCCCCTGCCCCTGTCCCCCCAGTAGTGATTACAGCAGAAATATAAAAAAAAACCAAGCAAGACAGAGCTCTAGATCTATGTCTATTCATAAACTTCCCTTTCACAGAAACCTTAAAGCCTGCTAGGTTATTTCCTGAGATTGAATGCTGCTAACTGACTTCCAGCTATAGTCAGTCACACTGACTATGTAGCTTAGACATCCTCATGTTTATTCTTGCTCATCAAAGTGCCTGTTCTCATGTCTGTTCTAAAAGATGAATCAATCCCCTTGGAAATGATTTACATACTCATGCTGTACACTAATTAGAGAGTGGAGAAGGGGTTGGATTAGTTGCAAAGAAGTCGGTAAAGAAAGACTTATAGTTGCCATGGACTCACTAGAAGACCTCTTTTTTTATTGTTTTCACCTTGGGTAATGTAATCACCAACTTTAACCTTTGCAAAGAAGCAGAAGTAGACCCTCCTGTTTTATGTAAAAGAATGCCAGACTTGCAAAAGAGTAGTGGAGACATAGTTTTTTCCTTACTTCTGCAAATTTAAATAGAAGGTTGCTAGATAGAATAACCAGGTGCCATGATAACATAGAAAGTCTTCACAGATGAGTCACATTGGTTTATCCAATTTGAAGCTTTCAACTTAATCCTTCTGCTCAGTGATTCTTAACACAATGTGACTGCAAGCTATGAAAAATTTTCTTGTGCTTCACTTTTCCAATCTACTTTGCAGTGCAAAAAACAGGTCTCTGCTACATAATATTTTGTTTTAAAAAACCCAAAGAAACAAAACAACAGACTAGTACAGGAATTTGTCTGGGCATCTTTCAGGTTACAGTGGTGCAAACCTCCGGAATTTGTCATCTGTAACTGAAGTGAATGATTGACTATATTTTTAACCTAAATCTGACTCCACAAAAATATTAATATGAAGGCAAAATTTACAATTTTATGCTTAACTTTCTTCTATTCTTTGTTTGGAGAAAACGCTGCTTTGTTGAATAACTGAATTGTCCATTCTTCTTAAAGTCACCTGCCAAATATGGGGGGAGAGAAAACAAATGTCTTATCGTAATACTTTTGTTTTTGTTGCTCATATTTCTGTGTACTTAATTCCATGTTACAGAATACACTCTCAAACCTTGCACTACAAAATTCCCCCTCTCATCACTGTGATGTGGTGATACTTTTATCAAATCTCAGGTGATTAAGGTTGTTCAGCCTCATTCTGCTTAACCTGACTACCTTTCACATGAAGATGTTACATGTAAAGGTCAGGTATTACTTAGCTATTTAACCACAGACCCTGCATTCGAATTTCGTCTCTTAAATCTGGGACTTTATAATACTATTTCAACCAGAACATTTACACAGCTATTTTTTCGTTCCTAAATAATTTCTTGTATATAAAATTTCTTAGAATTTTCATTTGCAAGCAAGATTCTCCAACCTCTTCTATCTACCTATATTCTGATCCATAATAATAAGGGGTGGGTCTTTTATAAAGAGGGACTTCTTACCTGAATGGAGCAATGCTAACTCATGATTAGAAGGTGGTAGCAGACCTACTTCTGCAGTGACATTCACTGCAGACAATAGGCAAGGAGGGAGAATAACAGCCTGAAGTATCCAGATTCTGCTCTCACTGACATGAACATGCCTTCAAGTGATGTGTAGAAAGGCAATTTTAATATATGATGCTCACGTAACATCACCAACATATGCTCTGCCAGCAGCAAAGAGATTGTAGCAGAGCCTATTCCATCTTTCTTCCATCCTGACATTACAGATGACAATTTTAAAATATTGAAGCTTGGCACAGTTCTAGATAAATCATATACCCAGTCACAGAGAGCAACTATGACACATAAAACTCATCAAGTCTGCAACAGTGAGCCATCTACTCATGTGCAGATCAACTTCTGATAGTGTTATCTCTACTTCACATATGTAATTACCTGGATACACACAGTAAATTTTTTCCTTCATGCCAGCAGTCTCAGTTGTCAAGGATTGAGAAAAGCAACCTGTTCTCATAGAAACAGAGGAGAAGCTTCATCTTGTTTTATAAAGGATCTTGGTAATTACATTTTATATCGAACAATGAACATCTCTGTGATGACTTCAGTTTTTCCTTGACATAGGGGATTCTCCATGGGATTTCTCCTAGAAGTTTTTTGTATTCAATGGACTAAAGATGTAGTGTTGTACTTCAGTTGCCATGTCCCTATCCAAATGGAAGGAATAGTAGCTTGACGTGATTGTTACTGTCTCTTGCATAAATGTGCAGAACAAACATTTATTTGTTAAAAACATGACAGGAACAAAATATAAACAAACAAAAATACCAAAACAAAACAAAAAAATCAAACTTTAGAAAACTAGAGCATCTCTCCAAATTCTGGTCTTCACCATCACTGTTTCTATGTCTTCTGCAGCCACACACCAGATCTTGAAATATTTTGATAAGTTATTGATTAATGATTTTCCACTCCAGCTCAAAAATTACAACATTTTGATTGTTACTACTCCCATGCAGGGCAAGTAATCCTTATGCTGGGATAGTTTGCCTTCTCTGCCTCTGACCTTGCTTGAACTGGGACCCAGAGTGTAACCTATATCCATCTGGGAAGCTTTTCCCACTCAACCCCAGCACGGGGTTAATGAAATACAGAGAATCCTGAGAAATTTGAGGGAAGGGGGGAAGTTAGTACAAGACTCTTTCCTACCCAGGAATTAAATAAATAAACAAATCCAGTGGTGAGCTAAGTTGATGAGCTCCACTGCTCCAACTCCCTGTGGAGCACTTGCAGCCCATTACTTGGATGCCTCTCAGCAACCTGGAGGTTTCTTCCATTAGACTGGCAAATGTATCTCCCCTTTCCAGCCAGTTGGCAGTCTGTTCCATCTCTGTCAAATGTAACACATTTGAGCTGGAATTATTCCATCCACCTGCACAGAAAAATGGAAGGGTAAAAGAGAAGGTTCTCACTCATGTCCAGCTTTCTTAATAGAGAAACAGATGCCTCAGATGTAGGAGTGAGGATTTTAAATGGTTTGTTGCTTTGCAGCAATCTGATCTAGTGGCATGATTGTTCAGCCTCTTCCTATGGCTGAAAGCAGTGAGGAGAGTGAGCGTTTGAGTCTTTGTCAAAAATCAAAAACTACTTATTACATTTGTATTTTTTTGAAAGAGTTGTCCGAATTCCAGAAATTCTTGACAGCCATCAGTCTGTATCCCTAATTGATCAATTCCCCTTCTGATGCTATCTTACTATAACCACAGTCTTTTGTTATTAAATTTTGCAATTACTTATATTTCTTCTCATGACAGTAATAAGTATTGGTTATGTATTCTGAATACAATTATAATTGACTATTTTCAAATTATGCAGGTTCACCTATCTTACTGAAGTGTGGAACAAAAAATGTTTTCCTAGAGCTCATGCATCCATTCAGGCCAAAGGTGTTCTCTCACACATTTGACCCCCATCACTTATAAAGAATGCCTGTTGGAGAAATGCCAGGTAATGTCTAGTAATATCTGAATCAAATAAAAAGGTATGCCATCTCAGAGAAGTCTTTAGGGGGAAATTAATTTCTATCCAGGAAATTCTGCACATAAACATTAGCACAAAAATTAGATTTTCATTTTTTTATTATTTTTAAATGCAGTAGCACAAAAAGAAGAATTTCTTTTTCTTTATTTTTAAGTGAAAGTTCTCCAATGTTATTAAAATGTAAGCATTTAAATGTCAAATTTTAAATCAACCTTTCATTTGTTGATTTGTATTACAGTAGCTTAATCATTAGCTTTATAATTTACGCCTTCTTAACAGTTTCTTTCATTGTGATTTTATCCAAAAGAGGAATTGATGTGATAAGACTATTCACATAATCACATTCAGCCTCATATCTTGAAATCTGTTTCACAGTCACTGAAATCCAGAGAATATTGATTTAAGCAAGCTACTCCGTGAACGAAATACTGCTTATTCACACTCCGCAGACAAAGAGAGAACTCCTGGTGTGGGACAGCCACAGTCAACTGTCTTTAATGTCTATGAAAAATGTGTTATAGAATGGCACATTACAAACTTCATGGCATTGCATTACTAGTATGAGCAGAAAAAAAAAGTTCAAAGAGACCACATTTTCTTTCTTTCTCCTTCCTGTCATCCTCACTTTACACCCACAAAAAAAAACTATTCAAGGCATGGGAAGATGTAATAACATATTCTAATTAATAAAATTATCTCCTTTCAGACATCTCAGTAAAAACTACTAATTTTATTGAGAGAAATCAAATATAGTAGGAAAAGTATATTTCCAGAAAATTAGGTTTATGTATGTCTTTTTGGATGTTTCAATGAGACATTTTTATTAATGAGTATATTATAGTACTTCAAGCAAGGAGTAGATACAATCAAGTTCATTGATGGCTGTTAAAAAACTCAGCTCCAGTTATGGACATGCAAAAGTGGCCACTCTTTCTTAGCTATTAATTTTGGTGGACTGTTTTGGGATTATTTTCCTCTCCAAAGCTGGTGCAATGGTGGTATTTACAATATCTATATAGCAAAAAGCAACTTCTGAATGCAGTTTCAGTTCTCAAAGTAATTATATAAATGATTCTCTGAAACAGTCTGCTATGTGACCACTCCAAACATCTCAATTAATTTATACTCTGTGTTGATTAATTTTCTGTATCTACACAAATCCTTTCATAGAGAGAAAAAGAATATTAGTTATGAAATGAGTTTGTACTATGGGAGTGCATCGAAATGGTTTATAAAAGGAAGAGACAAGTGTATTGTTTGAGTCAGGAGAATGCTTACCTGTTACCATTCTAGGATTTTGCTCCTAAGTCTCATCACTTTCCTCTCTTCCACCAGCGGAACTGTAAATCAGGAAATGTAAATGGGGGAACTGAATACTTGTTGGGTTCTAGTTTAATATTTTAATGCTCTAAACATGTGTTTATGTTGGCATTCATCACATATTAGCTCTTTTTTCCTCCCGTCTTTTGCACATATATTTGACTCTGATTTTCTTGAATTTGTAACTGTTAGTCTGGAGAGAACTGCAAGATCTTCACATGTTTCAAGGTTACTGACATTGTATGCTCTATTCATCTTAATATGTTCCCTTTTCATTATGCTTTCCCTGAAAACTTGCCTCAGAGTTTGTGCAAAATAAGCATTTGCCTGGCAATACAAATGTAACTTGTCTCTACTACCCAACAATTTCACTTCCAGTCACATTTTTAAAATGAGGCAGAAATCTGTCACTGCATTTCAGAGGGACTCAACTCATGCATATGAGATTTGCTATAAAACTACAAACTCTCTCCAGACATAAAGATTTCTCTTGTTCCTGATTAGCTTAGGTGGACATTAGTTTCTGAGCTGCTCCTGCATGTGAAAATTGGTATGTCTGTCTATTTACAGAAATGCACAACTTTGATTAGTTAGTGGCTAAGCTTAATGATCCCAGTATGGATCCAGAGTTTTCATTTCATTCAGTCCTGGGATACTTATCATTGATTTGAAACATTAAAATCTCTTTTGATAGGGACAAAACCATGAAATTTGGCAGGTAGTTCCTCTTAGTCTCAATTTGAAAACAGACTGAACACCTAGCAATTTCCCAAATCGCATTGTTATGTATTGAAATTTTCTCTGAGATTAGCTGATCTATTTAACTCGGGTAGAACTAACTCACATCCAGATAACATAACAGCAGCATCAGATCTGAGTTCAAGTTATTTAAGTTATATTTCTGTTCTCTTCTTGCTTGAAGAACAAAGATAATAGGTCTATTTTACCACTACTGTGTAATAAAGCATTTTAACGCTGCTCTTAAACAGGTCTCAATTACTAGAAAAGTTGCAGTATGAGGGCATCAGGAGCTCTTGTGCAAAAACAACTGTTTAACAGTCTTCTATGATTAGGAGTCATGGGGCAGAAAGATAATTTTCATTCTCTTTTGCATAGCCTTGAGGAAATTGCAATTACTTACAGAACAATAACATTACCCTGGGCTCTTCTGGTGAGGCTGGTGATACCATAATGGACAGCAGCAAACAAATAGCAACAAATAAGCAAACAAAGAGCTCTGTGATACAGTCTCTATTAAAAAGATAAAAGGAAGGGGTGGAAAGGAATAGGCATTAGAGGGATTGCAACTGCTGTTTACCAAAGGAAAGCTGTGTTATTTTCTTTTGGCTCCTTTCATGGGAAATAAGGCACTAAGAAAAGAAAACTGAACTTGGTGGTGCTCAGCACAGGACTTGTCTATAAACTCTGTGCCCTAGATACGGTTCTCCTCATGCTTTGGGAAAACTGGTGTTTTTATTTATGAATAATAACAAATTAAGCAAAAACAGATTTATTTTTTTCTACAGATTTTCCTTTCTTCAGCTGTGTAGGAGAGTGTGCTGATACATGGAGAGAAATATGAAAGGCTGGGCACTATCATATGACACTCATTAGACAGTACATGTTTTACTTGTTGGCGTGCTGTGAAGCAACAAAAGAAATACATTATGGATTGGTATCTCTGAAATAGTACAAGGCTAACTGACAAGACAAGATGCATCAGTGCTTCAATTTTCAGTTTATTTAGTATGCCTTTCTTCTGGAATATTAAATGCATCAAGTATTTTGTCTAATTCAGGTCTTGGCTTCCTTTCATGCCAATAATAAGGTGGAAGTGTATTACAAGAGTTAAATCAGTTCCAATCTCACCTGTGTTCCCCATTGCCTAACCATTTTTTTACATGCCACCCACCTTGAGTTTCTGGCATGTTATATAGATAGCACAGGTTGTTTAATAGCATGATCTGAAAATGAAAGCTTGAAGAGAGAGTATAGTTCATTCAGCTATTAGCTGAGGACAGGATTTATTCACCTTGTCTCTGTTGTATATATTAATCTCATTAGAGTTGCAGTCTGGAACTCCGGCTATTGGACAATTACATTTAGAAAACTTCTTTATGAAATACTAAATATTAGCTAAGCTGTCTTACCTCCTCTTCTTTTTTATATTTTTAACAGACTTTTTTAACCTGTTAAATCCCACAGTAGGAGTTGCAAGCATTGTCATGCTTTACCAAACTCTTGAACAACAGTTATTTGACAGTTGACTGTTATCAACTCTTATTAATTTAGCATTTCAGAACCACTCATAAAATAACATTTCAGAAATTTCCCAGATTTCTCAGTATATTTTTTCCTTTGTTTTCAGCTAGTGACTGGAAAGTACAAAACAATGTATATTTGGACATTCTCAACTACAGCTTTTCTATTTGCTTTTCAAAACTTTTGTGTTGTTTGTTTGTGGTTGGTTCTTTGTTTGGTTGGGGTTTTTTAACTGGGAGGTACAAAACAATTTCATTGCTGTTCTATGCTGCATTTTGTTTGTTCATGTGTTGACAGTGGGGAGCTTCTGCATGACTCTATTGTGAATCCTCCTTCACATAAATGACATTTCTTGACAGTAAATCAAAACAATCTCTAATTTGTTGGATTTTTCCTTTAATCTGATGCCAACTAAATGCACAGGGTCTAGTCAGTTCTAATGCATTTTTCATTTCCAACAAAGTGTTTATCTGCTGACATTTAACAGCCATGATCTGCTCTCACAAAACAAGCTTTCTAGATGTCCTTGTATAGACTTATTATACCGTTAAATTTTCTTTTGTTCTGTCCATATGTCCTAGAAATTCAGAGGGTCTCTAACACCACAGCATAACTTGAGAACAGAGAACTTCAGAGAACACTGAAGTCTCTATTTCTCTGATAAGGGGCCTGAACAAGAATCTACTTTTTTCACAAAATAAAAGATTACTTTTATGCCAAATATATTTAATGGCAAATCTAAGTCATGCAAAGCTGAACAAAAAAAAATTAAATTCTACCTACCTTGAAAAAAAAATTATGTTTTCCTGACTGTAATTAACTGACTGGGAATTTTGAAATAACTCCAATAGGGCCAGGATTTAATTTTTAACAATAGATGTCAGTGTTTCAAACTTCAGTGTTCCCTTTTCTATCCTTTGTACCTAACATATTTTCAAGATGCTTCAAAGGCTCACAAAAGTTTTTTTCAAAAAATAGACATGCTAGAAAATGTGAAGTTGCAAGTTGCAAACAATAGCAATAACATGTCTGCAAAACTCAGATTTCCGCTTTGAATCTGTTAGTTCCAACTTTGAACTGCTTCAAACTCATCACGGTTACAATAACATTATTAGCCTTTTACAAAGGGTGAAGACGCAAAGAGAGCGATAGGAAAAAGGATTTCCATTATGCAATACAATCAAGAGCACCTGTGCTGGAATTCATTAACTCCATTGAGTAGGCAGCTGCATAGTTTCAACATCCTGATGAGGCAGGGGGGAAAAAAAGGAGAGCAGTTGACTGACTGTACAGATTGGTAAACACAATAAAATATAAAGTGCCTCATTTTCTTACTCAGGCATTTGATTATCCTGTTCCCCTTTTAAAACTGCTGATTTTCTTGTATTTGTTTATAAAATATGTTAGTATAGTTCAATTTATAGGTAGCTTAATTATAAATACAAAACAATATCGTAAGTATTTATTTCAAAAAGTACAGCTTATACTATTGGTTCTGCAAAGTTAAATACTTGCAGTATTGCTGAACACCTTTATTCTGTAAGTTTATAATTTATGAGAGATCATTCTAATTAGAAGTCATCATGGCTCTGTATAGGGAATTGATTGTTTTTATAAATTTATTTTATTTGGTTTTTTATTCTGCTTCTATCTGGTTTTATTTCCTATCCCAAATTTCTCTGTGCTTTATTCTACACAGGCAAATTCATTACACATGGAAATTTTACTTGAACCTCTCTCATTGCTTGCAGCTGTGGAAGTCCACTTTCCTGATTCATACACCTGATGTAATTAAGGATCATGAGGTGGATTTTGACATCACTGTCTTCTTTTGGCCTCTGCTATCAGAGACTAGAAAAGTTATTTGCCAGTGCTTGCTGGATTCTTCAATAGGAAATTCTGGAACCAGCTGATCATAAATGTCTCCTACTGGCAATTTTTCTGATGTTGAGGGAAGACTGTAGGTACTCATGGTTCCTCAGATTATGTTCAATTCTACTCACATTCTCTAAGGGACAGGCATGTGTGTTGAATATGGATTGGAATAATGACCCCTGCAAGCTAGGGCACCACAAAGTTCCCACGAACGGATTTCCTCAGGTTTAGCAAGGAAAAACTGATGCATGTTATTATGACCTAAGCTTCAGTGGGATTTTCCTCTAACATCTTGATAAATAAAAGATATTAGCAAGTCTCCATGAAGCACCAAGTTTTGTCTGTTACTGAGATACTGAGTTACAGGACATATGCAAGAACTACTGGAGGTATTTGATCTACATGTCTGTCTGCCTGTATGTAGCATCCTGTTCCATATTATGATTTGGTTTGTCCTGTTTATAGCTTTCTAAGTTTTATTTATAGAACTATGTATATTTTACATGTATTCTATATTATTTTGGATATTATAGAGTATACATATATTATATGTATATTATATATTTACATAAAATCATCTATATAGAGTACTCTGTACCTTCCACTAGAATTGGAAAATAGGTATATACAAATATTCAGCTTTCAAGATACCACATTCACATCTCTCATATGTCAGTGTGCCAGAAATAACTTTATTGAGCTCTACTGATTGAAGCTGAATTTCTATAACTGAGGACAAAAGTAGGAATTGACCTCTTTTCTGTAGTCTCAGTGGTAAGATCATGTTTACTAATATAATATGCTGCCTGAAAAAAAAAATTTTTGTAAGAAAAAAAAAAAGAAGAAAAGGGCTGAAAGCTGGAATGGCTGAAAAGTAGTCTCAAGTACTGAAATACAACTGAATTATGTATTTCCATAAGACTAGTCTAAGTATAATTCCTCCTCCTCTCAAAATCTTGTAACATTATTTTGCTATTCATTATCTCCTTTGTTTATTACTATTTGATTGAACTGTATTTTTCTGTCCTTTGAAAGAACTCTTATTTCTTCTTTATCAGTTTTAAAGACAATCATGTTATTAATGTGGCTTTATTAGCAGGTCTGAGGTAAAATACATTAAATAGGCTCTTTCCTTGGAAACCATTTACTATGTCAGTTGTTGTACTAATGCAAATACAATGTTGAACAACAGAAGCAGCACAGTTAGCAGCAAATTTGAAAGATGGTCACAGCAGCGTCCATGAAGTATTTGTTAGATGACTATGGCTAAACCCAAATAACTGAAAAAGTTTCAGATCTCAAGCAATTTTCCATGTACTTCATGGTTGATCACCTACTTTTGCTCCAGTTTTCAGTTGTTTTGGTGGTGATACCTGACCAAAGTTCACCCTTCCTGAAGGAAACAGACACACCTCCTTGCTATCAAATAGACAGAACATGTACCGGGATCCTCAAGTTGTTGGATTCAATCCTAGCACTATTCTATTAATTTTCTACTCCTATACAAAAGCTCTAATCAACAGGATATAGATACAGGCATAAACAGATTATGACCCTCCTGTTTTCTTCCCTGCCTGAGGGACTGTATGTGTATGTATGGATGTCACCAGAAATATAAGAAACTGTACTGGTTCACAATTCGGAAGAGATTTTATTTTTAACCAAAATCTATCTTGTTTTGCTTATTTCTAGAGTTCAATTAAATAATGATTGTTTATTAATAACTTATAATGTCACATTTGCAACAGTTTGCCAAAAGCTCTGGATGCTCTATGTTTTTGATTCTGGTATGTGATAGAAGCAACTTTGAGAAATCAATTTCATATATAAATTTTAAAAAGTTGCTCTTGCAGAAAACAAATGCACAATAACAGTCTCTTCAGGTTAACTTTAAATCTTAGTTTTAATGGGTCCTGCAGCCCTTAAGAAAGGCTCATCTGCTGTTCCTTCCTCCAGAATGTCATGAATGTTAATTGCTTTGTTGCTGGTTATCAACCCGGTACCACTGAAGTGTCATATGTAGTTTTCATTTCTTTTATACCAAATTATGCATACAAACAATTTCCCTACATTAAAAAGGGTAAGGTTGCAATGTTGATGATTTAAAATTTGCCAGAATGAGTGCTCACTGCATTTACTGGTCCCACACATCATAATGAAGTCTTGATTACGTGGTTGCATATTACTTTTTCCACAGAACTCTGTTGCAAGGATTGTGATGTGATATGAAATTCTTTAGGATTGAAAAACATAAAACAATAAAAAAAACCCCAGTGTATTGACAACAGATGTCATCATGTGGTGTTTTCAGGATAAGTTACTAGCATTGCAGTCTTCAAATTCCTGCTCTTCCCAGGCAAACACTTGGGACTTGAACTAAATGCTGAACTGGCACCCATTCTTATTCCCAGTACTGTCTCAGGGAAATTTAATATGGAATTATAATCGCAGGGAAATCATCTATGAAAGGATGGATGGGCTCAATGAGAATGGAATTTTTACAGATTTCAGGTCCTAAATACCAAGAAACAGATGTTGAAGGCTGGCTTTCAAAATAAAAACATTGGAGTAAGCTGTCACAAAATAGCAAAAGACACATCCCTGACACAGAGATGACTCCAAGCTAAATTTCATCTGCCAATTGAAATGCCAGTGTGGTCAGAGTTATATTTTGAAATTTAAGAGTGGAAAACCTGCTGCATTTCCAACACAAATATGCATTTGTTATAGAAAATTTCACCCCTAGGACATAAAACTTGGCAGCATTCCATAAAGAAAAATTTTGGACAACTGTACTAATTTTATGTAATAATATATGTAAATGTATACAGCCAGTAATGACTAAAAAACAGGAAGGTAAACAGTTTACTCATTGACTTGACAGATTCCAACATACAGCAGTTATACACCACCATAATATTTTGAAATGTAGTTACTGTTCTTTATATGGAAGCTAGTATAAAATCCATGTGACAAAAATAATGAAGAGATGTTGGTTTTATGTTATCACGTTAATTATTATGGAGTACTGATTATTATAAAATCATATATTATTTCATATGAACACAAATATTCTTATGGTGATTATGTTACACTGTTTGTTTGTTTGAGCGGTGCAGAAAGTATATTTTTAAATGGTAAATACAGATACTAATTCCAGGTCCTTCCTGTTGCTCCTGGACAAGTTCTTAAAGAACACAGATATTTTAAATCGTTGTTATGTAACAGAATACAACTGAATAGAATTGGCTAAAATATTACCTGTGATAGTTTGCAATGCTCTGCAGGCACACTTTTGCCTGCCTTGCCATATGAATAAGTGAAATAAGATGAAATGTTTGTTTGTGCTTATATGCCAATCTATAAGAAATCCCAAGGAATTACTTTTCCTTGAGAAAGCAATATATGTCATATACATTAAGAAATTCTTCACTTTCTTGGAAAATGCCCTCAAGTGGAGGAATGGATGGTTTATAAACATGAATGATTTTTTTTTCCTACACACATATTGTAACTTCATTTTATTGCAAATGCTAGAGAGGTTCTCCCTGTTGACACCTCAAGCTCTCTGAAAGTTGTTTACAGCATCATAACTAAAGGTGAAATGATGAAGGACAAAATAGTTCTATAGCTGCCAATACCTAGAGGATAAGTAAGAATAAGAACAGCTCTGACTGAATTTTTTTCTTTTTCTGGATTTAATTGCTTTTGTTTTCCTGGCAAACACTGCATTCATTTTGCAGAAGTGAATGGTCTCCAGCTGGCTTTAGACATTGCTGACCAAGAGCAGTGCCCAGTCCTCTGGGTCAGTACTGACTCGTGAGTGGTGGCAAGTGCCCTGCAGGGGTAGTTACAGCAATGGCAGCAGAGGAACTGGCAGTGCAGAGGCAAACCCTTCTGAGCTGCTGGATATGCTGCCCAGGAAGAAAATCTGATTGTAAGTCATGGAGTAATTCAACAGACATTTTAGAGAAATGGTCTGTAGACTATAAAAATGATATCTGTGGATATATATGAAAAGACAGAAAAGGTGGTGGTGATTAACTGGGGTCTTTTGGAAAGTGTGGGACCATGATGTAGATGGTATAAGGTAAGGGAAGGATGTTGTACTGATTTTGGAAGGCTTAATTTTCTTCCTCGTAGCAAGTATAGCTCTATATTTTGGATCTATGGATGACGATAATTATGAGAACATACTGATGTTTTAGTTGTTATTAAGCAGTATTTACATTAACTTTTCAGCTTCTTATGCTGTCCTGACAGAAAGGAGGCTGGGATTACACAAAAGGCTGGGAGAGGACACAGCCCAAGGGGTATTTTATACAATATGATATCATGCTCAGCATATAAACTAGGGGTGAAGTGGCTAGGGGGCTGCTGCTCAGGAATAGGCTGGGCATCACTTAGTTGATGGTGAGCAGTTGTTTTACATTTGCATCACTTGTTTTCCTTGGGGTTTAATTTTCTTTTCATTGTTTTCCTTTTCATTATCACAATTATCATTGTTGTTGTTGTTGTTTTACTGTTGTTATTGTTGTTACTATTTTTATTAAACTCATCCTAGCTCAACCCTCAAGTTTTCTTTTTAACCTTTCTTCTTCTCATCCCCATCCCACTATGCAGGAGCGAGTAAGCAGCTGTGTAGTGCTCAGTTGCCAGCTGGGGTTAAACTGTGACAGTGTTAAACTGTGTTAGCTGCACTCTAATGTTTGGCTTACACTCCAGTTATAAATATCAACAGTGTCCAAATACCTTTAGAGACAATACACTCACTTTAACTCAGTCTTTCAGATGAGAAAAAAAAAGCCTATGCCATGATTATTTTTACTATGCAATCCTGTTTAAGGGCTTCTCTGTTGCTTTATAGGGGAAATGTGGACTGCACTGCAAAGCTTTATCAGAATGTGCATTTTCATTTGAAAAAGCTTTATTTGTCAGATTTTACTACATCATTAAAAATCTGTAAACAGAAATACTAAGTTCTGAATAGGTCATTTGTCAGAACTAAGGAGTTCTTACATTAGCAGTGTAATGAAGAGAGACAAAGTGCCATCTAGTGAAAGCAACAATTTAACATAAAGAAAAGGTTAAGATCTTACTGAAGATTAGTTTGACAGTGTCAATTCCCACATGTGGGTGAACACAGCTAGTGTTTCATCAACATAATATCACAATTTATGCAGCAAGGCAATTATGGCAGTTATTCAAATCTATGAGTACTCCATGAATTTTTGAGGTTTTTTTTAAGAAAAAGACTAAATATATTTAATCCCTTTTATGTCTACAAAGTAAAGCATGGTTAATTTGTGCCAGAAATGCTGTGGATATTCTGTAAGAGATTTTCCTTCTGAGACACCAACAGTCTCCAGTACAATGGAGAGCTTGTGTGGCTCCAGGGCAATGTAACCACCACGCAGGACTGAACCGTTTAAGTCAATAAACAGTCCCCACGTTTTTTAGGAAAACAAAGGAAATTATATTGGGAACTTCTACCTCTCTTTATCCTACCCACTCTTGAGTTTATCTGGTTTAAACAGATTCTTCAATACAAATTGCATAGTGCAATTTCTCTGAAATCATTAAAGTTCCAAATAATTGCATTTAGGGTATTTCCCCATGGCAAATAAAATATTTTTTTTAAGAAATAGAGCAGAAGATCCACTAGTTCACTATAAAGAAATTTGAGCTAATTAAAATATCAGATTACCTTTTGATTTTCAAACACCAAAGAATGATAAAAGTTTGCCTTAGCTTACTGAGATACAGTAGACAATGTACATTTAATCTAAGGATTTACATACCTGCTTTTGTGGAAATATTCTTTTCAGGGGGAAACCAAAGCAAAGTATTAAGCTTGTGTCCTTGTTCTGTAATTCATCCTGAATTCTTGGTTGTTTTACAATATTTAACTACTTTTTATCACCATGACTTCTAATTGTAGTGTTTCTCTTTAGTCCTTCAACTATTAAAAAGAGGCAAAACATTTCAGGGTCACAGTCTGGGTGTTCTGAATATCACTTCATTGGATAAATGAAACAGGTTAGTCCAATACAATTATGGTTTTGTTATTGTATCCTATTCAATGCTAAGCACACGCTAACAGTCCCAAAGCTGAGGTTTCCCCAAACTGCTTGTAATCTGAACAGTTGATACAACTACATTTATAAATACACTTATGAAATGACCAGCAGCAGAGTTAATGTGGCAAAAATTGCCTGCATGCAA
Source organism: Climacteris rufus (assembly GCA_013398175.1). NCBI lineage: Eukaryota > Metazoa > Chordata > Aves > Passeriformes > Climacteridae > Climacteris > Climacteris rufus. The sequence goes on from VZRZ01001159.1 coordinate 121,864, forward strand.
ACTCCTTTGCAAATCTTCTTACCAGTTGCTTTTATTAAGATTTCAGAACTAAACCTGACCCCCTGAGTTAATACTACTGGTATTTCTCATCTCTGAAGATATATTGGATAACTACATCCTCAGAGAAGGAATCTGAAAAAAAGCTGCTTTTCTTCTGTTCATATTTTGAAGTGACCTTAATTATACAGCCCTGGCACCTTTTGTTTAATTTCCCTAGACTTTCATTCTATATCAAACACATTGCTGTATTATTTGGATTATCATGTCTTTCTTTTAACTGGTCAGTTGTTTAGTAGCTTAACTCCCCATTCTCATGATAAACTTAGTTTACCTACTTAAAAGTTGCTTTACTGCTAATTTGGTCTCCCTTAATTTGTAAATTTCCTTGATCAAGCTGAAAGGGTTTATAAACACTACATAAGTCTATAGCATAACCAACTACTATGCCTTTACTTTCTTGGAAAAAAGGAAAAAGTCCCTTTCTTTAAATTTATTTAGGATTCATAGCACTGGAGTTTAGAAGGAGTTGAAAGGCAGAGTAGGTGTTGCAAGAAAATAGTTGCTAAAACCACATGAGGAAGCATTTGGAATGGTTCTGTGAATGGGAATAGGCAGTAGCAAAATTAAAGACAGATTACTGCAAAAAAAAAAAAAAAAAGTTGTGCAG